>JANAVB010037818.1:3895884-4410884 GCA_029216955.1 Iris pallida
TGCAAAACTGAAGCTACATTAGCAGCACGGGGTAGTCAAAATATGTGCAAGGGAGGTACTGATGAAGGAAATTAAATAGTCCAAAAACTTTTAAAATCAAGGCTCGCCCGAAGTGTGGCCTATACAGTTATCCTAGTGTTTCTTCATTTATGGCTTGGTAGACTAGATAAGGTAGGGTCCTCTGAATTTATAGTCTAAGTGAACTTACCAATGTGGGTCACAAGGACAAAGGCTTTGTTGGGCCGTAAGGTATTCTACCCAACTTACAAGAGTTAAACTAGTAATGGGATGGGACAATGGGTTAAACAATCAAGATAAAGCACAAATTTAAGCATTTAAGGAACTAAGTAGAACAAAATTCACCTATCGAGTTAAGGGATTGAGTCAAGATTGGATCTCTTAATTGAAGTCGGGAAGTATTTTGGTGTCATGGTAGAGGTTATAGTTTGGCCATTTTGACCATAAAGTCATATCAAGAAATAGAGTTCAAGGAGACGTGTTTTAGTGGGACATGATATATCTACATGAAGGTGGGCTTGTCTAGGACTTACATATGAAATTTGTTGAGAGGAAAAGTTTAATGTTGTGTTCCAAATATCCAAGTCATGGTAAGGGACGCCAAAAGTTATAAAATAGAAAGTGGGAGTTCACGAGGTGATAATTAATGCACAATAATAAGGGAGATCAAGTTAAAGCATGAGATAAAATTAATTAAGGAATCCAGTAAAAATAATTTATGAACACAATTCCGGAGAGAAGATAGTCTTCTAGATGAATACAGTTAAGGAACCATTAACTCATTATTCAAATTGCATGTGGGTTAGAAGATCGCAATTAAAAGATCTAGAATTGAAGGAAGGTCGAGCAAAGCCGAGGTGAAAATACAGTCACATAGCTGGGTAGATGACTAACAACACTTGTGTATATACTACTATCATGGTCATGAGTGACATGGAAATTAGTGTGGAATACTCAGTAGGGTTATCTTGGGGCCTACCATTAAAATTTAGCTCAAGTATCCTCCAAAAAGTCTATAAATAAAATTTTCAAAAATAACCACCCAAAATTTGTATTCACTGCAAGTCGTTCAATTTAATCATGACCAAAATAAAAATCACTTTCATAAATCTTAAGCAAACTTTATCACGTTACTACTAACCTTTTCCAAAATTAACGTTTAAATTCGACATTTAACACAAGAGTTCATAATTTACGAATCCATAAAAATTTCACAATCAATCAAAAATATAACACTCTAAAATTTTCAAATAACTTATAATAAAACTCTTAGCATATTAAAAGCAATCTCAAAAATTAAGCTCAATGCTATCATAAATTTTAACTTCTATTCATGCTAAGTTATTCCAAACAAATCTCAACTTTTAAATGGTAACTTCCTTTAATCAATCAAAATAACTTTCCATCACATCCTTCGAAATTCTCCCAAAAATTTTAATATTAGAAATCCCACATTAAACTAAATTTTTAAATAATCTTATCAGTCAAAATACTTTTTTTTTTACCAAAAAATTAATTAGATTTGTAAATTCTCAATCATAGGACACAATTTAAAATAAGAAAAATTCTCCAAAATTATTTTCTTATCTTTCAAATATTTTAACAAAAATTTACCGTCATTACTTCCACTTAAAATTCAAAATTTACTAAACACGAAAATCGCAAGTTATACAACTCAAATTTAAATAATTCATATGGCCATTTTAAAAGCTAAGATCATTTTCAAACCAAATTTATAACTGTTCAAAGGTGTATAACTATATTCCAATAATCATAAATATCACCACTCGAACATCAAATAATTTTTTTTCTTATTTGTTCAAAGATGTATAACTATAACTACATAATTCATAAATATCACAACTCGAAAAACAAATCAATTTTATACTTGGACAAGGATGTATAACTATAACCCAATAAATCATAAATATCAAATCTCAAAAAGCCAATCAATTTCTTAAATCCATGGTATAAAGATTCTAGCTATATATATATATATATATATATATATATATATATATATATATATATATATATATATATATATTTTCTTCTTGTAGTATCAGTCCTGTGATGTTTACTATTTAAAAATCTCAAGATTAAAACTTTCCTTGGTAATATCCTACCTTACAAATTACTAATCATTAAACCACACAAAAAACCCTTTTTAACTCAATTAGAGTCTTGAATGTATTCCAATTGCCAATATAACCATTCTAGCCATATGTGTGACATATGTGCATATACTAATGTAGTCATCTTCCTAGTTGATACTAAGCACAAAAATAAGAATCGATGGTAGAAAGGGATTAAGCAAGATGCAATTCAAGGAGGTCGATCGAGAGTTCGAAATGTGAAGCCAAGAGAAGAGGTTAAGCTGTATGGATGAGATTCCTAGATTCTAATCCTATGTTGCAGACTCACATCGGTACAATAACGTAACAGAAGTGACAAACTCGACCTACATGGGCCACCACAAAAACATGTAACGCCCCAGTCCCAAAATACGTAGGACTAGGTACATCGACATGCCAACTGTATACATACGAAGTATACTCCAATATATGGAAACCTCGTATGAATACATAAGCTGTAAAATACAGTAGAACCATAATAGCTAAATCTCATCCACTAGATAAATAAATAATATAAAAGCAACTTTGAATTTGTCATGTATACAATCGTTGGGCGAAGACAAAGTCCACTACCAACTATCTCAAATAAAATGTACAAGAAGTGATCGATAACATAACGAGACGAACCAAGCGCAATCGTCTTCGAAAGAATGGAGAAGATCACGGCCTTGGCTAGAACACCTACAAAATTACAGAAGCACACACCTGGAGCGATAACCAGGTCCTCAGAGGGACGTAACAAGGTACAATAAACATGCCATATAAATACTGAATATAAATATGCCACGATCAAAGAAAGTGACAAGACATAAATAAGGTAATATAACCAAACTAAAGTGAACATGCAGTTGAGAACAAACCTTCCGTCGCATGAGCCCTGGCTATAAATGGGATCTGGTATAGTCCCCACATGGACACCAGTGACCTAAGCGCATGACGTTCAAAAACGACAGTGGCCAACCTGAGAGGCTCATACCCGTATCTCCAGCGGAGCTTCCGGGTTATAAGGGAAGTGCAATCGAAGCCCATACGACAAGGAAATATTCTCCCTATCCAATGTACCTATCATGTCGCATCCACGACCATGTAACACTACTAACCGTCAAGTCTTCTAATATAAAACTATTGACAGTTAGACCTAACGCATGCGCACTGGGGATCAGCCAGCACGCAAGGACCTCTACATGCTACTCATCTCACACATCCTCGTGGTACAACTATGGCAAACACTACAAACGGTAGTCTCTTAACTCTAAGTCCATATGCAACCAAAGGATAATAACAAAGTACATCTAATATCACTGAGCAGGCAGTAAATCAAGAACTGGAAAAAAATAAACAGTGATATGTAATAAAATACAAACTAAAAATAAATAGTATAATGGCAAGGTATCTTGCCCGAGGTTATGTGCAAAAGGGAATAATCCAGTAGCTCGAACCGGCAAAATAATAAAGCAAAAAAGCCAAATTCTGCAAATGACTACGGATGCTGCAACAAACATCACGAACGAGTTTGGAATAAAAGATATACCTACGAAACGCCTGTCCAAAAGTTAAATTCTAGAACAGGAGCAAAATCGTAATTTCGGGTCAAAACGATATCCGCCGTTGGACCCGCATTGCACCGAAATGCATGCCAATATCTACGGTCTCTAAAGTCGTCAAACTACCTGTCTACGAATTTGTTTTGATGAGATGAACCCAACGGTATGTCCAATTTTGGATTTCAGTTAGGGGTTGACTGTATTGACACTTATGACGACTCAAAACTGATCATTAACCAGGTTCGAGGACAATACGAGGTCTGTCATGAAGATCTGATTCCTTACCACTAGGCAGCAATCGATATTATTTCTACCTATACAAGGTTCATTATAGAACATGTACCTCGGTTGCAAAATTTGGAGGCCGACGCACTCGCTAGCCTCGTCGCTTCTCTGGCAGCTCTTGCTGGAACCCAATATACCGTCATGATGATGGGTCGAGAGCTAGTTTGCTCGAAGAACAACCTATATATGTGTCTTAGTTACTTAGTACAAACAGACACTAATGTAGACGTTCGGGACTGGCAATTTTTGTTCATAGACTATGTAGTCTACGGAGTCCTACCCGAAGACCCGAAGGAAGCTACTTCTGTCAAGAGACGCTCGCTCCAGTTCTTCTACGACACGGCTACCAAAATGCTGTATCGCCGTTCATACGATGGGCTTCTCCTGTAATATTTATCCAAGATAGAAGCACAAAAGATACTTCGGGAGGCATACGATGGCACCTGCGGAGCCCGTCAGGCTGGTCCTATGTTACAGGATCGATTGTGTCGCATGGGTTACTACTGGCCCACTATGATGGCATAGGTCATTGATCATACAAAAAAGTGCCGGGTATGTCAGTTGCATGCTGACTTCATCCACCAACATTCTGAGTTTCTACACCCCAAAGCGGCCTTCTGGCCATTTGAAGCATGGGAAATAGATATTATTAGGCCGATCAGTCCATCGTCCACCAAGGACACCGGTTCATACTCACCATCACCGGCTACTTTTTAAGTGGGATGAAGCAGTACCTCTGGCCGAGGTGAAACCTCGAATGTGATCAGTTTTGTCAGCATCATGTCATATACCGCTTCGGGATTTCCAGAAAGATTATCCACGACAACGGTCCTCAGTTCGCGAGCCACGTATTCCATCGGTTCTGCGATACTCCTATACTAAATTGACTGAGCAGGTAGGAGTGGCATTCTTTTGTTGCATAAATTTTTACTTGGAGGATATAGAATCCATGCTTGATAGGACTAGGTAAATAGCTAAGGTGGGTAGAATTTTATAGATATTCTTCTAAGAAGGGTGTTAGAATAGAATATAGTGTAGGACTTAACCCTAATGAGAGACCTTATGAACACTAGACTAAATTCACGCTACCCTTTGCCTGAGATAGAACCTTGAACAAAAAGTACTAGAAGAATTATTATCGAGTGATAATATCATAATAATATGTGACATAGGAATATTAGATAGAGTAGGAAGGACTGAGTTAGACTAGACGATCATCTTTATATATATGGTGAGACTAGCCGTAAAATGACCTATAAAAGACCAGGACTAGAGGATTGACCAATAAGTTTATACTAGGCCAGGAGTATTAGATCTGAGCATCTGTTTAACTCAACTTAACCTATACCAAGTAAATAGGTGTAATATGGTAAGGGGTACTTGTAAGAGTGGTATAACTTGTTGATAGTTGGAAGGAGTGTAGTATCAATTTCCTTCTATCTTGTTAAAGACCTAACTTATATAGAAATAGTATTGAATTAGTAATAATTTTAGAGCCATTGACTAATAGCACCATGATTATACTTAGAACTCCTTAGAAAGCCCTTGAATTCAGTCTATAATATCTAAGTTTTATATTCCTTCTAGGGAATTGTATCACTCTAGAAAATCTCCTTAGTAGGATCCTGACCTGGAACAGAGTGTACCTTAGTTTTTGGTAGGTTATGTAAACTTAGGATCCTATTGGTATTAGCGTCCTCTAGAAATCATGTTCGACTAGTTTCACTTATACCTTGCTTTAATATAATTTTGAAGGCAGCTTGGAGGATCAATCAGACGTCCAGGAGTATATCTTCAGCAGAGGGTCGTTCCGTACCAGACAAAGGAGCTCCTGACTTGTCACTTTTGCGGCAATAAGGGACATGTTAGAAGGATTGTAGGAAGAAGTTTGGACTATGCTTAAAGTGTGGATCAAACCAGCATCAGGTTACGAGATGTCCAAAGCATTGAGACGAAGCTCAGCCGAGATTTTGAGGCCAGCTCTAGAAGGACTGGGTATCATTGCCATTGATTATTTATTATTATTTAGGTGTTGTTATATTATGGTATGTCTAATTTTGCGGACAAAATTTTCTAAGGTGGGTAGGTTACAAGCCGCCTGAAATTTCTAGGATTTATTTTGAATTTTGTTTAAAATATTTATTAATAGATATTTTTTGCTGTTATTTTGTATCATTAAGTACCTTTTTCGTAGCATTGATTTTAGGACCACAACAAATGCCAATTTCTCAAAACAAATTTCATATGCTTGATCGAGATGAGTCCACCTCCATTCATGACTATCATGTTGCACTCAAACTCATCTCCTTGTACTAATATTTTTATTCCACATCTTTCGGGTCAAAAATTCTATTGCCGTGCAACCGTTGTCAGTCCAAAATTAAACTTGAGATCCAACCTCGACCCTGTAGTGCCCCGCTCCGCAAAGGCACTAGATAAACAGAAAGATCGGATTGCTGGCTCTGCAACAGAAGACGATTAATCTGGGTGAGTGGACGAAGTCTCATTTGCTGATTCGCTTACGCCTTAAGAATCTGAATTTTTGATTGAATGATTTTGTTAATAATAAGATGGTAAATCCTTGAGTATGCTTTAAGAGAATTCACATGTTGCCTCACTAAGATTTGAATATTGCCTTGATAAAGAGAACCATGCCATGCTAAGAACAAGAAAAGAAATAATCAGCATGCTAATAAGAAGACTCATTGCCTGCTAATAAGAACTGAAATGATGCTTGTCATGCTTGATAGGATAAGAGAAAACAAATGAATCGAATTGAATGCTTGATCATTGCTTGCTGCTTGTATGCTTGAGAATTATAGACATGTACAGACGGACTTGTACATGTTGACCTGAATAAAAGAAAGGCACAAATTGAACGTGTCGTATATCTGCAAAGGCATGAAAAGAACATGTCGTACATCTGATCTGAAATCTGTTTCATCTGATAGAATCCTGCTAGAGCATGCATATGGTCTCGGACAACTCGTGCACGAGTAAAATTTGTCTCTCGGGTGGTATCTGGGGGCGCCTGGAACCGCTCGGCCTAGGAGAGATTATGAGCACACTGGGTACAAGGACCCATGTTAAAAGTGTAGCCGTTATCTGTGTCCTTAGCGACGAGCTGAACCCAAGAGCGTCACAGCGGCTAATCATGGGTTTCCCATGGACCATCATATAGATAGGTGTGGATTGGTGCAAAGCTGAACCGGAGAGTCACAGCTGCCAATCGGTCTGCATGTGTCTATCATATGTTTTGCTAAGAGCTAACGATACAGAGACGAACAGGGAATGACAATATTGGTTTTATAATGTTATGCTAATCCTTGTCTTGTGCAGGGATAGACGGTCAGCTATGGTAAGAATCACTAAAAAAGTGATAAAACTGTATTGCTTGAGTTTGATATATAAATGCTTGCAGAGATTAATCTGTTACCAAGAAATGCTATGTTCCACTAAGAGAAAGGATGTAATATCATGCTTGTAATCTGACCCTAAGTTTGTCTTGAACAAGAGAAAAGAATGCTAAAGTTGTTGTCCCTAATGAAATGAATATGCTCATGAAACACGCTGCGCACTGCACATGAAAGGAATAGTCATCGTGCTAGAATTGAATAGTCCCTTGTATGCTTGAAATAATATGAACTGTGGCTTTTCAAAGATGTATTTTCAAAAAGATATGTAAACTGACTCTGTATGCATGGAATGAATCTAGGTAAAACTAGCAAGATCACATCACAAGAAATATTTTCTCACTAAATGAACAGTGATCGTTTCAGACAAATGTAGCTCTTTGTTCACACATTCACCAGTATGCTGATATACTGACCCATCATCAGTCTGCATGCAGGTGCACCATGCATCGAGAAGGATAGCCCGAAGCGATAGCCCGTGCCTCATCCTCAAGAGCCAGAAATCAGAAGAGATGCCAAGAGATGACGTCTGTGCAAGAGTTTGGTTTTGTATATAAAAGGATGTAATGTATGGGAACAGGATCATTGTAATCTGTAAAGTTCTGAGAGAATGTAATATTGTATCAGAGAGAATCGAGAGCTTGTAATCTGTTCAAATGAAATCAATAAAGAGAAATGTTCTTGTTACCATTGTGTTCAATACTTGTATTCTGAAATATGTCCGCTGCTGCTTCAATTATCTGCGATACGTTCCGCTGCGTATTGTCAAACTTGTCTATCTTGTCTTGTTTTAGGTCTTGGCCTTGTGCAAGCACAACTTAGGCTTGCACGGCATCACGCCTTAGCGAGGACGAACGGTCCCAAAGAGCCCGAAGCGAGGACGAAAAGGACTCTGCGGGATCGGGGCGTGACAGAATGGTATCAGAGCAACACGATCCTTTGGCCAATTTTGATCCAATTGAATTTGTACATGTCTTCTGATCGAAATTCCGTTGCCTACTCGATATCAATAATGAGATGAACGTTCCATACAATAAGTCCGTAAATATTTTATGATGCCGACAATGTTTTACCAATTTGATTGATTGAGATTGAAATGCTTGATTGAACAAGAGTTTTGATATGATCTGAATTGTGATTTCATGGATTGATGATGGCGAAGGATGAGGACTATCGCTGCTAAGGATATCGTAAGTTTCTCCTTAAGTTTCGAGGACGAAACTTCTTTTCGGTGGGTAATTATGTAGTGCCCCGCTCCGCGAAGGCACTAGATAAACAGAAAGATCGGATTGCTGGCTCTGCAACAGAAGACGATTAATCTGGGTGAGTGGACGAAGTCTCATTTGCTGATTCGCTTACGCCTTAAGAATCTGAATTTTTGATTGAATGATTTTGTTAATAATAAGATGGTAAATCCTTGAGTATGCTTTAAGAGAATTCACATGTTGCCTCACTAAGATTTGAATGTTGCCTTGATAAAGAGAACCATGCCATGCTAAGAACAAGAAAAGAAATAATCAGCATGCTAATAAGAAGACTCGTTGCCTGCTAATAAGAACTAAAATGATGCTTGTCATGCTTGATAGGATAAGAGAAAACAAATGAATCGAATTGAATGCTTGATCATTGCTTGCTGCTTGTATGCTTGAGAATTATAGACATGTACAGACGGACTTGTACATGTTGACCTGAATAAAAGAAAGGCACGAATTGAACGTGTCGTATATCTGCAAAGGCATGAAAAGAACATGTCGTACATCTGATCTGAAATCTGTTTCATCTGATAGAATCCTGCTAGAGCATACATATGGTCTCAGACAACTCGTGCACGAGTAAAATTTGTCTCTCGGGTGGTATCTGGGGGCGCCTGGAACCGCTCGACCTAGGAGAGATTATGAGCACACTGGGTGCAAGGACCCATGTTAAAAGTGTAGCCGTTATCTGTGTCCTTAGCGACGAGCTGAACCCAAGAGCGTCACAGCAGCTAATCATGGGTTTCCCATGGACCATCATATAGATAGGTGTGGATTGGTACAAAGCTGAACCGGAGAGTCACAGCTGCCAATCGGTCTGCATGTGTCTATCATATGTTTTGCTAAGAGCTAACGATGCAGAGACGAACAGGGAATGACAATATTGGTTTTATAATGTTATGCTAATCCTTGTCTTGTGCAGGGATGGACGGTCGGCTATGGTAAGAATCACTAAAAAAGTGATAAAACTGTATTGCTTGAGTTTGATATATAAATGCTTGCAGAGATTAATCTGTTACCAAGAAATGCTATGTTCCACTAAGAGAAAGGATGTAATATCATGCTTGTAATCTGACCCTAAGTTTGTCTTGAACAAGAGAAAAGAATGCTAAAGTTGTTGTCCCTAATGAAATGAATATGCTCATGAAACACGCTGTGCACTGCACATGAAAGGAATAGTCATCGTGCTAGAATTGAATAGTCCCTTGTATGCTTGAAATAATATGAACTGTGGCTTTTCAAAGATATGTTTTCAAAAAGATATGTAAACTGACTCTGTATGCATGGAATGAATCTAGGTAAAACTAGCAAGATCACATCACAAGAAACGTTTTCTCACTAAATGAACAGTGATCGTTTCAGACAAATATAGCTCTTTGTTCACACATTCACCAGTATGCTGATATACTGACCCATCATCAGTCTGCATGCAGGTGCACCATGCATCGAGAAGGATAGCCTGAAGCGATAGCCCGTGCCTCATCCTCAGGAGCCAGAAATCAGAAGAGATGCCAAGAGATGACGTCTGTGCAAGAGTTTGGTTTTGTATATAAAAGGATGTAATGTATGAGAACGGGATCATTGTAATCTGTAAAGTTCTGAGAGAATGTAATATTGTATCAGAGAGAAT
Source organism: Iris pallida (assembly GCA_029216955.1). Lineage (NCBI taxonomy): Eukaryota > Viridiplantae > Streptophyta > Magnoliopsida > Asparagales > Iridaceae > Iris > Iris pallida. The sequence goes on from JANAVB010037818.1 coordinate 3,906,163, forward strand.
CGAGAGCTTGTAATCTGTTCAAATGAAATCAATAAAGAGAAATGTTCTTGTTACCATTGTGTTCAATACTTGTATTCTGAAATATGTCCGCTGCTGCTTCAATTATCTACGATACGTTCCGCTGCGTATTGTCAAACTTTTCTATCTTGTCTTGTTTCAGGTCTTGGCCTTGTGCAAGAGCAACTTAGGCTTGCACGGCATCACGCCTTAGCGAGGACGAACGGTCCCAAAGAGCCCGAAGCGAGGACGAAAAGGACTCTGCGGGATCGGGGCGTGACAGACCCAACTCTTTTGACCTAGTACATGGTTTTGACCTATTTTGAGCCTACTACATGCGACTAGTATCCCACTCAATTGAGTTCTCATGTGCTACATAGACACAAAAATCACACAAGACCCAATTACTAGGCTTTCGGAACCCAATTAGACCCAAGTAGCCGCACCGACCAAAAACTAGTACAACTAGGATTGGTAGAGCCTATCCTAACAGACTAGGATGATTTTAGATTTATTTATATCAATTATGTACAACATTAATTGATTCAAATCATTTTTTAAACCGCCCAAAGATTCACTATCCAAATTATGAAACTAATTAAATCTTTTAAAACCACTCAATCAAATCTTTTGATTTAGGCCACCAAACTCCATAAAACCTTATCAAAACCGTATTCCCTCCAACCCTAACCCTCTTCCCTACCTTTTTTTTATAAATATGCCCATATAAAGTTGGCAGCCACCCACTTTAAAAACTGAAATTCCTTCAGTCAACCAAGCCACCGACACCATTCAGCCGTCGCAGCAATTTAAAATCCTTTTCGACCTTTTTTCATAGAGCCACCACCTCCACGACAATGCCAAGACATACCTATTTAATTCTACTAGGCCCCAGGTAGCCACAAAACTTTTTTTGTCTTTTGGAGGGCCAAACTTGAGAGTTAATTTCGGCCATGACAGGAATTTCAAACAATAGGTTAGTTAAATTTTTACCCTTATTTTACCACTTTTTATCGAACAAACATCCACCAAACAAAATCTAACATTTATCTCTATGTGTCCCCTGCCTTTCCACAAAGCCGTAACACTTGGATCTACTTCGTTTGTCTGTGGCGCACGTTACATGACTGTTGGTCCAGGCTGAACCAATTTCTGTGCACAGGTGTTTCCGTGATTTATGATGCTTTCCAATACTAAACCAATCATTAGTAATTATCCTAACATCCTCCAGTATCATCTATGATTCTCTCTTGTGATCTTGGTGAGATTTTCGTATGTTTATGCATCCGTCTCTGTAGTACAAGTTATCGAACACCAAAATCGAAGTTGAATCTAGTACTATTGGAACTCTAAATTTCGTAGAATTTCTCTATGATATATATCATGTATCATTTGATATAAAATCATATTTTTCATTATATTTATAATTTATTTCAGCTATCTTGTATCCTTTAATATAAAACCTATTATTTTCTTATTTACTTTTAGTTCAATCGAATCGATAAGTTGGCCATATTATGCTACTAATTTAATATATTAATTAAATACTTGTTTCTTGTGGATATTATAACTAAATAATGTTTATAAATACTTTAGTCAATATTTTAGAATTAATATGATATATCATTTTAGTTTATAAAAATATTATTTTATCAAGATAGCATGGTAATATATATAGTTGATATTGCTATATGTGGTAATGTACTAATTTAACAAGATTATGTCTAGTTGGTACTATATTTAGTATGGTAATAAATGATATGTGATAAGCAATTAAGCCCTAGATTGGTTGTTAGTTTTATATGTTCTAGGAGTTCGTGACACTTCGATTGTGGTTGTTGGAGCTTGACCGTTGCTGTATACTCATCCTGAGTTTCCAGTCAAGATACTTTGTCATACTTGCTATGTTTAAATTAATATTATTGTACTTGTGTTTGTTAATAGTATCTTAGTAGTGTGCGTCTAAGATTGGACTTGGGTGCTATCGATGGTGGCAACGATATGGTGGGGTGTATGTGTGTATGACTTAGTATTAGTGGACGTTCCCAAAATTATGAAGTTATTCTTAGTAAATTTTATGACTTATCATGAGGCATCACACAACACAGTGAGTGAGGTATATTATGTCGGCACGAACTGTTCATTTGTCGGTACATATAGAGTTAGATGGTGTCTATTATAGTTACTCGTATTGAGATATGAGTTGTTCGAGTAATGGATATGACTTGTACCATTAATGGGTGGGAAAAACTACTAGTAGGCGTATAGGACAGCCCTTTAGACTGCGTAATCTCTGGAGGAGGTTACGGGGTCATGAGTCTCATAGTTACCCATTATCGGTTCAAAGTTACCTGTTTGGCTCATAGTTCATAGTTACCATGTTTGGGCATCGGCTCATGATCCGACGTCGGCCTGTGTTTCGATGATATATTTTTTCACCCATATGTCCAAAGTCATCTTCAACATATATTCACATAGAATTGTTAGATCATGTACTTATACCTGCTCATAGTATGGACAGTGTCTGGTCGAGGAATAATGTGCCACCCTTGTGCTTGTCTGTTTGTAGATGTGGTTCACTATTTCAATTATGGGATACTGGACCGTGTTGTTATTCGGGTTATTCATTTATAATTATTTAGTTCATATTATGGCATATTTTTTTGTATCTTGTTACGTCCCTCTGAGGACCTGGTGATCTCTCCAGGTTGTTGCTGGGCTCTTATAAAATAGATAAATGGATGGCATGATTGTGTCTGCAGGTGATGATGGGTATTGGCGGATATTTAGATATATGTTCTAGATGTTACCTTTCATTTTCCTCTAGTATCTTTCTATTACCAGCTGTTATATCTTAGTTTTGCAAACTTATTTCATTGTTGAGTTTGCTCGAACATGTGTTTTATAGGACGACCAACTATATTATGTAATATTCATTTTTTTCTTTATTTACTTACATATGGATTGAGAATTAGCTGAGTTAGCATAAGTTTAGTACACTTTTACACAGTAGTACATCTCGGGTAAGTCCATCAAACTAGAAACTTAATTCAGATCGTACGAGCTGGCATGCTTATATTTCTAGTCTACATATTTTGGGACTGGGGCGTGACAGAAGCATCATTCCCCGAGATAATCTACTTAGGAACGTAAGGATTCCATGCGGGAGCGTTACCCGTACTTATTCGAAGATTCTGGTATGATTCTAAAAACTGTTTTAGCTGCCATAATTTTATAAATCTTTAGATGTAGTTATATTATAAATTCGAGGACAAATTTTTCTAAGGTAATAATTTTCTCTAATTTTTGTGATTTATTTTTTATTTAACAGGAATATTTATTATAAAATAATATTTTAATTTTAATTATGACTATAAAGTATACCCTTACCGTAGCTTAGATTTTAGGAGCACAACATAAGTCAATTTCCCCAAGAAAATTTTATATGCATGATCTAGACGAGTCCATATTCACTTATCCGTGTAGGTCCCACTCAAACATTCTTCTTGTACTATATTTTAATTGTGCAATATTTGGGTCAGAAGTCCCAATTCTATCACCTACCGTATTGTCGTTGTTTGTTCCAATAGAAATTGGGGACCCAACTTTGACTCAAGTCTTTCGAACCAGTATATTGTTTTGATAAACCTATTCCACACATTTCACTTGTGTCCCACTCAATTGACTTTCCATGTTCTACTTCAACACAAAAGTCACAGAAGATGTATTTTTGGTCTTTCGGAACCTAACTAGCTACACCGACCCAAAACTAACCATCTAGGATGTTGACACAAAGTCACAGTCAACCAAATATTGACAACATTGACTAAATAATATCTGTATTAATTCAATACGACACACGACGTCTGCATTAAGCTCAAGACAGACAACAGCTCAGCCTCTGCTTCTCAGTCGTATTCAAGTCTGTATTTTATATTTTCTTTGAGTCTAGACAAATGTAATCTGAGTCATGCTGAGCTCTTGAAACTTAGACTATAGCCTACCCAATAATCCCAAGCTCCACCGAACCAGAAATTGCCCAATGGTCCCTTTTGAACCACTCTGTGCTCTGGAGACAAAGTTCGGGCCGAACTCTGCATCCACACAGAGTTCGGGCCGAACTCTGTCCCCTAGAAATCAGGAACCCTAATTTTAGGGTTAGCTGGTTGCTAGTTGTCCAACGGCCAAATTTTTGAATTTTCCTACCCGAATTCTGCCTATAAAAATACTATAAATAGGGCATGAATTCTCTCATTTCAAATCATCCAATCTTCTCTTCTCTTCTCTCTTATAGCTCAAATAAGACATACCCTTCCCATCTACTAGCCACAAGCCTCCTAAGTCTCGAGTGCTTAGCATCTCTCAGTTAGGATTCTTGTGCAAGAGTTGAAGAAGTCCTCAGTTAGGATTCTTGTGCAAGAGTTGAAGAAGTCGCTTGGACAATTCCAAGCAAATCGCCACTGCGATCCTCTGTAAGAAGTTGACGTGCTCTTCTGACGTAAAGGCACGGGTTGTAAACTACTATTTCATAAATAGTGGATTTAATCCTGAGCTAGAGTTCTCAGGCCTGAACTAGTCCTCCACGAGGGAAACCAGGTTAAAATCGCTGTGTTTGCGTATGCTTTCTGGCTCTTCATTTACTTTCCGTATTTTACTCTGATTATTCATAGAGTTAATTTTTAATTGGTTATTTTCTATATAAACTCTATTCACCCCCCCTCTAGAGTTGCCAAACTGTTCTTCAATTGGTATCAGAGCTTTGTTCTCTTTACAAGGACTAACATCCTAAGAGCTGATCCATGGCAACCACACAATCCTTGATTTCCAATCATGGTGAAGGTCAGTCCACTCATAGGCCTCCCCTATTTGATGGAACTAACTACACATATTGGAAAACAAGGATGAGCTTCTATCTTAAGTCTCTAGACTTTGACCTGTGGACTGTCGTCACTGACGGTTACAAAAAGCCCGCCAGGATAGTTGTCAACGGTGATCTCATTGAGAAATCACATGACAAATATTCTGATGAAGAGAAGAAACAGGCAAGTCTAGACGCTAGAGCTATTAATGCTTTATTCTGTGCTATAGACAGGAATGAGTTTAACAGGGTATCCACATGCACCACATCCCACGAAGTATGGAAGCTTCTAGAAGTGACGCATGAAGGAACCACCCAAGTCAAGGAATCAAAAATCAGTCGTCTTACGCAAGAATACGAGGCATTCAAGATGAAGCCAAACGAGACGATCACACAGATGTTCACAAGATTCCTCGACATCATCAACCCCCTATCTTTACTTGGAAAACAATATTCAAATCATGAGAAGATTCGCAAGTTGCTCAGAGGGCTACCAAAGATTTGGAACCCTAAGGTGACAGCCATCATAGAAGGAAACGATCTCACAATAATGTCAATGGAGACCTTGATGGGTAAGCTCATGACTCACGAGCTTGACCTCAAGGACTTCGAAGAGCCTGCTCCGAAGACCAGGGAGATCGCTCTCAAAGCTCATCGACGAAGGGCTGATCACGATGAGACCGAAGACGACAACTCAGATGACGAAGACCAAGCTCTCATGGTTTGCAACTTCAAGAAGTTCCTTCGCTTCAATAGAAGAAAGAAGAAACCACAAGAAGACGACGAAGAAGAACCAACCTGCTATGGCTGCAAGAAGACTGGACACGTCCGAAAAGACTGTCCATTCTTAAAGAAGAGCAACCGCTATGAGAAGCCATACAAAAAGAACTCATCAAAGAAATATGCCAACACAAGCATTTGGCATAAAAGTGAAGCGAGTGACTCCGAGGAAGAAAAGGACTCTCCTCAAGATAAGGCAAATGTGTGCCTCATGGCAACTTCCAACAAGGTATCTAACGAAACTTTAGATGACTTCTCTTTTGATGAACTTGGCGATGCCTTCACTGATTTACTCGATGATCACAAAAAGGTCATCGGTAAATACAAACATGCCAAGGACAAAATCAAAAGTCTTGAAGATGAAATACAAAGAATTTCTTTACTTCTTGATAATGTTAGAGACACGTCACCCATTGATGTCACTAATGAAGTATCCAAGCTTAAATTAAGCTTACATGATGCTGAAACACGTATTGAGCAACAGACACAAGAAATCACAACACTCAACACGTTGCTTGCTGAAGAAAAGAGTAGACACAAGGTTTCAATGACTAAGATATATGGCTTAAATATTAAGGTTGATGAACTGCAAGCTGTTTCTAAGAGATTAGAAACCAAATTGGGAAAACAGGTTGCTCAACCTCAAACCCAATCACATGGGCACAACACCACTCATGCTAGTCAACCACATCATCCTCATGCAGCACATAACCATGCTTTTATATACACTAACTTTCATAAAACACAAAAACCACGTGCACGTAAGAATACTTCTCATACTCATCATGCTGCACAAGGACACAACCAACATCACTCTACATATAGAAATCATCACCATGCCATGCCATATAGACAAGATCATCATGTCATGCCATATAGACAACATCACCATGCCATGCCATATAGACAAGATCATCATGTCATGCCATATAGACAATATCACAATGTCATGCCATATAGACAAAATCATCATATCATGCCATATAGACAACATCACAATGCCATGCCATATAAACCACATCACCATAGACAATATCACCATGCCACTCCACAGCATTCTATACATACTCATCATCATCATGCTAATAATCATACTTCTGCTCATTATAGATATCATTCTCATGCTCCTAATGTGAATAAAAATGCTATCTGTACTTATTGTGGATCACATGGACATATCTCACCACAGTGTAGAGTTAGAAGACTAGTAGATAAAAAGATATATGCATGGTTCCCAAAGACTAACTTTTCAGGACCCTCAAGAACTCGGGTACCAAAGGTCACATCTACTCTTGATGTAGGTGGACCTTCCCTCCTCAACTGAAAGTAAGTGGATTCTCGATAGTGGATGCTCGCGACATATGACGGGAGACGCAAATCTTTTTGTATCACTATCGATGAAGAGAGAAGGATACGTATCCTTCGGTAACAATCTTAAAGGGCACATAATAGGTAATGGTATCATTGGTCATCCTCCTTCTCCTGTAATAAAGGATGTCTGCCTAGTGACCGAGTTAAAGCATAACCTGCTCAGCATTAGTCATCTTGCTGATCATGGATATGATATTAACTTTGGACAAAACAATTGCTACATCTATGATAGGTCAACGGGAGACATTGCTTTTGAAAGGAAAAGAGAGGACAACATCTATATTTTCTATCTTTCTATAAATACTAACAATGCAGGAAGATGTCTATATGCCCACAAAGACGAACGACTACTTTGGCACCAGCGTCTTGGTCATGCCAACATGGATGCTATATCCAGGCTATCGACCAAGAAGCTAGTGAGAGGATTGCCCGACATCACATTCAAAAAGGACACGGTATGTGCCGAATGTGAACTAAACAAGGCAACCAAATCCTCTTTTCATTCCATTAACTCTGTAAGTACTACCAGACCCCTGCAACTACTTCATATGGATTTATTTGGTCCTAGTAGAATAGCCAGTCTTGGTGGCAAGCTTTATGCATTTGTTATTGTTGATGATTTTTCGAGATTTACTTGGGTTTTCTTTCTCGCAAATAAGAGCGATGCTATTTCTGTTTTCAAAGTTTTTGTAAAGAAAGTTCAAAACAAAAAAGGCTATATGATTACTCGAATCCGAAGTGATCATGGAGGCGAATTCGTAAATTATGATTTTGAAAATTTTTGCAATGCAAATGGTTTTGATCATGAATTTTTCTTGTCCAAGAACTCCTCAACAAAATGGTGTTGTGGAGCAGAAGAATAGGACTCTCGACGATATGGCTAGAGTCATGTTGAATAAATTTTCACTTCCGAAATATTTCTGGGCAGAAGCTGTCAGTACAGCATGCCACATTTTGAATAGGGTGCTTATTCGTCCCATTACGAAGAAAACACCCTATGAGCTTTGGTTTGGGAGAACCCCCAATGTTTCTTATTTTAAAGTTTTTGGATGTAGATGTTTTATCCTTAACACCAAAGACAACTTAGGCAAATTTGATGCCAAAGCTGACGATGGTATTTTCCTTGGTTATGCCGCCAAGAGTAAGGGATATAGAGTTTTTAATAAACGCTCACTAATTATGGAAGAGTCAACAAATGTGACTTTTGATGAAGATAACAGTACAGTAAGTACTCTTGATGATGACGTTGAGCCATCAACTTCTACTCCAATGAATACTTCAACCGAAACTAATTCTCTGGAGGGTTTGCCTAAGAAATTTTCTTTCAAACCTTCTCATCCAGAAAATTTAGTGATAGGCAAAGTTTCACGTGGAGTAACTACCAGATCATCACTAAGAGACTCTATTGCTAGCACTGCCTTTATTTCACAAGTTGAGCCGAAAAACATTTCTGAAGCTTTTAATGATGAATTTTGGATTTCTGCTATGCAAGATGAACTCAACCAATTCGAGAGGAGCCAAGTGTGGGAACTAGTTCCTAGACCGGCTAATCACTCGATAATTGGTACTAAATGGGTGTTTAGAAACAAAGTGAATGAAGATGGTTCAGTCACACGCAACAAAGCTCGTCTAGTAGCTCAAGGATACAACCAAGAGGAAGGTATCGACTACGATGAGACGTATGCTCCTGTTGCTAGACTAGAATCCATTCGGATGCTTTGTGCATTTGCTAATTATCAAAATTTCAAATTATTTCAAATGGATGTGAAAAGTGCTTTCTTGAATGGTTTTATTAAGGAGGAAGTTTATGTAAAACAACCTCCTGGATTTGAAAATCACAAATTTCTCGACCACGTGTTCAAGCTAAAGAAAGCGCTATATGGCCTTAAACAAGCCCCCAGAGCTTGGTATGAAAGACTGAGCAGTTTCTTGCTTGAGAAAGGTTTTTCAAAAGGAAAAATTGACACTACACTGTTTATAAAATCTTTTAAAGACACCATTCTATTGATTCAAATTTATGTTGATGATATCATTTTTGGTTCTGCTGATGAAACCCTCTGTCAAGAATTTGCCAAGTGTATGCAGACAGAATTTGAGATGAGCATGATGGGAGAGCTCAACTACTTTCTTGGTCTGTAAGTAAAACAAATGGCTAATGGAACTTTCATCTGTCAGTCGAAGTATACAAAGGACATGCTGAAGAAGTTCGATCTTGACAACGTCAAACCAATCAGCACTCCAATGGCTACCTCAACCAAACTAGAACCAGATGAGAATGGCAAACCCGTTGATCAACGTAAGTATCGAGGTATGATAGGCAGCTTACTTTATTTAACTGCTAGTCGCCCCGATATCATGTTTAGTGTTTGCCTATGTGCTAGATATCAAGCAAATCCTAAGGAATCACACTTGACCGCGGTTAAGCGTATCTTTCGATACCTTAAGGGTACGGTTACTGTGGGCCTATGGTATCCCAAGACAACATCATTTGACCTCATTGGTTACTCTGATGCTGACTTCGTCGGGTGCAAGGTCGACCGTAAAAGTACAAGCGGCACGTGTCATTTATTAGGAAAGACTTTAGTCTCCTAGTTTAGCAAGAAACAGAATTCTGTCGCACTATCCACAACAGAAGCTGAATACATCACAGCTGGGCGTTGTTGTGCACAGATTTTGTAGATGAAGCAAACCCTTGAAGACTATAATCTATCTTTCATGCACATTCCTATATTCTGTGACAATACTAGTGCTATTAACTTGACTAAGAACCCTATCTGTCACTCACGCACAAAACACATTGAGATCAGACACCACTTTTTGTGTAAACATCAACAAAATGGCACGATTAACTTAGAGTTTATTGACACTGATCATCAGCTAGCAGATTTCTTTACTAAGCCATTATCCGAAGAGCGCTTCAATTTCCTTTGTCGTAAACTTGGAATTTTAGATGAAGCTGTTATAAATTGAAACTCACCTGCGTAAATATCGATTATATTATGATTCTCTTACGATGGACTTGCTATGGGTACAAGCCGAAAGGGCCCTTCTGACAACAAGGCGTAAAAGCCTAAGCGACACGGTGCACTAGTCCACCGGACTACCGCTAGCTGGGATCCGGCCCCTGCAGCTAACCCATGGCAAATTCAAACTATTGAATTATAATATATTTCCTTGTTTATTATATGGTTCATTTTAATTTATTATTGCCTACTTGATATTTTCTAAGTTCATTCTGATATTAGTATACCTCACTATCTACTTGTTTGATTCCATCAAGCTTTTATCTTCATTTTTCAACACTTAACCATTTTTTTCTATCTTCTTGCCCATCTTTCTGTTCTGGAAGACTAATCCAGAACTCGGGCCGAACTCTGCCCTTCACAGAGTTCGGGCCGAGTTCGGTCCCATTGTTCCAGCGTCGGGGACAGCCTCAGCCGTTTGATCATTTTAGATCCTACGGTCTAGATTCCCTCCGACCAAAGAAAACCCTCTCTTTATTTTCGGGTTTTCATCTCTCCCCTTCATTCTTTCCTTCTCCTTCACCTCTCCAAACTTTTTTCTACAAACCCTAACCCTAGTTTTCTATCTAGTGTGCTCTATTGCTCATCAAAATCAAGGAGAAGGGCTCATTCATCATTCTCTTTCACTGTTTCTTGTTGTTTTACGGTATAACTCCTTCTTCCTTTCTATTTCAAAGTTCTCTATTTCTTGCAAATGGCTCCTCGCTTGCCCAATCGTGGGAAGAGGATCCGAACCGAGGGTGCTTCCTCTTCGAATCCTCCTCCTCCCATTGAGCAAGTAGCTGAACAACAACCCATTCATCCGTTGTTCAACCTGCCTAGTCCCCACAATCCTACCACATATGACGACCAATTGTTTGTGTCGCTAGACGCTTCTAACGAGTGGTTTAGCGACTTTCGGACTCGTCCGGTGTTCGGGGGACATCCTATAAATTTTACAATCTTTTCTCAATATGAATCATTGTTTCGTGATCTATGTTTGGATGAGTTAGTTGCCTCAAACTTTGTCATTTACCGTAGCGCCATCCAAATGTTCTATTGTAACTTGACTCACGATGCAACCCACATCTACTCCCGGGTTGCCGGTATTGATATTGCTTTTGATGCTTCTGAGTTGGGCGAGTATCTTGCACTTCATGATCTCGATACTTGGGATAAGCTTGTGGAAGCTCGCCAATTCCAATTTGTTGGTGAAACTTCTCTTGAAGGATTCAAGGAGGAATTATGTGCCCCTAACATAAGTCCTCGCAAGCTTATGGCCAAGCACCTCAACCCATATTTCTATGAGCTTCATCGAATCATTTTCAACACTATCTTACCAAAAGCTGGTTCCACCGATGAAGTTACATACTTTGAGAACTCTGTTTTATATCACCTTTATTATCGTATTCCCTTCAATCTTTCAAGGACAATGATGGACTGGATGATAAACTGCAGGAAGAAACCAAGAGCCTTGGTTTATCCTTTATACCTTCCTCTGGTTTTTTGTACGTTCATCGTTCCTATTTATGACTGTCAGTTCTTGCATGCTCCTGCTTTCCTGTCCAAGGCACGACGCCTTCAGGCAGTTGTCGCCTCTCCTGAGACTTCTGAGCAGTCTGATGATGAGGAGCCTGACGCCCCTCCACTCGGTCAGGATGTACCACCTCCACCTGCCACTCTTGAGTCTATTCAGACTATGCTCCGGGATCGTTTTGCTCTTGAGGACGATCGCTGGACGCAGATGGATTATCGGACTACGCTGCAGATGAGTGCCCTCAGCAACTCGCTGCACGATATCCGGTATTCTATGTCTCGGCACCCCTCTATGCCCATTCCCATGGAGCGGGATCCTGGTCGCGCTGGATATCGCATTGACGACCCCTGGGTCATGCGGTACCTGGATCCGGATGCTGCTATCGTGGACCCCAGCCGCTCTTTCACTGATCATTCAGACTCTGCTGGGCCTTCTCGTGCTCCGTGATGGAGATTGGCTACTATCTGCTGCTGCTGATGATGATCTTAGTTGATGCATTTTGATTTCTAGTTATTTAGTTCTATTTTGTCTTATGTACTTGGATGTTCTAGAACTCTGGCTGTATTTTGACATTTGGTTCTGTGTGATGACAGTTTATGCTTATTGTAGTTTTATATTATGCTAGTGACTCATTTTGATTATTCATATACTGTTTCTTCTCTGCTTGGTGTGGTTGCATCACTATTAATTGTTTATACTGCAGTTTCTCTACTATTCATTCATCTGCAGTCTATATTGCTAACTGCCAAAAGGGGAAGAACTATGTATATTCTGGATATCTTTTGTTTCTTTCGTATATCTGTGCTTTTTTGTGCTTTTTGGAGATATTATTTATCAGGCCAACAGGTTCAATGCATTATTTATGGGGGAGCTATTGTTTCTAGCTCGGCATCATTTATGGGGGAGCTATGTTGCTATAATCAACTGTGTCCAGGTATGAATATTGAATATACATATATTATTTTGCCAATTATCAATATGGGGGAGATTGTTGACACAAAGTCACAATCAACCAAATATTGACAACATTGACTAAATAATATCTGTATTAATTCAATACGACACACGACGTCTGCATTAAGCTCAAGACAGACAACAGCTCAGCCTCTGCTTCTCAGTCGTATTCAAGTCTGTATTTTACATTTTCTTTGAGTCTAGACAAATGTAATCTGAGTCATGCTGATCTCTTGAAACTTAGACTATAGCCTACCCAATAATCCCAAGCTCCACCAAACCAGAAATTGCCCAATGGTCCCCTTTGAACCACTCTGTGCTCTGGAGACAGAGTTCGGGCCGAACTCTGCCTCCACACAGAGTTCGGGCCGAACTCTGTCCCCTAGAAATCAGGAACCCTAATTTTAGGGTTAGCTGGTTGTTAGTTGTCCAACGGCCAAATTTTTGAATTTTCCTACCCGAATTCTGGCCGAATTCTGCCTATAAAAACACTATAAATAGGGCATGAATTCTCTCATTTCAAATCATCCAATCTTCTCTTCTCTCTTATAGCTCAAATAAGACATACCCCTCCCATCTACTAGCCACAAGCCTCCTAAGTCTCGAGTGCTCAGCATCTCTCAGTTAGGATTCTTGTACAAGAGTTGAAGAAGTCGCTTGGACAATTCCAAGCAAATCGCCACTGCGATCCTCTGTAAGAAGTTGACGTGCTCTTCTAAAGTAAAGGCACGGGTTGTAAACTACTATTTCACAAATAGTGGATTTAATCCTGAGCTAGAGTTCTCAGGCCTGGACTAGTCCTCCACGAGGGAAACCAGGTTAAAATCGCTGTGTTTGCGTATGCTTTCTGGCTCTTCATTTACTTTCCGTATTTTACTCTGATTATTCATAGAGTTAATTTTTAATTGGTTATTTTCTATATAAACTCTATTCACCCCCCCTCTAGAGTTGCCAAACTGTTCTTCATAGGAGTGGTAGAGCCTAACCTCGATTGGCCTAGCCTGATGCGATTATTTTATATTGACTTCTACCACTTTTATACAACCACTACAGATTTAAATCAAAGACTACAACATCCATTGATACCTTTCCAAAAATGAATCTGTTAAATCTTCCAAAGATTGACTCAAACATATCTATTGGAATAGAGTCCAAAAATCCACCAAACCATCCGCAACCAAACCCATATAAACCCTAACCCTCCTCCCTATAAAACATGTAAATATATAACCCTAAACTAGTTGCCCCTTTTCCACAACCCTCCAAACCCGACCCCAACCTACCGCCAAGCCTCTTCAGCCGACCAATAGCTTGCACCCCCTTTTCAAACTCCTTTCGTCGAGCCACCACCTCCACGACGACCCCAAGACATCTCCCTTCAACCCAACTAAGCCTTAGAGGAGCCATGGCCATTCGTTTGGGCATGTGGAGCACCGAATCCAAGCTAAAACTTCAGCACATTGAATCAGTCTGAACTAGCAGGTTTGTTGACTTCTAACCCTTGTTCCTATACTTTTTACCGATCAAACCTTCACCAAACGAACTCTAACATGTACCCCTACGTGTCTTTTATCCTTTGTAATTTCTATAGAACGTGGATCATAACGATTTGTCCGGAACAAGCATTTTACATAAGTTGGTCCAGACTGAACCAGTTTCGTGCGTCGTTGTTTGCACTGCCTTGTGACGTGCCCAACATCAAATAATTATTTGGTAATGATCTTAACATATCCTACTATCATCCAATATATTATATTTTGAACTCATTAAGTTTTATGCATGTCGTACATACATCTTCGTAGGACAACCCATCTAACACCGAAAAACTTATGAAATCGACTTGTAACTTTGTTATGTGATACCAACACCTCCGCCTATTAATCCCCAACGGTATCAATCATGTTTTTTATGTTAGAGACCTCTGAAATTTTGTAACCACCACTTTTCCAGAAGAGGAGTATTTTTGACTTTTCTTATTTCTTGTTATTATGGTAAAATGAGATTATATTTTTAATGATAAATTTATTTTACAAATTAGTCATTATATTTTTGGATTAATTATCTATAATATTGGATACAGTGCATATGTTTTTTTTATTGAATATGATTAGTGGTTAGCCATTAATTAGAATAGTTGTTAGTGACCCTAGAGGACCTAAACTAACTTGACATGACCACCTATTAAATGACAATTAGTCTCTAGTTGGGTTAGAAGGATTAGTTAGAAGGCTTGACTAAACACCTAATTAGGAAGAAAGGCATATTCCCTAAATTTATCATTACATTAGAGAGGGATCTAGTAGACAATGTACATTTGCTAAAATCCCAAAATCCTAGCATTATGGCAGTCCACTTTCTACTTATAGCCTCACTTCATCTTCTTCCTCCTCCTTTCACTCAAAACCATAACCCTAATTAGAAGCTTTCCTCCAAATTGTTCCTATCACCAAATTTTCTCCAAGTTGACCCAAATTCATTCCATTCTCTTTTCCCTGGAGAGTAGAGGGTTCTAGAAGCAAGTCTTGGAAGGTTGGAGCATTTAGAGCACTTGAAGCTTGGGAATTTCTAGATCTTGGGATTTTTAATGGGAATCAATCTTCCAATAGGTAAATGCATTCTAAACCCTTTAATTCATAGTAAATAGTATAGATACATCAATTAGGAACCCCCATGCATTATGAATGCTCATGGTGAGCAATTTTGACTCTTCTCTTCCTATTTGAGGACTTCCCTTTGTATTTAGCCCATTTTGGAGAAAATCCGAGAATAGGATTTCTAGGGTTTGTAAATAGGTTTGTTAGGCCCTATTGTGATTTAGAACATGTGTGTATGCTTAGGGTCAAGTTTGGATCCATTTGGAGTGCGTATCATGAGCATATCTCAACGTATTCTGATACGCACGCCAAGTGTTTGACAAAATGACCAATTGGACACCCATGGCTCTAAATCTCACATGGACCCTTGTTCCATCTAGGTTTGGTATTTGGATTGCTTAGTATATATATATATATACACTCCTATATATAATTATATTTGCATATTTCCATGGAGGGGACAATATGGACTGTTTTTTGGTTATACTTGTTCTTGTGAGTGTGTCTCTGTATATGTTTCAGTATGTGTGTGGCTAGGTAGATGACTGTTGGGTGTGAGTTTGTATGTGTTTAGAAGAGTGTGAGAGTGTATCCTATACTAGCTTTGTTACCTACATAGTAGTATGTCTATATACTTATGTGTATAAATGTATCAGTTGGCCTTAGTTGTACCAGTGGTATATAGGAGAGGGGCTCGGGTTGGCCATATGCTATAGCAGGAGCATATGCAGTAGTAGTTAGATGGAGATGGAGGAATAGACATATGCATTTCAGTGAACTATTGTGATGAGGAGCTATAGAGATATGTGGTAGATAGATAACTGTAGTTAAGGGAGTGTGGAGAAGGGCCACTTGGCTTGTACAATGCTTGGTGTGCAGAGAGTGAGAGTGACTTAGAGTATCACAGAAAGTATGGTGTATGGAGATTAGAAAGTAAGAAGGGGACTAGACAGTGGGAGGAATAAGCAGTAGGCTGCCTTGGCCTACAGGCTTGGGTTTGTATCATAGTAGTAGTAGGATAGGGGCTCGGGCATAAGAGCGTCAGCAGCAGTGTTAGCTGTGTTAGAAGAGAAGATGGAGGGATTGATATGTAAATATGTGTATTCACCTTATGAAGGAGTGAGTGAATTGGGGGAAGATTGATATCAGTCATCTAACTGATATAGATATCAGTCCTCAATCACCTTGTTTTTCAGTCCTTGTTCAGTCTTTTGATATTCAGTCCTATATCCCTGTTTCAGTCAACTGTAGGAACATTGGTATCAATTGAATGTGATATATTGTGTCTATATTAGCATGCTCAGTCATATCTTGCTTGTATCAGCCATTTTTATGCAAGTGTCATTTACACTTGATCTTGTATCAGTCTTGGATATATCCTAATATTAGTCCCTATAGGCCTATCCATATATCTCTGTTAGCAAATAGGATGTAGGGGATTTAGAGGTGCATAGGAGTAGCAGTAGTTGTTTCCTATTCGAATAGCATAGAAGTATCAGTAGAGTGGTTATATTTTGTGTCAGTTAATAGGAAGAGTAGAGGACATCCTACTCGAGCCATTCAGTGGCAAAGGGCCACTTGGCCTGTACAGTAGGCTCGAGAGAGTGGCCTGTGCACTAAGTGTGCAGAGCCTTTCTTGTTCAGAGAATAAGGAAAGATAGGAGGATGATATATTTTTTGTGTGAGGTTGAATATGGGCTTTAGATGTATCAGTTATTTGATTTTATATGTATCAGATATTTGATTTTTATAGTGTATCGGTCCTCTAGTTCTTATAGTATATCAGTTTATATATAGGGGCCCTATATGTTATCTACTAACTGTCATGTAGGGGGTTAAGAAAGGGAGTTGTAGCAGTTGTATTCGTGAAAGAGAGAGGGACTGATATATGCATATCGTATCAGTTAACTGTTGAGAGGAGTAGGACTGAAATGAGGATAATGGGCCACATGCATTAATCACAGGAACACATTCCTGTACCTATCTAAGAGAACAATGCATTAGCCCTATATAGGATGTATTTGCGTCAATTATTTGAGTGAGGGTTATACCTCATTTAACTGATTGAAGTAAGGGAAGGTTAGACTTGATATAGTATCAGTTTGGACCTTGGGTTTGAGGCAAGTAAAGCCATAGGGCAGGGCCCAGGTTTTGGTTAGGCAAACTTGTTTGTCTTGCTAATAATAGTGTACATATGTGTTTGCCCATGTTAGATATATAAATATGAAGGGGACTTAGTAGCACAATAGTTATTAAAGGGTATATGATAGATAGCAGTCCTATTAGAATAAGAAGGGGCTTAGATGTTCAGCTTAGGGATTTGGGAAGACTGTCAAGTTGTATGTGTGTGTGTTTCGTACATACACATGAGTGTTTCATACATACACATTTGATGTAGGTTGGAATAGTATGATAGTAAAGAGTAGGGTAAGTTATAGTAGAGTATAGTGTACCATGGATAGGAATGTATATGTATATATTAAGTTATAGCATATGGATATCCTAGATATATGTATATACATGTGGCATTATTTGGATATAAAAAATAGGTATGGATGGCCTAGAAGAGTACCCTCTAGTCAGGATACATGTAGATGCAAGTTAGGGTAAAGACTAACAATGGGAAATTCAATTAGGCAATGTCTATATGTTGGAATAAGTGAACTTGGCCTAGATTTAACTCGATTTGACCAAGGATGACCAGTTTGACTAAAAAAGTCCTTTAAGTCGAATTAACCTAGTTTGACCTCAGAAACCTAGTTTTGACCTAGTTTGATTAACTTTGACCTAGATTAGCCAGTGTTGACTTAGTTTGACTTTTTTGACCTAGAAAAGGCATAGAAGTACATAATTAATGCATTTAAATATATTGTTTACTCTAGAACACCAAGTAACTCTGTATATCACATATATAGGTTTGTGTGACACCACT
Organism: Iris pallida; assembly: GCA_029216955.1. Lineage (NCBI taxonomy): Eukaryota > Viridiplantae > Streptophyta > Magnoliopsida > Asparagales > Iridaceae > Iris > Iris pallida. The sequence goes on from JANAVB010037818.1 coordinate 3,924,188, forward strand.
TTGGGCATCGATCCACATTTTTTGCCTATGCCACAGGCGAGTACATTCTATGATAGTTTTTATTTATCTGATAATTATTATGATTCAGCTTCTAGTATAGTATTACCTGATTCTCTGACATGATACTGATTGGTATTCTGGATTCATTTACTTGCGACACATATTTTATACTAGTCTGGCCTCTATTTATGCAATCACTCACTGGAACCACCCACTAAAATTACCTACTTGCATCACCTATTTTCGGGCTGGACTTTTACTTGATTTACGTGTCAGAATATGGATTCACTTGTATTGGTCGGGGTGGAAAAATAATCGAGTAGCTATGTAAACATTTTCAATCATACTGGAATTATCCCTACTGGTATAATCTGGAAAGATAGCCGTCACACGCTTGCCAAGTGTACGATGTACCGTATTTACCCCTAGCCATTTACAGGTCGAAAACGGTATTTCAAAACATATTGGTTTAGTGCTCACTACTGTATTCATATTATAGTTACTAGACTCAAATTATACTGGCTGGACTCACATCACATATGTTCTGGCCTAGTTATCTTTATTTACAGCCTTTATCGCCATGTTTTTCTGGTTTACCATATTTACTTTCCTTGTACTATAAACTGTTGTTCTATTTCATTTCCTCACTCATTCTTTCCATGTTCATCAAGTATTATTTACTATAACTGTTCTATAGCCTTTGTCATTTAAATGGAATTGCTAGAGGAGGTGTTCTCGTTCCATCCTGACTGGATATATTTTTTAGATGACTGCTCAGGGGACTTATGTCCCACATTCTACGGATCTGAGGAGGGGATAGAAACCATGGGTCCTGATACTCAGGAGTGATTACCAAGGGACTTAGTACTATTATAACTTTGTGATAGATTCATTGTGAGAAATCTTGGCATAGATATATAATGGAGATTTTGTTTTATATTTGAGATTTGGATATGGATATTGTATTTAGAAGTTGTTGATGTATTAGACTTCATAGTTTATTAGACTTCTTTAATATCTTATCGTACTTTAGATTGTGATTGAGTATTTATTATTATCATTGTACTTTGTCCTCCATTTGGAGTTGAGATCTATGACAGATACATTATATCATTGTGTGAAACAGATAGTTAGTAATCTAGACAGCATTTTACTGCCGATGCTGCGACGTAGGCTAGACGTTGTTTACTACTCGTGCCTCTATACCGGGTGCGAGTCGTGACAAATTTTCCTTTACATATTTATTTTGGAATATAGAATTATATTTTGTGTGTGTTAATTTGTTCCAAACAACTGAATAAAGGACATTGTTGTGCGACTAGTCGACCATAGCGAATAGTTACCATTGTTATAGCCCATAAAGATGATTAAATCTTAATTATAGATATTATAACTATTATTTCAAGAATTATTAAAGTATATTTATTGTATATATATATATATATATATATATATATATATATATATATATATATGTGTGTATATATTTTATATATATATATATATATATATATATATATATATATATATATATATATATATATTTATGTTATATTAATGGTGTAATTTAATACCATTATAATATATGTCAACTTGAGCCTAAAACTAGACTAATTGTCATGTGACCTAGATTTGACCATAGATGACTATAAAATAATTATTGTGTAGTGTACCTTAGTATGGTAGCTGACCGGTAGTACGATATATTCATAGGAGTTCGTGACGATATGACTAGGATGGCCGAAGTAGGACTTTTGTACCTTGATTGGAAGATTCAGGCAAGTGTACCTTGCCTAAGTATCAGTATATGTTTTCTACTTTCTTTTATATGTTTTTGGTTGTTTATTTGTTCGGTTCTAGATATTTTGGATGTAGGATATTAGTTGATACTTAGTGTCTGAATTATGTTAGGGTGCCGACATCAGTATGCGAATATCATGTATCGACGTTATACATGACGTTTTATTTATGTTCATGTTTGTTTGATATGATAGACCATAGGACACTGACACGATCATGATACGGAGTCTTACGTGAGATATTCATGGTTGCAGACTCTGAGATAGGATACAAGATTTGATACTTGTTATTAAAACTTTTGTTGACTAGATAGATCTAGATTATGGGGTGGGGAGAACATTACCATCATATCAGGCTATATAGTCGGGGCCTGGTTGTTACTCTACTCATATGTTGTTGTCTTTGTAGCAGAGCTTTGGTGCTATTGACACGTATGTCTAGGGTCCTACGACACAGTGCCTTCGGCGATAGCCTTATTGAGGAGCTGGTGAGCACTCAGTCGCTGAAACTTGATATATGGAAAGTGTTCTCACATGCATTCACTTAGATGGTTATTGTAGTTATTCCTTGGTACTTGTACTTTATTTACTGTTACTCTGGCATGTTGTTTTTTGTTCCTTGCTGTCACGACCCGCACCCGCTTTTCGGATACGAGACGTGTCCAAGCCAGTCTACGCCGTAGAGTCGACGGTAGAACGCTGTCAAGCTCGCAAAAAATAATTGCTCAAAATAAACTTTATTGCTCATTCACATTTCTAAATTTATTACAACATTTACAATATTTAAAAAATAAAAAAATATAAAGTTCTCACAACTAATGAAAATGATACAACTGCTATCTATTTCTAGGTTTCTGTCTGCAAGTACACCCGTATCTCCCAAGGCTAAGTGAAGCCACAGCTAACCTGAAAAATGTTGGTTTCCAGTCACGAATGGAACGAGTACAATCTCACAACAGAATCAATAAATAATGAAATCCATAAATCTGTAATAATACTGAGATACATGATAAGGGATAAACATGAAATCATAGTAGGAATCATGTGAGTAAAAGAAGAAAGACATGGTAGACAAGACAAGTAATGACAAGAAACTGTAATGTAGCAAGACTATATCTAACAAGTGATTTGAAATACACTTTTGACATGTAAACGGCCAAAGGGTAAATCCGGCACCCTGCACGTGTCGTGTGCAGCTGCTATTATTCAAGAATAGACTCATGGTATATTTTTGGGTATGTTTACATGTCTACTAATGTACTTTCCCGCTCGGCTAGTACCCATAGATTCAAACAGGTCACGAATATAAAAATATATTGGTCACGAACAACATGCAAGAATCCATAACTACTATCTCGTGTGACAATCGTGTCAAGAATCAAAGTGATATCAATGAAAAATATTATTAAATACAGGAAGTATAGAGATAATCAAATATGAAAACTATCAGAGATGTACTCACCTGAGGTCCTGTGCTGGTGAAACCGATAATACTATACCACTCAATGAGCCACAACAGTCAACACATGCGAAAGTCTCCGGATGCTGAAATAAATATTACCAATATTTTTAGAATATTTAAATTGGCTAGTATTGCCTGTCCTTAATTCCAATTCTGGACACAGGAACAAAACGATAATTTTGGATCAAAACGGTTTCCTCCGTTGGACCTACTTTGCACCGAAAAGCGTGCCAAAGTCTATGGTCTCTAAAGTCATCAAACTATATGGAAACAGGTCCGATTTTTTGATATGAACCCAACCGTATGTCCATAGTTGGATTTCGGCGGGCCGTACACAAAATCGCCAATTGAATCGGATCGTGGGACCCGCAAAACGGTGATCCGATCAACTGTCTCAGAATCGGACCAAACTTGGCATACAGGACCAGAAAAATGATACGGTCCTGTTGGCTCAAGTTTCGTTTCGATCTAACTAACTTGCACAAAGTAATCGAAAATTTTGCACAGAGGCTGATACGGTAAATTTTGACGGATACGCATTAAATTCGTCATGCACACGCAACCAATTTGAATTCCGTCAAAGCCCACACGTCTATGAAGCCATTACGCACCTTTCGATGCTTTTGGTTCGCAACCACGTCGCCCGTATTGGCGGGACGCACGTCGTATCGAAGGTTTTTCTAGATTTTATATCATTTTAAAAACTTTTTTTCATGAACTTTAAAATCAAAAATCTTTTCTTATAACAAACGATATATTAAACTACAAAAAGGGTTTTAAAGCCCTACATGTGGTCTGTAGTTGTGTTCAAGCACAACTTCTATACTGGTAACAGATCGATCGGAATCGATCTTCAAACGTGGTTATATGGACTGCTATATACCCTGTTTCTGGACAGGTTTTTCGTCAAATTCTAATCAGTTTTCTGGACAACCTCGGGCGTCTAAATTCAAAATAAATGAAGGCGATTGGAGTCCTACATGTTGTGAACATACCAGCGAAGGAAAATCGTAAAACGATTCGGCGAGCGTTGCACACGGTCGAGACGAAGTCGGGATTATGGGCTGCTGCCACTGCCGGTGTTGCCGTTGCATCCGCTCACTTCGACATGTTCGGCCGGCCAGTGGCCGCGTACAGCGGCGCCCAGGGCTGGGGATGGTCGCCCATGGTGGCGCGGCTAAGGTTTACATGTGTGTTGGTTGTTGTCGTGGTTGTCGTTGCATTTATGCACAGGGTCGGGGGAACTTAGCGTTCGGCTGGGTTTGGGATTGCTCGGCTGGGCCTTGAGTTGGGCTGGACTGGGCTGGCCTGGCTTGTTTGTTGTTTCTTTTTATTTTATTTCTTTTTCTGACTCTTTATTATGTACAGATATACATATACATATACATATATATATATATATATATATATATATATATATATATATATATATATATATATATATATATATTGACACACACATACATATATATATTTATCTATACATACACACCTATATTTATATATTTATATATACATACACGTATATATATACACACGTATATATACACATATATACGTGTATATATTATATACACGTATATAATATATATTTATATATACATACACATATACACCCATGTATATACATAACATGTATATATGTATATACATTATTAAATTCTAAATAAACCTCAATAATATCTATTTCTAGTGTAGGGCCTATATATATATATATATATATATATATATATATATATATATATATATATATATATATATTATAACATTTTATTTGAAAAAAATAATATAACCAAGAATAATAATATTATTATATAATAATAACCTCAATAAAATAATAATAATAATAATAATAATAGCGAAATTCAATATACCAATAATGGTATATATACCATTATGTACAGTCTAATAATCCCAAAAATGCGCAAGAATCTATTTTATACAAATATTATTGATTATCAACTAATAATGATATTTATAATATTTAATTAAGAATACTTAGAAAATATTTATTAGATCATTAAAATGGAATACGACACCATCATACCAAAATATATCAACACGAATGTTATTAGTCATCCCGTATGACTACATGGGCTTGGGCTTGGTTCGGGTCCAGTCCGGACTAGTTTGGTACAACCGAGTCACTTAAACGTCAAATAATAATAATAATGAATAATTAAACTATTTATAATGGTCATGTCACAACTTGGCCTGGTTTTCCTAATTAGGACACACTTATGGACATGTCTCCCCTACCAGGGCTAATATACTAGTCAAAGCACGCCACTGCACTATCCGTGCCACGATTTCTAGTCACCTTGTACTCCAAATTTAATCATGATTAAAGCTCTCTATCGTAATAATTAACTAATTAATTATTTATAAAAATCTAAAAATCACCATTTAAATAAAATAAATAATAATAAAACAGTTCAAAATTTTTGAGAATGTGAGCTACACTTGTCATGACTCTTGAGGACCTGGTTATTTCTAAGATATAAATGAGGAGATTTTCCTAGAGGTTTACGGGTTAGGAGTTGATTTGTAACCTAACGTGCAGGGGACGACGAGATTATTCCTAGGTATTTCTTTTGATTCATGTGACTTTCCTTTTACTGACATTTATATTCCCTCTTTAGCAGACTTTTGGTTGGATATTATTTCTTATTTTCCAAGTATGATGATGGGTTTTTTTTTCATACACTACTTTATTTTTTTTACCTTTGGACACTTCCATTATTACTATTATTTGAGACTTGATTATCCTTGTGTTATGATTATTCTGCATGGATGAGATTTAGCACTTTATCTTGTAATTTGTGACTTGTGTTGTGCGATATAGATATATCATACAGCGTAAGTACTCTCTAACGGGCCTGTTAGATAGGTTGACCCATTAGAGATGTACTGCTGGCCATTGCCACGTAGATCAGTCCTATGATTTTGGGGCATGACATTTGATTTACTAGGGATAATATTTAGGACGTAGCAAGCTATTAATAAGGCTTCTCCCACAAATTATCAATAGCACCTGAGCTGAGAAGTACGACATTCACCATGTCTAACAGAGTGCAATTCTTTCTTTCAGCAACTCCATTGGACTGTAGTGAAAAGGAGTAGTCACCTCATGAATTTTTTAATATTCTTCATAAAAGTTAGTCATTTTGTTTGAGGTATATCTCCACCACAATCAGACCTAAGTATCTTATTTTTTTTCTCTAATTGGTTCTCAGCTTCAGATTTGTGAACCTTGAATCTATCTAGAACTTCATATTTGGTTTTGAGAAGATATGTATAGCAATACTTTGAACAATCATCTATAAAAGTGACAGTATTTTCTACCGCCTCGGGTCAAAATCCTATTAGAGTCACATACATCACTATGAACTAGGTCTAGAAGGTAAAAATTCCTTATTACAGTTTTGAAAGGTAGTCTAGAGGGTTTGGCTTGAACACAAATCTCACACTTGTGTTTGTCATCTACTGGTGACTTAGGATAAGATATAAGCTCATCATCCTTCTAAGAGAACCTACATTTACATTACTTAATCTACCATACCAAATATTGGAAGATTCTACATTAGAAACAATAAGAGAAGGATCTGACATTTTATTGATAGTACTACGAATAAAGAGACCACCTTTTATAAATATTTTCCTAATAAAAGACTCATTTTTAGAAAAAATATTACTTTATTGGCTTCTATTACAATCTTGTATCCTGATGCTACAAGAAGTGGTCCACTAAGTAAATTATTCCTGGCTGACGGCACATGAAGTACGTCATGAAGAGGTAGAATTTTTTTTGATGTTATCTTCAAATCTATTCTTGCTCTTCCTACAATTTGTGCCGTTGCACCATCTCCTAAGGTTATGCATCCTCCACTTGTTTCCCGATAGCTTGAAAAATATAAGCGATCCCCAAATGAAACAAGAACATTATGTTCAGAATCCAATCATCAGAATAGTAAGAAGTATTGACTAAAGGTTGATAAGTCACAGACCTGAAGGAACCAAAAGACCCATTCAGAATCATGTTAGTTGTTGGTTTAGCTAGGCCTTTCCCATTATAAGGAGTTTTGGCAACTTCTTTCTTTCTGTAGAAGAAGTCATAGGACATATGGTTTGTTCTTCCACACACCAAACAAAATTTTGTTTGATCATGAGTCTGACAGAAGTGTCTAGGTCTATGGTTTTGATGGTGTTGATGGTTCTAGTGGTGAGGCTAATAGTTCTTCTTCTTCTTGAAGAAGTCCTTCTTGGGTTTGAGATGAGGATTAGACTTAGGTTTGCCTTGGAATTCTACAAGGTTTACCTTAGCCTTAGACTTAGTCTTAGGTTTAGAACTTAACCTAATTTGTTCTTGTGTTCTAATTTTCTTTAGGACTTGTGCAAATGTAAGGTCTCCTTTCATATGAATAAGATCATTAGCAACATCATACCAATAAGGAGGGAGCTTATCTATCTAACAAGCTATCTTTTGCTCATTTGAGAATGTTGTGCCTTTGGCTTGAATAAGCCGAAGATATTCTTCAAATTTATGGATTTGTTCATTCATAGGTTTGTTATCTACAATATATAACTACTGAAAGTGCATGAACTAAATCTTTCAATTTCAGCATCATCACAACCATATTCCTTTTCCATAGTATTCCAAAGTTCTTTAGCGCTCTTATATTCAAAGAATGTATCATAAAGAGATTTAAACATGGTGCTAAGAATTCTATGAAAGCAGTGGTAGTCTATATCCTTAGGAGTTTGGGGTTTTGAGGAGGTAGAGAATTTGGATACTCCTACGTCAGACTCAGTATCATAAGAGTCATTTGAAATGGGTGTATATCCATCAATGGCTAAGATCAATCCTAAAGTTGTAAGACAAAATTACATTTGACTTTGCCATCTTTTGAAGAAGGAGCCATCGAACTTAGCTAGCTTAGCAGTAGAAGTCTATTTTTCGCTAGTCATGATTTCCATTTGAGATAATCAAAAGCCTGTAAAAATTGACCTCACTCAACAAAAGTGTCTGACGTACTAGCATAATAGCTTAAGTGATATTGCTAATCAACCTTAGGAAGTCTTTAGTCTATCAAGTTTTAATCAACTTGGGCTAGCTATAGGGGCCGGTTTCCAGCTAGTGGTGGTCCGAAGACACTTAGATACCTTATCGCTTAGGACTATTTACACCCGGTTGACAGAAGGACCCTCTCGACTTGTGTACAAAATAATCTCTAATTTTAAAACTTTAGATTTAAAGGGATTTGCAAGGTCAATAAACTATTTCTCTTTTTCCTAAATTACTTAAAGATGCTAAATGAATGTATAATACCGCAATTAGTAATTGTCTTGATGTCAATATAAATAAGAATATTATGGTTAACAATATATAAATGTTAAAAATAACTATAAATAGATATGAATTGCACTTTAGCACTATACTATTCGTAGTAGGTAAATTGAATCGGAAAAGTTATAATGCCACAATATTGTACTAATAAAGATTTTATAATAACAATATACTAACGTGTATATAATAGACTAGATAGTATATATAGCAGAAACAATTTTCTATGTAGGAAAAGACTATACTAATGTGTATATAACAAAATATATTTATAGTAGAAAAGAATATATTAATATTGTGTTCCTTGTTAGCAAAAAGCTATATTGCTACAATTTCCTTTCTCATAAACAAATATTGTAGTAATGTGTCGGGTGAAATGAGAAATTTTTGAACGGTTCAACTCTAAGACTGTTGTAAAAAGTCTTTTTTTTTCTTTTATAAATCTGTAACCAACCAAAAATAAACAAGTTTAGTGTTATCGACCTTTGGGAGTCGTGCAGAACACACTGCCCTAAGAATTGATTCGATCACAGACTGTTCTCGAACTCTTGTAGTGGTAAAACCCCCATGCTACTGGATTCTCATTGTTGCACATAACTTCCAAAGGTATAACCCGAACTTAATTAGTCTTGCCTAGAACACAAATGAAAGAACAGACTTGTGGAACGAACAACAAAACTGAGAGAGAGAGTGAGAGAGATTATTCTTTCATGAATAATAACTTTCTAGTAACCAACAAAGGAAAAGAAGATGGAATATATATAAGCAGACATACACGTACCATTGGCTGGCCCCAAATAAAAACATGCAGAGAAAGAGAGAAGAAAATTGGATCTCAAAACTGCTCCAACGTGCACGAAAAAATGGTCAAAATAAGGAAAAAATTGAACATGATAAAGTGTTTTATAGAGTCTCAATCCGAACCTCTAGAGGAAATAGAATAGACATTGGCGACCGCATATGTGAGCACGTACCACACCCAATGTGTACCGAACTGCGTCGGTCAGGACGACGACAAGCATGTGTGGCCCATAGGGCTACCCACACAAGATGTACAAAGGAGCAAAGGAGGAGAAATAACATATACACTCAACCATGCCAACTTGTAACTGATGTAGGACTAAAGTGTTGGAGTGAACTTGTGTTGGTTGCATGTACAGGCAATAACAGACAATAGTTTGTTTGGCACTCCTAATATGATTAGGAGCGCAGCTACAGTTTCCACATATGTACTGCAATACGAGCGTCCTTGTCAATTCCCTCTATTGTAGAAGGAAGGAAGGATTGTTCCCTAGCATCTTTAGATAGTATTATCATAGGAGTCCATACGTGATGACGTATCTTTCTTGAGTTGAATTTCATAATACACGATCTTGTCATGAAACTTTAAAGTGAAAGTGATCAGGCTATCACGAGGACAAATTAAACTGCTACAACAAATTCTTGAAATGTTGAGCAAGGCTAACTAACATGTAGAATAAAATAAAGTTCCAAAATGAAACTACCATCTATAATTACCTAGAGGCAAATCGATTAATGGTTGGGTGACTTAAGGATTATGAATCAGTCGCTTCTTGAGATACATTACATACATAGAAGACTTGTTCAAGAATATGGTAAAGAGGCCCTCTGATGCTTCCTTGGATGAAAAGACGATGTGTTAGAAATTTATACCTGTTGATTCATGAGATGAAGAATAAAAATAAATACGGAAGCATACTTGTATCCATTTATTGGCTTAATGGATCTTGAATTCCAACCCGCTACGACCCTTAATAACAAAGATAAAATCTTTGTTCCTCTCTCTGTTGATGGAGATACAGAAAAGAATTGTCTCTTTGGTGGCCGTATGAGTTGGGGACCATAACCCTAATGAATACATATATTTATATGTTTTGATATTTTTAATTTGGCTCCTCATCAAATTATATTTATCTCCGGTATCTACACATTATTTTCATGAAAATTATACCCTTAAGCCAATTTTTCAAATAGACCACTTCAATTTGGCTTAATTATTTAGATAGCCCAACATAATTAATTTTACATGTGTGGCCCCTATTATTGAATAATTTCAACAAATCACCCACTGGACCACATATGTAACTTTATAATTGTGTTAACCTTAGTGAGCTCAAAAATTGCTATCTTAATCCTTAGGGTATATTCGGACAATCTCGTCCATTAACCATATCAATATAGGATCAAAGCGGCATTCGTCACATTTAGCGTAACTAAACCATCAATTGACACATATACCAATATAGCTAAATGACATAGATCAATCATTGATGCGTAGCATGGAAATTATACGCAATGTGATCAACACATGTCTATTTCCAACTAGTCCTTCTTAACTTTAATGAGATCAATACTTTAACAGAATGAAAACAGAATGAACTAAATTTTCCATACATCTGATCAGATAAATATCCAAAATACTTTAATACATAAATGTTTCCAAAGCCAAATAGCACCTAAATACATAAAATACAAACTTCCACTATATTGCCATATTCTTAATTAAGATAACACTCATATGAACAGTATGCTCATAAAAGACCTTGGGTGATAAAACTTTTGTGAGCGGATCCGCTAACATGGAGTTTGTCCTAATGTGCTATATGGACACTTTAACCATTCTGAATTCTTTCCTTCATAACTAGAAACTTTATGTCAATATCCTTTGATTTATACAAGTTCCTGTTATTATTGAAATACAGTACTGCTGATTTATTGTCACACCATAATTTGAGTGGTCTTTCAACACCCTCCTGCAAGCGCAGCCTTGTGATAAAATTTTGCAACTATATTCCCTGAATAGATGCCTCACAGCATTCTATAAACCTTGCTGCCATAGTGAAAGAAATTATGAGTGTCTGTTTGACACGCATCCAAAATATATCTCTATCAGTCAAAATAACCTGATATAGATCTCCTACTGTGTTGGCATCCCGCAAAACCAGAGTCTGAATACCTTATGATCTCCAAAATTACCCAATCTCCTACAAAGAGTATATAATTCCTTGTTCTTTATTAATAACTTAAGTTGTTTGGCTGCTACCCAATGATTCATTCCATATTTGCTTTAATATCTGCCTAACATTTTAACTACGTATGTAATATCCGGACGCGTACATACTTGAGCATACATTGTACTCCCTACAACTGATCATGAACAGGAAAACTATTATATTTTCTTAACTTTAAGGTTAATCTTAGGGCACTTGATTGAGACTGAATTTGTCTTCTTTAGCGACATGTGTCACCTGGTTTGCATTAATTACTTTGATCGATATACAAAACCAGAAAAAATATATCTACTTCCACTGAACTTATGATACACACAATCTTCAACATTGTTTATCTCAAAACCAAACGAGATAATCACTTGTTGCAATTTTGAAGTACCTTTGACGAGAAGCCTGCTTGAGTCCATATATAGATTTTGTCAGTTTGAAAACAAATTCTTTGGTCTTCTGACACAAAATTTTTTAGGTGCACTATATAAATTATTTCGTTAATATTCCCATTGAGAAATGTCATTTTGACATCCATTTGATGCAACCCAAGATTAAAATGTGCAACAAGTGCTATGATTGGTTTAAAAATTCTTTCAAAGAAACCGAAGGAAAACCCTCTGTAAAATCAATCCCTAACTTTTGAGTAAAGTCACTAGCTACAAGTCGTATTTTATACCTCTCCACATTACCCTTCGAATTCTTCTTGGTTTTAAATATCCATTTGCAACCAATGAACTTCGCACCTTTTGGTAATGGAACAAGTTCTTAAACTTTAGTGTCTTGCATAGACTTATACTCCTCATTCATTACCTCAATCCACTTTTAAGAATTAGAACTTTTCATGGCCTGACGGAAGTTGATTAGATCATCTTTCAGTATTCCAAAGTCTTCCTCACGTTCCTAGAGAAATATGACAAGATTATCCAAAATTATATTTCTTCTTTCTCTTGGTGGACCGTCTCAACATTACCGGTTCTTGAGGTTGTTGAGTTTGTTCCTCAAGAATAATTACCTTATCTTAAATGGGTGCCGCTACATTGTCTTGTTAAGTTAGCTCAACATCGACTTATAGAAGTAATTTGACATTGTCTTGTTGAGGTTCCAGATTCACTTCTTAATCAATGACATGTATACAAAATTGTACATTGTCAAAAGTGATAGTAGGAATTGAAATCGATTCTTCCTCAAGGACAATGTCCCTGACTTTATTTCTCCTCCAAACTCAACATCCTCAAAAACTATTACACTTCTCGTCTCAAAATGTTTCCTTTGTGTGGGACCGTATAATTATTAACTCCTTGATTTTTCAGCATAACCAATAAAGTAGCTGCTTACGATTTAACTTTGGTCTGTCTTCCCTTTACACATTCAATACAGACATTAAAGTCTATAAAGTCACTGGAATCCAAATCCCATGAGACACAAGTCGTCCAACTCTATTTCTAGAGATGTGACCTAATCACTTATGTCATAATAAGACAAAAAATATTGTTAATTTTGTGTTTAGTACCAAATGACTCCACTTGTAAGATTTTATTGTAAGATGCAATAGTTTCAAGTGAATGTAAGTTATCATGAACCTTAAGGGAGCTGCTACCAATAATATTTAAATTTAAAGATCGACTAAACTTATTGTTTCCAAATGAACAATGATAACCATATTTGTCAATTAAAAAAACTGGAACTGAATTTCGTCTAAAAGACGGTACAATAAAAGTGTCTAACAAATCCAAATAATAATTGGTTCCTAATAATAACCTAAATGTCCTATTGCTTCATTTCTACCAACCTGCCGTCACCCACATAGATGTATCTTTCACCATCAATTGGCTTACGGTAGCTCAGACAACCTTGTTTAGAACACTAATGTGGGTAGTCGCACCAGAATCTAACCACCATGAGTTTCTTGGTACTAAAGCTAAATTAACCTCAGAACATACCAAATTTATTAATTAACTTTTCTTTATACGCCATGCGTGGTACTTTGTACATTTTTTTCTTATGTGTCCTGGCTTGTCACAAAAGAAACAATCCTTAGTTTTATATTATTATTTCTTTTGAGCTAAACCCTTAGTAACTTATTTATTCTGTCCATTTTGCCTTCAAAGTTTATCCCATTTAACATGAAAATTGAATTATTATTAGCAAATATTTTAGCAACATTAACTATAAAGAGAACAAAATAACAAAGCAGACATACTCTAATTAATAACCAAAGAATAAAATATAGCCAAACAAATTCAAATATTGGTCAACCCCATCTCAAGATACCTAGTACATCATAATATCAAGTATTTAGACGGTGATATTAACTGCAAGTTGTACTCTTGGTGTAATGATCAAATGTTGACAATAAGTCATGTCAAATAATAATCCTATCTTTGGATGAGATTATTATTCACATGTAAACCTTATAATTGTCACAAATTTATCATCACAGGTATGTGTGCAATTCAGCCAAGTATTAACCTTCTTTTGGACTGGCTAATACTCGCATGAATTTACACACACAAACATCCAACATCCCTCATAGACTATCTATGCAAGAGAGGCCACTTTGGCGACATCTTGTTTTAATGAGTCTATTTAGAATATTAGACAACAATTGCTAGTCACAAAAGGCACCAAAATTTTTAATGTTGACTAAATTTTACAAAATCGAATCATGTCCAAAACCTTATATACATGCATTTATTTAATATTATTACTCAAATAAAGTAATCAAAAGCATAATCATGAATTTTAATTTGACAAAATTAGATATTATCAACATAACAAAATTCATGGAATAATGATCTACTGAAGGTATGTATCCAAAGAAAAAATCATAGACATAACTGAAAATGATAACTCCAAAATATATATCCAAAGTGAAAATATTTTATCTAAATTGTTCTTTATCAGCACCTCCTTCCTCTTTAAGTATCCAAATATCTAAAGAAAACCTTTTAAAAGAAGAATAAGCAAACTTTAGACCAATTTGGAGCCTCATTATTTAATAACTAAATCTATCAATCAAAAGATTACTTGTATAATAAAGACTAAAAGTAATTCCAAAACAAGTAATTAACGGTCAACATGTTGTACATTAAGCATAATTATTCAAATGACCGCATAATCTGCAATACTTAATTCATAATTTTTTTAGGAGCAAAAGTCCAAATTAGGCACCAAATAAAATATAAAGTCCATATGCAAATATGCACCAGATCTTCTCCTTATTGACCTCACAAACATAATTTTCCAAAAAGAAAATCTAAAATAAATTCCAATATTCTTGGTTCGATAAACATCCTTATTGGGTAAAGAAGGCTTAGCTTCATGCTAGAGGCCCGAACAATTTTCCAAAGTTTGTAACATGGTCTTAAAAAACTGTTATTTCTTAAATCTGAATGAACCAAAACAGTATACCACTACTATACTTTGTAAACAATTCAACCCAACTTGAAAGGACGAATAGATGCATACCGATTAGGAAGGAACTTTTTTAAAAAAATAATAAATATTTTACATCCCAGTATGATGAATTTTCTAATCTCTATTGAATAAAGTTAAAACTGACACATTCTGGAAGCTTGTACATAAGAACACATCAACAACTACATTATATATTGAATGCAAACCTCAATTATGAGAAAGTAATGTCTGCATAAAATATAATATACTCAAATTCGGGGGTTTATTTGCAAATCATCTGTATAACTACATAATCTTCAAACCATGCGTCAGCAACATCACATCAACTGAATCCAGGAAACATACAAATTAAATAGATATTCAAATATTAAATGAACAACCAAATTCAATTAGAACTAAAACTAATAGAGAACTACAACTTTAAGAGGGCCGAAACCCTAAGCATCATCCAATTATCAATGCATACCTCAATTATTATCGAAAAATTGGAACCCTAAATTAAATTAGATCAAACGATCTAGGATTTTTTGAAAATAATAAAAATTGAATTCTAAAACTTCCACCTCATAAATCAAGCATGGAGGCTCTGATACCACTTATTAGAAATTTATACCTGTTGATTCATGAGATAGAGAACAAAAATAAATGCGTAAGCGTACCTGAATCCATTGATTGGCTTAATGGATCTTGAAGTAGACGTCTCTTTATGGGGTTCGATCTTCCAACCCGCTACGACCCTTAATAACAAAGATAAAATATGTGTTCCTCTCTCTATTGATGGTGATACATAAAAGAATACAGAAAACCGTCTCTTTGGTGGCCATATGAGTTGGGGACCATAATCCTAATGAATACATATATTTATATGTTTTGATATTTCTAATTTTGCCCTTATCAAATTAGATTTCTCTCCGGTATCTACACATTATATCCATGACAATTATACCCTTAGGCCAATTTTTCAAATAGACCACTTTAATTTGACTTAATTATTTAGATAGCCCAATACAATTAATTTTATTTGTGTGGCCCCTATTATTGAATAATTTCAACACAATGTTGATAGATGGATTATTAGTGTCGATGCAACTTTCACGTATGAGTAAAAATTTAGTTGATATTGTAATACCACATGGTGTAGGCTGGGTTGACGCCGAATTTGCCTTCCAGATTTTTTGGTAGGATTGGAGTTGTGTTATCAATGAATCCTAGTAAGTTATAACCATGAGAGCTGTTTGCAATTTTATTTTCTACACCATGAAGTTGGTATTAATTAACATGTTGGGATTGCAGCGAAGGGTATTGGAAGAGACAACAGATGAACCAGTGAGGGTAGTCACCATATAAAGGTTGTCGCTTGTATGTGGTTTAAATATTCGATATTTTGTCATTTTCACACACATGCACGCATGATATGTGTCTGTTAAAATTTTTGAATAAAAATTTTAACAATTGATATGTTAGTTTTTGATGTTTACATGTAATAGGAAAGATGGGTGAAATCCAACTATAAAAGAACATATAGAATTATAGAGAATCCTATATAAAGTGAGTAAGGTATTCCTGTTGGATTTTGGCATTTTTATATTGAAACTTTAGTCCCACATCGGCTAGGCCAAAGGGGTTGTATCTCTATATATTAGCTATGCTCTTTTAGAGATGCACATGTGGTGTGGAGGTGCACATGGGTGTGCCATGTGGGGTTATTTTTCTAATGTTAAAAAGGCTAAATCTACAATTGAAAGCATTTATGCTTTTTGCTCTTGGAAAATTTATTTCCATTGGAGCTAAGCCCCGTAGGGGCTTAGCGACTCGGACTCGGACATGGACTTGGACACGGACTCGGGCTCATGAGGCATAATGTGGCATTTTGTTGGCGCACTTTGCACTTGTGCAAGCCGGACAGTTGCCACTCAGGCCTATATAAGGTCTCTTCTCTCCACAGGACATGGAAAGTAGAGTACACAAAAAGTTAAAAAAAGTTTACAAGTGTTTTTTAACTCAAGTAAACAGAGGCTGTGAGATAGAAGAGAAGCTTTGCACCAGTGTTTCTATTACACGGGAGTTCGTGTACGATCCGATGAGTCAGAAGAGCAGGAGTGTTCCAAAGTTCTCCGACGAACTTGCTGGTTCCTGGAAGCTGTTCGTGTGGGGCGAATAAAGCTTTGAGCAACGGTGATCATTTACCCCAGCAGGCCATCTTCCATCTTTCGCCTGTCACCGCTGCTGTTGTTAGCAATTCGATTCGTACCTTCTATTTAGAAGTGCTACTGTCGTTTGCTACTGATTACAAAATCTTTTTAGATTCTTGTAATCCAGAATCCTCTTAGGATCTTTGTTGTGCACATTCTTTAAAGTGTTGCGTTAAAATGTTGTCTTTACAATCGTTTAAGTTTTTCAGTTTTCCATCGAAAATTGTGCCCCGGCAATTGCAATCTCAAAGTTTTATTGCTACGATGGAAAACTTTAATGCTTCACTCCTTAATACTGACTTTTGTAAGTTAGAAAAGTTTGATGGAAAGCATTATCAAGTCTGAAAGAGGAAGATTTATCTCACTCTTCAACTCAGAGACGTTGATCACGTGCTTTTTGAAGAGGAACCTACTGTTTCAGATATTGGGTCTGCTGCCGCAATCACTGCGGCTACTAAACTTAGGCCAAGTGGAGAAGGGAGAATAGCATTTGCAGGCTGCTTATCCTAAATGCTATGGAGGATTTCCTAGCAAAATCCTACAGTAAGAAGACTATTGCCAGAGACATATGGGAGTCTCTAGAGAAACTGTATGAAGAAGACAAAAATAAGAGCAAGATATTTGTGGTTGAAAAATATCATAAATGGCTCTTTGAGGACGAGAAGTCGATGCTATCGCAGGTGAAGGAATTCCTGAAGCTGTGACAGAAGCTGGAAGACGAGATGATGCCTCTTTCCGACAAGTTTGTTGTTGGAGGGATTGTCTCGAAGCTCTCCTCTAGGTGGAGCAAGTTCTATACAAATATGTATAGGAAGAAGCTTGAGATAAGCCATGAAGATCTCTTGCAGAAAATTTATGTTGAGGACCAGATGCGGGCTCAACTGAAAGTAGACGCACTGTCCAAGCAATTGGCTAATGCCAATATGGGTCATACGAGGGAACCAAGGGGAAAGCATGCGGCTTCCCACAGCAAGAAGAAGGACTCTGACAATCTGAAAGTCAAGGGGACTTCCTTCAAGCAAATGAAGCCAAAGTCCCATTTAGCTTGCTTCAAGTGTGGCAAGAAGGGCCACTTCAAAAGTGAATGCAAATCCAAGGCCAAGCAATCAGAGAAAGGTGAGCCTAGTAAGGTCTCAATGATCACTGATGTTGTTGCTATGATTGCGCAGGTCACTGCGGTTGGGACTGATTCTGACTGGTGGGTAGACATTGGCGCCACCTGCCATGTTTGTTCTAGTAAGGAGTGGTTCTCCACCTATACACCTACTTTTGAAGTGGTTATGGTGGAAAATCAGGCACAAGATAAAGTGCTCAGGATCGGGATAGTTGTTTTGAAGCTGACTTCAGGGAATCTCTGACGCTTCAAGGTGTGAAGCATGTACCTGCTATCGCAAAGAACCTGATCTCGGGAGGCCTACTCTACAATGCAAGCCTCGGGATGGACATCAATACTGGCCAGATGGTAATGTCTATTAAGAGAACATATTTCGGAAAAGTATTTTATACCGAAGGAATGTTCAAAATTTAGCTTATAAATCAGTCCAATATAATTAATGTAATCACTCCTTCAGCTTATACTCTTGAGTTGTGGCATAATAGGCTAGGACATGTTCATTGTAAACGAATAAACAAAATATCTAGTCTAGGACTTATCTTCAAGTATTGGGGTAAGGTAGAGAAATGTGAAGTTTGTGCTCAAACGAAGATCACAAGGAAACCCTTTCCTCGGGTTTATCGAAGTACAGCTCTTCTAGAGTTGGTACACTCTGATATCTGTGACTTCAAATAGTTCTCTACAAAGTCCGGGATGGAGTATTTCATAACCTTCATCAATGACTTCTCTAAGTATGCGTTCATCTACTTGCTGAAGGCTAAAGATGAAGCATTCGAGAAGTTCAAGGAGTTCAGAGCCGAAACTGAGCGGCAGACTGAACAATAACTCAAAAGAATAAGAAGTGATTGAGGTGGAGAGTACAGGTCTCATGAATTCGCATCGTTATTTAAGGAACGTGGAATTGTCAATGAGTATGACTCCGTACTCTCCTCAATCAAACGGAGTAGCAGAGAGGAAAAATAGAATATTGACAGAAATAATTAACTCAATGTTATTGACTGCAGGTCTTCCAAAGTGCTACTGGGGAGAACCTGCATTGATGGCCACTTTTATTCTAAATAGAGTGCCTCATGCAACTTCAGATATTACTCCTCATGAACTCTGGTTCAAGGTCAGATCTAACTTAAATATCATTCGAGTGTGGGGGTGTCTGGCATATGTCAATCTTCCAGATCTGACGATTCAGAAGCTTGGGACAAGGACTATAAAGATGATCTTCTTGGGGTATGCCGAGAAGAGTGATGCTCGGAGATTTTCTGATATTGAGTCAAATCATATCATTGAATCTCGTGACACAGAATATTTTGAAGACAAATTTGTAAGGCACAAAAATATTATTCTTGCAGATATTCTGAAGAACAATAAGCGTGCACAAGAAACTGAAGATTTCAATGAAGAAGTAGTCCAAGAAGATGTTGTTGAAACAACGGTTGAACCAGAACTAGCTGAGCCGTCAGCTAAGCGTGTGAGGAGGCCAAAGGATTTTGGAAATGACTTTGTCACCTATCATGTGGAAGCAAATCCGCTTACCTATGATGAGGCGATGAAGACCAGAGACGCAATTTTCTGGAAGGAGGCGATTAACAATAAAATTGATTCCATCACCTCAAATAACACTTGGGTGTTGGTTGATCTTTCTGACGGAGCGAAACCCATTGGATGCAAATGGATCTTCAAGAAGAAGATGAAAGCAGACGGAACTATTGACAAGTTCAAGGCTAGGTTGGTAGCCAAGGAGTTTTCTCAGAAGCAGGGGATTGACTACTTTGACCCATATGCTCCAGTAGCCCGGATGACCACCATCAGAATGTTGATTGCTCTCGCAGCAATACGTAAGATGGTGATACATCAGATGGATGTGAAAACGACTTTTCTAAATGATGAGCTGACCGAAGAGATTTTTATGCAACAGCCAGAGGGATTTATCGTCAAGGGTCTTGAAGACAAAGTCTGCAAGTTGGTAAAATCCTTGTACGGTCTTAAACAAGCTCCCAAGATGTGGCATGAGAAATTTGACAAGGTTATAAGGTCAAATGGATACATGGTCAGCAAGTTGGACACGTGTGTTTACACGAAGTTCACTGATGGAAGAGGTGTGATCGTTTGTCTGTACGTGGACGATATGCTGATCCTAGGTACGGATATGGACTGTGTCACGGAGACAAAGAAGTTCATCTCGAGCAAGTTCAGTATGAAGGACTTGGGGGAAGCTGATGTGACCTTAGGGATCAAGATCATCCGGACAGACACTGGACTAGCGCTGTCACAGTCTCATTATGTTGAGAAGATGATCACTCATTATGGGTATCAGGATCTTCCAGAGATTGATACGCCATACATGTGTGATCTGAAGTTGAAGCCTGGTTCAGGAGAAAGCGTCAGGCAGCTGGAGTATACAAGCGTATTCGAAAGTTTGATGTATGCTACTACTGCCACAAGGCCTGACGTAGCTTTCGTCGTGGGAATGCTGAGTCGTTTTACGAGCAACCTAGGCATTGAGTACTGGAAAGCTATAAAATGGGATATGAGATATCTCAAGAAGACTCAGACATATGCACTACACTACAGCAGAGATCTGCCGGTAGTGGAATCTTCAGTGATGCCAACTGATGCTCAGAAGTGGAGAGCGAGAGGTCCACGGGTGGATACATTTTCACAATGGGTGGAGTTGCTATATTATGGAAATCGAAGAAACGGACTATGCTCTCGCGGTCATCGATGGAATTTGAGTTCTTTGCACTTGATACCGTGGCGGAGGAAGCAGAATGGCTTCGGGAGCTCATATATGATCTTCTAGTGGTTGGGGCACAAATACCGACGATACCGATATACTGCAACAACCAGACGACTGCAACGGGGGCATCAAATGACCTCTTCAATGGAAAGAAGAGGACTGTGCGGTTGAAGCACAGGGCAGTACACGATCTCATCAAGAGGGGTGTTATTGTAATGATTGATGTTCGAAGTCAGGAGAACCTGGCGGATCCGTTCACCGAGGGTCTCAAGTGCCAGCTGGTCGATGACACAGCTTGTAAAATGGACTTGAAGGTATTCTGATATTGTATTATTGCAATCCTACCATAAATTTTTTTGCTATTAGTTCAAAGAGAAATCTACTCGGCATCTAGCTTTTGGTTCAAGGGAGGACCATTAATCGGAAAAATATTAGGAATGGTGGGTACATGTTCTATTGGGCATTGAGAGGTTACGGACCTACAACCATTGTTGTCTACTGTTATTTTCTGCGGAAAACGGATCTTGTGGGAAGGTTGACTTAAAAGCCTTAATGAGTTCTCAGGCAGAGTGAATGTCTGGTGTGCTTTACAGGAAGCACGGTAGCGCAGCACTACAAGGAGCAAAACTCCATGCTACTGTGGGGTGACTCCACTATGAGGTTCCTGAAAGGGTAATGCCTCGGCTGTATTAGCCAAGTCACAGCGGCGTAGCACCGCAAATAGGCAGGTAGCCTAATGTTATATGTTAAAATAAAGAGGGGAGTAGTCACCACTACAAAGAGGAGGATTTCCTCATGTTATAGTGGTACGACACCACGATGAGGTACCTGGTTAGAGATAAAACCTCGGCCTTGCAAGCCATGTCGTTGCGGCGTAACACCGCAAAGGAGCCTAAGGCCTCATGCTGGGTAGTTTGGCAATACAAAGAGGCGGTGACCTCATGCTACAGTAGTTTGACAGTACGATGAGGTTCTCGGTATGCGGTAAGGCCTCGGCTTTAGGCCATGTCATAGCGGCGTAGCACCGCAAGGAAAGCGCAAAGCGCTTCATACCATGTCTCTTTAACAAAGAACTCACCTATAGTGTATGGAAAGAGATAGCAGGCCGTCTCTTGAGGGTAAACTTGTAGACGCCGAAAATTATACATTGAAACCAGGCTGGCACAGGACCTTTAATGTGCAAGCCAGAAGCATATGTAACTACATTATGTGAGTGGAAAAAATTTCAGCTATGGTGCAGAATTCAAGGCTTAGTCCATTCTTGTATTATAGTCTGTTGTTTGACCCATGCGGAAAGATTCAAGTCGTCAGCGACATCTCTCCTAATGCATGATGGACGGTTACTGTGGAGAACACTTATACCCATATATAGAGATGCACATGCGGCGTGGAGGTGCACATGGGTGTGTCATGTGGGATTATTTTTCTAATGGGAAAAAGGCTAAATCAACAATTGAAAGCATTCATGCTTTTTGCTCTTGAAAAATTTATTTCCATTGGAGCTAAGCCCCGTAGGGGCTTAGCGACTCGGACTCGGACACGGACTCGGGCTCATGAGACGTAATGTGGCATTTTGTTGGCGCACTTTGCACTTGTGCAAACCGGGCAGTTGCCACTCAGGCCTATATAAGGTCTCTTCTCTCCACAGGACATAAAAAGTAGAGTACACGAAAAGTTAAAAAAATTTTACAAGTGTTTTTTAACTCAAGTAAACAGAGGCTGTGAGATAGAAGAGAAGCTTTGCACCAGTATTGCTATTGCACGGGAGTCCGTGTACTATCCGAGGAGTCAGAAGAGCAGGAGTGTTCCAAAGTTCTCCAACGAACTTGCTGGTTCCTGGAAGCTGTTCGTGTGGGACGAATAAAGCTTTGAGCAACGGTGATTATTAACCCCAGCAGGCCATCTTCCATCTTTCGCCTGTCATCGCTGCTGCTGTTAGCAATTCGATTCGTTGCTTCTGTTTAGAAGTGCTACTGTCGTTTGCTACTGATTATGAAATCTTCTTAGATTCTCGTAATCCAGAATTCTCTTAGGATCTCTGTTGTGCACCTTTTGAAGTGTTGCGTCGAAATGTTGTCTTTACAATCGTTTAATTTTTGTAATTTTTTATCGAAAATTGTGCCCCGGCAATAACAATTCCAATGTAAGGATTCATCATAGTATATTGGTAAGTGTTAAAAGTATTGAGAGATCTAGTGGAGTCTGCATTGACCTGATCAAGTGTCCAACCTTGGGGATTTCTTGCTTGATCTTTCATTAGTACAAACTGTAGATTAAACCTAAAAAAAGAAACAAATTCCATCTGGATTGAATGCTAGAAGGGACTAGCTAGGCCACATAGGCTTATTTCTCTTAAAGGAGTTGTAGTGGTCATTGGTCATGAACAACATTAAGGCCTAAATATTCTAAATGCTTGAAGAAAAAAGTAGTATTATATGTTGATAATTATTGCCTCAAGCTAACTTTAGATGTCTTCCAAATGATGCCAAGGAGTTGGTGCAAGGACCACAAGGCACTACTAACCATAGTTTAAGCCATGTTGGTCTCCTCATATGAGCAACTATTGATCCATAATCATAATATTATCACAACTAGTGTGCCTTGTGTCCTAAGTTGCCAACCATCTTGCATCCTTAGCTACATTATGATACTAATTAATCAGTGTGAACTACAAAGTTTATTGTAAGAATGGAAGTAGAGACGTTATTTCCATTAGGCTATCCTTCTTTCTCAAAACAAGAGCAACAGGTAGGACTTGGGCCATTCTTATTAAACTTAAGAATGATTACCAGAGATGACAAGGAGTGAACGAGGATAGGGATGGAGAGAGAACGCAATTGTACATTCCATATTGCTTGTCATTCGACAACTACTTTAATGTATCGTGACTGGTGAGGCAACCAAATAAAATGACACTGAATTTGCTCTCGTCAAATGAAAAGCTGCTAATAGGACTGAGCAAACAACTAGAACTACTGGTGATAATGTTAAGTAAAGGCCCTCCATAATCATTTAGTTCTGATACAGGAAAATTGGAGATCCCTTCGGCCTACTTTCATTCGCTCATTCACTCTTTTGGAATGATATAGAGAGTATTGAGCAATATTGGTGGCAGTTACGAGGATGGAAGTATAATATGTAATGCTTGAAAGTATTGAAGATTGGAAGTGCAGCTAGTAGTCCGAGCTCTCTAACCTAGTGGTATTAGAGCGGACATCTAGAGGACCCGACAAGGTTCGAGTCCCCAATCGCGTGTGTGTGGGATTTCAAAAAAAAAAAAATAGTGCAGCTAGTACAATATTTTGCTCGTCTTGGTGTTGGGATTGGTTTCCAACCTATGGATAATATCTTAGAGTGCGACGAACGTCATCCACGTGTCGGAGAAGTTTGGAAAATTAAAGGCGACAAAGTGGCTCGATTTGAACGCGTATCGGAAGCTATTGGAAAAAGTAGTATTAGAGTATGCAACATACCGCTATAAGTATACCGTCGGTATACCGGTTTGATAGAATTTTGTTCCATAATTAATGGTTCTGACACGAAATTACAATTTTTCGGTATACTGTCGGATACCGATGTCGGACTGAGGGCCAAATTTAGGTATTTTATTTACACCCTTATATCGGGATCGACTGCCTAGATTTGTTCGAAAGTTTGGTGCTTTGAATTTGTATTTTCTTACCCTAATTCGTTATTACGAAATCAAAGATGAGTGAACTTTCTAAGAGAGAAAGAGAGAGATTCAAAGTTTTGTATTTATTCTAAGTGTGATAGTTTTGATGAGTTCTACAACGGTTCTTCCTCATTATCTAGTCTCAGTAATCTCATTTTGTACTCATTGTTATGTATTTTCTGTAGGACCGTTGAGCACCTCTAGAGGGGGGGGGGGTGAATAGAGTGTGTGCGTGTGCAGTGGAAAATAATCACCAATTAAAAATATTAAGTAACTATATATTATGGCATATAAAAGACGGTAATAAAATACGGTAAAGTAAGAGTCAAGAATTCAAACTCAGTGAACACCACGATGTATACTGGTTTTCCTCTAAGAGGACTAGTCCAGTCACGAGTACTCTTGCTCGCTGTTAATCCACTATGAAACAAGCTTTAACTGAGCGCTTGCAACTCTTACAACACTGTGCTTGACGATAAGTGCACGACCGACTTCACAACACCGTGCTTGGTGACGAGCGCACGATCGACTCCAGAAAGCAATTAAAAAACTGGAACATTTTCTGAATACAACCTCCGATACAACTCTTCAACACCAAACTCTAGATTAAACAGAAACTGTACTGGCTTGGCAAATAGTCGTAAAGGCTTAGATATAAAAGTAAAATCTTAGAACACTTTAGATAGAGAAGAGAAGAGAAAAGATGAAATTGGATTGTTGAGATGAATGGTAATCTCAACTCTATTTATAGTATTTTTGGAGGAACCGAACTCGGGCAGAGTTCGGATGCTAGGATTTCGTATACGATCGTTGCATGCAGATTTGGAGGCAACAAATATTTGAATTTAAACAGACCAAACTCGGGCCGAACTCGGACCGAACTCAGACCGAACTCGGTCAGAGTTCTGTCAAAGTTCTGCTGGGTCAGAACAGTAAGGAATGAACCAATTTGCATCGATTTTGGGCCTTTCGGAATTGTGGATTTTTGGGATACATAGGTAGGCTTATTTTTGTTTGTGGACTGAGAAAAATCTAAGCCAGTACCGATCCGATCATTCTCACATTTTTCCTAGACTCAATAAAAGAAAAAAATACAGAATAAATATGAAAACCAATAGCCCTTTTGATGACGTCTTTTTTCTGATATTAAAGACGCATTTTTCCTTGACGGCAATCGTCTAAAGATAAACAGATCTGAAAATCTGAATACATTTCGGGGGCTTCGCCCCTGAACCCCTGACGAGGGGCGCTGCCCCCTCGACCCTTGTTCGCTGACCGGGCAGCAGAAACCCCCGATGCGAGGCCCCGGATAGGTCGTTGGGCGGTTCAGAAAAATATCCTTGTATAACGCCGTCTTTGGCCCATTAATAATTCTTTGTTTCATATATCCTGGTTTGATCATGCTTACTGCTTGTCTGTAAGTATATGTTAGACGAACAAAACAATATGATACAGGCATAGCAATATGATATAGAATATTTAGGACAATGCTAAGTTTAAGTAGTTAGGACAATGCTAAGTTTAGGTAGCAAAATGATAGGGATTACATGAATATTAGTGACGTCACTAGTTAAACTTAATTGATTAGCCATATTCAAAAACATGATGTAATCATTGGGCTAACAATCTCCCCCTTTTTGATTATGGCAAATCGGTTAAGTTTAAGATAGGTATAATAGATGCATATATCACTAATAAACACATATTACTAAAATATTCTTTGCTAACTTAAACTTATTTCTCCCCCTTTGACATGATCAAAAAATAAGCTCCCCCATAATAAGCTATAAAATGAAATCAATCATTAAACAAGGAAGACAAAAATAATCATGAACAACGATCAGGGAGAAATTGAAAACAAACCATTCAAAACACAGTCTAAGAAAGATTATAACTATAGTTTTGAAGGATACCAATATAGTAGAAATCAATCATTGGTCATAAATAATCCATGAGAAAAAAAATTCACAGATCTTGTATAACAATATAAAATACCAAATATAGAATACTTAGAAGATATAATAAGACGTTTAACAATGATCACAAAAAAAATATGATTCGTAATTTGTCCATACAAATTTGTGAATCAATTCCATAAGGAGTATACCCTTTGAAAAGAAATTAAAATAGATATACTAGAATCTATGCAAAATCTATACCAAAGTTTATGCATTTTGTCACGCCCCAGAACCAGAATACTGGAGAGCGGGGGCGTACATAGCCAGCTACGTATATTGAAATAGAATACATCTCAACTATACGGTCACGGCTGTCTAGATATGAGGGTCTACTACAAGCCAACAGTCTCTTAAGGTCAAGCCTACTGTCTCAATCTCAAGCAAATAATATAATTATAAGATGTTTGACCACCAAATATACAATAAAAGGCATCCCAAATATTACATATCAGCTGATCAAGAAGCTAGTCGTACAAAATGCTAGGACTAACAAGAGTTAAGTCATACATGATCAACCCTAGGATTTGTTAATCATGTTTACAGCCCGTAGGCAGACAGTAAGTAAAAGTGCATCGAGCTAACAGGTGCTCGTCGGCTAAACGCCTCAAAAGAATAATTTTATAATAGAGTGAGCGAAACAAAATAGAATACCCACTCGTAGCCCGGGTTCCTTCTAGTCGCCACCATCGCGCTGGAGGTTCGGTAGATCCTTGGGTGCTGCTCCAAAATCTGGCCACACAAAACCAGCTGGGTCAAACCCCAGAAAGAGCAAGTGCCACAAGGGAGGCCACGAAATAAGAACAAAAGCCAGCATATCAGAACATAAGAAATAAAATAAAAGTACAAGTAATAAAGAGCACGTCAGGACAATAAACGACTAGGGACGTGGAACCATTCTGGAAACCAGGTTACAACCCGTAAACCAAAGAAGGACCGGGGTTGTAACCCTTCGCCTGAATAGCTCCTTGTCTCTACCCAATTATTGTTAGAGCAAGTAAAACGATCATGATCAGGAATACCAGGTACAGGGAATAGACAAGACTTAGACAGGGATAGACATCATCCATTCACAAGCGGCCAAGCAATTACTACGGCTTACTACTTTAACTAACTAGGGTTGTCACAAGCCTAAATACTAACAAGATGCAATGAGAATTTCCCAGTCCCAAGCCCTGCAGACCATCCAGTTATCCTTCCGCGGGTTGAGAGTATGGTTGGGTACATCACCCCGGACACGATAGACCCTTAGGTGACTTAGAGGGTGCAACACATGACAGTGCGCTGGAAATGTGCTCTACTCGTCGGCAAGCTACAAGTCCAATTAAGAGCGCCCAGATGACGAGATTGCCTGTGACTGGAAATTCTCCATGAACTATAGTTTGATCTAGTCATTAGCCTAATAAAATATCAATATACAGGGCTATAGAAGAGCCAAGCTTAGAGAAATAAAACCAAAACTCCAAGAGCCAATGGTTTGCGCAAGAGGGTCAGGGGTTGGATTGCGCAGGGTGTCAGCTGTGTGGGGTGCCAAGTGCGCAGGGGCAGATGGCGCATGGACAAAGTGCGCAGGAGTGAACTGCGCAGGGGTGGATTGCGCAGGAGCAGGCTGCGCAGGAATGAACTGCGCAGGGGTGGATTGCGCAGGAGCAGACTGTGCAGGAATGAACTGCGAAGGGGTGGATTGCGCAGGAATGGTTGGCGCATGGGGCTGAGCGCAGTTCGCCAAGGGGCATGCAGCACGGTCGACGTTGCGCTAAAGAACGCAGGCCGAGAGGGGGTGCGCAGTCCAGCACTGCGCTAAAGAGCGCAGGCTGTAGCCTGCTACTCCAGGCCGAGAAGAACACCAAGAAATTCAAATTTTTATATCTTTGTCAAATCAAAGCCAAATCTAGATTTTCAAAGTTCTAACTTGAGTAAAATTGAGTTCTCTTCCACATGAAAGCATCAAAACCCACAAAAATCTAACCAAAATAGATCAAACCATATAAATCCGAAAATAGTTAAAATCTAGATCTAGAACAATGGAGACTCCAAATCACAAAATTTCAAGCACTAATGTTGATCACTATGGCCTAATTTAGCTAATGGACAACTAACATATGGTTCTCATATGGTGGCAAGGTGCACTTGCCTATGGGTGGAGTGTTGTGTAGAGAAAGGAAGAAGAAGAAGATGGAGAAATAAATGAGAGAATAAAGAGGAGAGAGAAAAGTAGGTAGAGTTTTAATGAGGGTGAGTTGTGTTGTGTTGAGGGTGGAGTGTAGGTTAAAGTGCTCCAATGTATGTTAAACAAAACCAAACCAAATCAAACCAATTCTCCTCCACAAAATAAACCAAGCCAGGTAAAACCCAATTACAAGAACCAAAATCTGCAAGTCAAGCCAATTACAAGTACATGCCAAAATCCAAGAAAATAAATACAGGTCTGAAATACATGCAAGCTTGACAAAATACGTATTCAGAATATGGGTGTTACAACTCTACCCACCTTAAAAGAATTCCGTCCTCAGAATTTAATTAAGAGGCTAGAGAGACAAGGACAAGCTATATTAATCACAGGCAAGCTATAACCAGGCAAGCAATAAGACAATCATACATGCAAGCAAGGGATGAAAAACATAAGGCATAAGGAAGACATTATACCTTACGAGTCAAACAGGTAGGGATATCGCGATCGGATGTCATCCTCACGTCCCACGTTGACTCACCTAGAGAGTGATGACCCCAAGCAACACGGACTAAACTAATTGTCTTGTTCTTGAGTATCTTCTCTCCGGTCCAATATAGACAGGGGCCTCTCCTCATACGAAAGGTTGGTACCAATAACCAGTTCCGAATGGTCTAGGATGTGGCTCGGGTCCGGGACGTACCGTCATAATTGGGACACATGGAATACATCATGCACCTCACATAGCGACGGCAGAAGAGCAAGACGATAGGATACATCTCCTACTCGCTCCAGGATATCGAACGACCCTATATACCTAGGACTAAGCTTTCCCCGTACGCCAAAGCGAATGACGCCGTGATTAGGCGAGATCCTAAGGAATACATGGTCGCCGATAGCAAACTCCAAGGGACGTCGATGAGCATCGGCCCAATGCCGCTGGCGATCTTGGGCAATTCGAAGACGATCTCTGATCCTTCTGACCACTTCAACTGTCTGGGCAATCATTTCTGGACCGAGCATCTGCCTCTCTCCAACATCATCCCATGCTAGCGGGGATCTGCACTTCCTACCATACAGAGCCTCGAATGGTGCCATCTGAATGCTGGCCTGGAAGCTATTGTTGTACGAGAATTCCACAAGATGCAGGTGATCTTCCCACGAACCACCGAAGTCGAGGGTACAAGACCTCAACATATCTTCAAGAGTCTGGATTGTGCGTTCTGACTGACCATCTGTCTGCGGATGATATGCTGAACTGAACTGGAGACGAGTTCCCAAACTCTCTTACAGGCTACGCCAAAAGTGTGACGTAAACCTTGAATCTCGGTCCGAGGTAATACTGACGGGCACACCGTAAAGTCTGACAATCTGTCTAAGGTATATCTCTACCAACCAAGCCGTAGACTGACCAACTCTGAAGGAAAGAAAGTGAGCCACCTTCGTGAGCCGGTCAACTATAACCCAAATAGCATCTCGACCAGCTGGGGATCTAGGTAATCCGGTCACAAAATCCATGGTCACGTGCTCCCACTTCCATTCTGGAATCGGCAAGGGCTGAAGAAGTCCAGCGGGCCTCTGATGTTCAGCTTTAACCTGCTGGCAAACCAAACACCGAGAGACAAACCGGGATATCTCCCTCTTCATGCCATTCCACCAGAAGTGCTGACGGTTATCACGGTACATCTTTGTTCTACCGGGATGAATAGAATACTGCAAACTGTGAGCTTCTGCCATGACTTTCTGTCTGATATCTCCACTGGGTACACAAAGACGAGAACCGTGTCGAAGTGTACTATCTTCATGAATACATAACTCTGGCCTTCTTCTTGCTTCATACTCTGCTCTGAGCCGCTGAAGCTTGGAATCTGTAGACTGCGCTATCCGGATCCTCTCAACTATGCTGGACTGAACCTGTAGACTGGCCATCAATGCCACACTGGAAGGAAGAACCACTTCAACTCCCATCTTCTAAAAATCTACCAATAACTCTGGTTGCGCCGTTAGGAAATAAACTCCGGCTCTCCGGCTCAACGCATCTGCTACAACGTTGGCCTTCCCTGGGTGATACTGCAAATCCACATCGTCCACCAGTAGCTCAAGCCATCTTCTCTGCCGCATATTAAGGTCCTTCTGGATGAAAACATACTTCAGGCTCTTGTGATCAGTAAATATCTCTACTCTATCTCCGTACAAGTAGTGCCTCCACAACTTAAGTGCAAACACTAATGCTGCCAGCTCCAAGTCGTAGGTCGGATAATTCTTCTCATGATCATGAAGTTGACGTGATGCATAAGATATTACCTTCCCATGCTGCATCAAGA
The DNA here is from genome assembly GCA_029216955.1 of Iris pallida. NCBI lineage: Eukaryota > Viridiplantae > Streptophyta > Magnoliopsida > Asparagales > Iridaceae > Iris > Iris pallida. Next base: position 3,955,395 of record JANAVB010037818.1, read on the forward strand.
CACACCCCAATCCTCTGCCTGAAGCGTCGCAATAAACTATGAAACCTCCGGTACCATCTGGAAGTGTGAGAATGGGAGCCGTTATCAAGCCTCGCTTCAACTTCTCGAATGATTCCTGACACTCCGTTGTCCAAGCGAACTTCACATCCTTGCGGGTCAACTGGGTCATCAGCGCTGAAATCCTTGCAAAATCTGAAACAAACCGCCGATAATAGCCGGCCAATCCAAGGAAACTACGAACTTCTGCAACTGAGCTGGGTACTGGCCATGACTCGATAGCCACAATCTTCTGGGAATCCACTTCCACTTCTCCTCGAGTAATGATGTGACCCAAGTACGAAATGCGATCGAGCCAGAACTCGTATTTACTGAACTTGGCGTACAACTAGTGCTCCCTAAGCGTCTGAAGGACGATTCTGAGATGCTATTCATGCTCTGCTTCGCTCTTGCTGTAGACCAGGATATCATCTAGGAACACGATCACGAACTGATCCAGGTAAGGCATAAAAATGCGATTCATGAGGTCCATGAATACTGATGGCGCATTGGTTGCTCCAAAGGGCATAACAAGGAACTCCCAATGTCCATACCTCGATCTAAACGCTGTCTTTGGGATGTTCTGCTCTCTGACTCTGATCTGGTGGTATCCTGATCGCAAGTCTATCTTCGAGAACACTGAAGCCCCTTTGAGTTGATCAAACAAGTCATCTATCCTCGGGAGAGGGTATCTGTTCTTGATTGTCACTGAGTTCAAGGTACGATAATCTATATATAACCTGGATGTACCATCCTTCTTTTTCACAAGAAGCATCGGGGCTCTCCAAGGTGATCCACTTGCACGAATGAATCCCTTAGTCCTGAGTTCTTCAATCATCTTGTACAAAATCTCCAACTCTGAAGGTGCCATTCTGTAGACTCGCTCTGATACTGGTGCTGTCCCGGGGATCAAGTCTATAGTGAACTCGATCTCCCACTCTGGCGGCATCCCTGGAAGTTTCTCTGGGAAGACATCTGGAAACTCTTCAACTATTCTGGGCAACTGCACTGATGCTACTGCCATCCGTAATACTGGAGAAGATGGCTCCACTGTGCCTCTGGAAAAGGAAAACTCTGGCTCTCCTGGAATGCTGAAAACAACTCTGCCAACATGGCAGTCTATCCTAACATACTGGTTCCTCAACCAATCCATGCCTAGGACTATATCATAGTCTGCCATAGGGAATTCTATAAATCTAGTGGGGAACTCTCTACCGCTAACTACGATCCGACACGAGGAAAACACTCGATCTACTCCAATAAGACCATTACCAGTAAGTATATTAAGCCTCACTGATAATGACTCAGGCTCCAATCCTATCCGTGTCACGAATCGTGCAGACATGAATGAATGCGATGCACCAGAATCAAATAATACTAAAGCTGGAAAGGAGTTGACGAGAATAGTACCTGCCACTACCTCACCTGGTGCAACTTCTTCTTCCATAGCCATCATCATGGCCTGACCTGTAGCTGCGGGTCCCCTCTGCTGGAAACCTCTCTGCCTGTTCTGCACTAGAGCCTGGGCACACTGCTGCTGGAATGCTTGAGCCTGAGGCAACAATGGCCTTGGGTACTGCTGCTGCTGCATGGGTGCTGGTCCCCTAACCGATGGACTGGTTAGGTTGGAAGAGGAAGAACTACCCCTATTCGGGCAGGCTCCTATCTTGTGATCTGCCGCTCCATAAGCTAGGCACAATCCTTGCGCCCTACGACAATCTGCCACTACATGGCCTGGCTTTCCGCAATGTGAACATCCCATTGCGGAAGTCTGCTTCTGCTTCTGCTGCTGCGGGTACGTCGGGGTCGAATGCTGAACCGACGTTACTGAGGCTGCCCACCTCGGAGTTCCAATGGTCAATCCTCTAGCTGTTGGGGCTGGAGCTGATGATTGGTGCATCTGACTGTGGGACCGCTTCCTGCCTCCGGTCCTATCCACGATCCTCTGGGAGGTGTACTCATGCCTCCTAGTCGCTCTCAATACTGCATCGAATGTCTAGTGCTCGAATTGCTCGACTGCCAATAAGATCTCCAAATGCAGTCCCTGCTGGAACCGCTGGGCCCTATCAAACTCGGTCGCCACCAAGGTGGGGGCAAACCTACTGAGCCTAGAAAACTCAGATGTATAATTGTCGACTGTTCTGTCTCCTTGCTTCAAGTTGGTAAATATCGTCTGCAGGTTGTACCGAGCCACAACATCGAAATACTTCGTCTGGAATCTCTCTCTAAACACTGTCCAAGCAATGGGTGCCACTAATCCTATGGCTTGTGCTGCCCACCAACTGCGAGCTAAGTCCAACAACTGCAGGCGTACCACCGCCACCTTCTCATTCTCAGGTGTCCTAGCTGCTTCCAGAATCACCTCGGTATCCTGAAGCCAAGCGTCCGCGGCAATCGCATCTTCGCTGCCGTCGAAGAAGGGAGGGTTCAAGCGCTTGAAGCTGTTGGCCGCGCTGTTCCCTGGATGACCGCCTCTGGTCAAAGCATCTGCCACAGTCTGGTACAAGGTGTCTCCTCTGCGATCTTGAGAAGTTATCAAGGTCCTGATGAGACCTACCAAGGTGCCATCATCCGGCTCGGCAGGCTGAACAGGCTGAACTGGGGGCTCCCCTCCAGTAGGTATAACTCTGAAGGCGACTCCGGAATACTGGACTTGATCTCCTGGTTGTTGCTGGTCCACGGGAGGTGCTCCTCCTTGCTGATCGGCAGGGTCAGGTACAGTGTCGCTGAAGAAGACGACACAGGAAAACAATAAGAAAGGACCAGGATAGATCAACGATACAAGCATGTAATCAGGGCAAGAATTCCAGGGATTTGAAAATACGGACGGAGATCAAGGGCGGATACTGATTGAGACATCTATTCGATAAACCCTCACATTTCTTGATTGACAAGACCTGCATGGGCCACCACTTAAACCATGTCACGCCCTAAAACCAGAATACTGAAGAGCGGGGGCGTGCATAGCCAGCTACGTACATTGAAATAGAATACATCTCAACTATACGGTCACGGCTATCTAGATATGAGGGTTTACTACAAGCCAACAGTCTCTTAAGGTCAAGCCTACTGTCTCAATCTCAAGCAAATAATATAATTACAAGATGTTTGACCACCAAATATACAATAAAAGGCGTCCCAAATATTACATATCAGCTGATCATGAAGCTAGTCGTACAAAATGCTAGGACTAGCAAGAGTTAAGTCATACATGATCAACCCTAGAATTTGTTAATCATGTTTATAGCCCGTAGGTAGACAGTAAGTAAAAGTGCATCGAGCTAACAGGTGCTCGTCGGCTAAACTCCTCAAAAGAATAATTTTACAATAGAGTGAGCGAAACAAAATAGAAAACCCACTCGTAGCCCGGGTTCCTTCTAGTTGCCACCATCGGGCTGGAGGTTCGATAGATCCTCGGGTGCTGCTCCGAAATCTGGCCACACAAAACCAGCTGGGTCAAACCCCAGAAAGAGCAAGTGCCACAAGGGAGGCCACGAAATAAGAACAAAAGCCAGCATATCAGAACATAAGAAATGAAATAAAAGTACAAGTAATAAAGAGCATGTCAGGACAATAAACGACTAGGGACGTGGAACCATTCTGGAAACCAGGTTACAACCCGTAAACCAAACAAGGACCGGGGTTGTAACCCTTCGCCTGAATAGCTCCTTGTCTCTACCCAATTATTGTTAGAGCAAGTAAAACGATCATGATCAGGAATACCAGGTACAGGGAATAGACAAGACTTAGACAGGGCTAGACATCATCCATTCATAAGCGGCCAAGCAATTACTACGGCTTACTACTTTAACTAACTAGGGTTATCACAAGCCTAATTACTAACAAGATGCAATAAGAATTTCCCAGTCGCAAGCCCTGCAGACCATCCAGTTATCCTTCCGCGGGTTGACAGTATGGTTTGGTACATTACCCCGGAGACGATATACCCTTAGGTGACTTAGAGGGTGCAACACATGACAGTGCGCTGGAAATGTGCTCTACTCGTCGGCAAGCTACAAGTCCAATTAAGAGCGCCCAGATAACGAGATTGCCTGTGACTGGAAATTCTCCATGAACTATAGTTTGATCTAGTCATTAGCCTAATCCATATTCAGTATGAATTCCTGACCGTGGGAACCAGGGAGTCACGTCCTAGACATGATGCAAGACAAGACAAGTGAATTGCACAAGCAAGCAAGCAGGAACACCCACGGTGTCAAGTTGATTATACGAGTCAAGTTACAAGTTACAAGTCAAGTCAAGTCAGGAGAGCGCCGCCACGGGCCACTATCAAGTTATCAAGATAAATCATGTCAGGGTACTTGTCAGGAGTGCGCCACGACGAGCCACTATCATGTCAGGTTGGTCATGTCAGGAGTGCACCACTACGGGTCACTGTCGTGTTATGCTAGTTCCTTGTCATACCATGCCATGTACAATAGTCATTCCAAACATATTAAGTAAAATCAAGTTCATGACAAAAAGGCGTAAGGATATAAAATGGGCGTAAAATATCTAATAAAATATTAATATACAGGGCTATAGAAGAGCCAAGCTTAGAGAAATAAAACCAAAACTCCAAGAGCCAATGGTTTGCACAAGAGGGTCAGGGATTGGATTGCGCAGGGTGTCAGCTGCGCAGGGTGCCAAGTGCGCAGGGGCACAGGGCGCAGGGGCAGATGGCGCATGGACCAAGTGCGCTGGAGTGAACTGCGCAGGGGTGGATTGCGCAGGAGCAGGCTGCGCAGGAATAAACTACGCAGGGGTGGATTGCGCAGGAGCAGACTGCGCAGGAATGAACTGTGCAGGGGTGGATTGCGCAGGAATGGTTGGCGCATGGGGCTGAGCGCAGTTCGCCAAGGGGCATGCAACGCGGTCGGCACTGCGCTAAAGAACGCAGGCCAAGATGGGATGCGCAGTCCAGCACTACGCTAAAGAGCGCAGGCTGCAGCCTGCTACTCCAGGCCGAGAAGAACACCAAGAACACCAAGAAATTCAAATTTTCATATCTTTGTCAAATCAAAGCCAAATCTAGATTTTCAAAGTTCTAACTTGAGTAAAATTGAGTTCTCTTCCACATGGAAGCATCAAAACCCACAAAAATCCAACCAAAATAGATCAAACCATGTAAATCCAAAAATAGTTAAAATCTAGATCTAGAACAATGGAGACTCCAAATCACAAAATTTCAAGCACTAATGTTGATCACCATGGCCTAATCTTGCTAATGGACAAATAACATATGGTTCTCATATGGTGGCAAGGTGCACTTGCCTATGGGTGGAGTGTTGTGTAGAGGAAGGAAGAAGAAGAAGATGGAGAAATAAATGAGAGAATAAAGAGGAGAGAGAAAAGTAGGTGGAGAGTTTTAATGAGGGTGAGTTGTGTTGTGTTGAGGGTGGAGTGTAGGTTAAAGTGCTCCAATGTATGTTAAACCAAACCAAACCAAATCAAACCAATTCTCCTCCACAAAATAAACCAAGCCAGGTAAAACCCAATTACGAGAACCAAAATCTGCAAGTCAAGCCAATTACAAGTACATGCCAAAATTCGAGAAAATAAATACAGGTCTGAAATACATGCAAGCTTGACAAAATACGTATTCAGAATATGGGTGTTACACATTTGAACGCAATTACCTTAGCATGATAAATAAATATCCACTAGATAATCATGAAGGTAATGGCGACAAAATACTTGAGAAGGAGAAATTCAGTCGACTTGAATACTCTTCCGTAAAGTATGTTCAGTCTAAATAAGATAATCATGAACTTTGAGATAAAATCTCAATAAGAAATGTCAAATCAGTTTAACTCAAAAGAGTCATTAAATTAGGATAATTAACTATATTTGGCAATATATTTAAAAAAACTCGAATGAGAGAAAAAATAAATAATAATAATCATATATTCTCTCATCCAATACAAATCTAAATATCATGAACAACTCAACAAGATATTTAACTAAGACAATATAAGTCCATGGTGAATTAGGTATACCCAATATTAAGGGCATAAAATAATTGAAATAATTAATTTGCTCCCCCTTAAAATATGCGTATATAGTTCAAAAATAATTTAATAGATAAAATAAATAATCATAAGATCTAAGGGATATCCAAGATACGCATCTTTTCTTTCCTTTGATCATATGTATATAAAATTCCAAACTCAAAACAAATATCATCTTTAGGCAAGAAAAAGAAATATCCAATAAATAAATGCTTAAAGATGAAGAAAATATGTCTTCAATAAATATAAAAAAATCAAGACATTAAAAGATTTTGAAAACTGTCTATAATAATAACATTTGATTACCGGACAGATTTAATAAATCAAAACGAAGTCAATTTTTTTTTTTCAAAATGTGCAAAACAATTTTAATAAAAGAATCCATAAATCATAAATAAATCCATTTGAACAAATAAACTAAATCAATGTCCAAAGAAAAATGTATTCTAGATATATAGCATGTCAAGGGGATAATTGATTTGAAACAATTAACTGCTCTACCTTTACATGGTGGTATCCAAAAATAATAGTATTGACAAATTTAAAACAAATTCAGATAGATATTTCCAGAAATAGAAAATTAATCCAAAAATATTAGGTCTTCTTATCAAAGTTTATTTCTTTCATTTTTAAAGCCTTAGCATGGTGTCCACATGACAACTGTAAGGTTAAAGAAAAGAAACGCTTTGAGAGAGATTCAATTTGCATGATTTCACCCCTGCAAAGAGTTACTGTTATAGACAGTAAGTAACTTGAATAAGAAGATAATAATATAAAGCTCAAAATCATTGAATATTACACAAGTTAAAGACGAAATCACAAGACCATAATATTTAAAGAGTAGTCACAAGATCATTAAGTCTGAATATTGAAAAGTGTGACAAAAAAAAATATATCAAAAGATGACAAATATTAACCTATGGAAGATCAATGTATGTTACCTTTTGTAAAAAAATGTCATTAAATAATAATTTCCATCAAGGTGTCACGACCCGCACCCGCTTTTCGGATACGAAGCGTGTCCAAGCCCAGCTACGCATCGAGCGGACTCCAGCCCGACTCGAATACGTAAACGCTGTCAAGGCTATGATGTACTACCAAATCATGGCAAAGAAATCTATATCTCAATCCACAATAAGAATATAAAACATAAATGAACACTATGGGTTGTGGTCTGCAGCCCACTAGCATAAATGTCCGATAAGACTCTAAAGAATATAATAAGAGTCTACAACTGAAACAAGGAACATGATATCTCATGATAAGGAATGAAAAGTACGAGCAGATAATAAACACAATAACGGTACCTGAATCCTGCAAGAACCACAAATCCTCCGCCATCCAGAACTACTAGCTAACTCCATGCAATCGCTAAACCTGAGGAGATCATCAGGTCCTCAGAGGACATAGCAAGATACATAATATACATGCCTATCTAATAGTTTTATCGTGCGCAAGGAAATAAACAAAAAAGAACAAGGACAAAACAAATGACTACGAACACTAACACGAACACTAGAACAACTACGTATAAATGAACTGCCGGATGAACGATAATCATGAGATCAATAGAAGAAACCAAACCCTCATCCCGAGTGTGGACTTACGGGTTTGAACTAAACACTAACCCTCGTCCTGAGTGTGGACTCTCTGGTTAGTACTAACCCTCGTCCCGAGTGTGGACTCTCTGGTTTGTTCACGGCAAGGCACCCTCGTCCCGAGTGTGGACTCTCTGGTGCAAATACTACATCATCGTCCCGTGTGTGGACTCTCTGATGTAAACACCCTCGTCCCGAGCGTGGACTCTCTGGTGCAAGTCAAGTCAAGTCAAGTCTACACCCTCGTCTCGAGCGTGGACTCTCTGGTACAAATAATCGACATCCTAGTCCCTAGCGTGGACTTACGGATGTAAACAGATCAAGAAAAACACCCTCGTCCCGAGTGTGGACTCTCTGGTGCCAAGGAAACAATGTCAAGGATTTAGCAGTTCACTTACACGTACTCGTTCTATGACACGACTCAAGCAAGGTACTGACGAGAACTCCAAATTTGAAACACAAGGCCAAAACATGAACATGGCTATAAACAATAAAAATAACTCCATAGAAAATAACACGAAAAGAACATGTCCATAAACAATCAAATGATTGAAAAACGAAAAAAAAATACATGTAAGTAAAACTGTAGAGGAACGCAAGGTATACTTGCCTGGTGGTTGCACGCAGATCCAACAAATATATAGTCAACTGGTAAGCCATACAGTCCAAGTCATCACAACCGTCTCCGAAAGCTGAAACAAACATTGCCAACATTATCAGAATAGTCAAATTAGCTAGGATTGCATGTTCTTAAGTTCAATTCTGGACACAGGGGCAAAATGATAATTTCGGACAAAAATGGTATCCGCCGTTGGACCCGTTTTGCACCGAAAAGCGTGCCAGAGTCAATGGTCTCTAAAGTCATCAAACTACATGTCTACGGATCCAGTTTTCCGATACGAACCCAACCGTATGTCCAGAGTTGGATTCCGACGGGCCGTACACAAAATCACCCGTTGAGTCGGACCGTGGGGCCCGCAAAACGGTAATTTTACCAACTATCTCAGAATCGGACCAAACTTGGCATACAGGACCAGAAAAATGATACAGTCTTGTTAGCGCAAGTTTCGTCTCGATCTGACGAGCGTGCACAAAGTAATTAAGAAATTTGTAAAGTGCACAATACGGTGAATTTCGACGGATACGCATCAAATTCGTCGCGCACACGCGACCAATTTGAATTCCGTCAAAGCCCACACGACCACGAAGCCGTTACGCAGCTTTCGATGCCTTTGGTGCGCGACAACGTCGTCCGGTTTGGCGGGACGCACGTCGTATCGAGGGTTTTCTCGTTTTTCTAAAACAGTTTTCCTTATTTAGAGCTTATTTGTGAAAATAGTTTTATATGGAAAACAATATCTTTTATAATACTTATATAATCTAAAATAATAATATATATATTTAACTCACTAATTATAGGCATGAGTTTATATATGGAAATGATAATATATAAATACATGAATATTGAATAAAGGGACATATAAGTAATAAAGTGCACATAAATATTCGTTTATAAATAACTGTATAGATATACAAGGCGTATATATATAAAAGATCATTTATAAATACTCGTCTTACATAAATGTACATATATCAATGTATTTGTGTAACATATGCAAGGAACTTATTTACATTTAAAAAAACATAATTGATTATAGATATAACCTTGTATGCATAGCAAATATGTATAAATAGTCTTATTTGTAATTAGGAAAGTGGAGGGGGTTTTAATGCAAAACCTACCAACATATCAAAAGAAGCTTACGTGACTTCTTCTTCTCTCTATATAACATTATCCTACAGGAACAGTAACCTATGGTTACTCCCTCTCACAACGAGCTTACGTGTTCCTACCATATTATACTTCATCCCTATTCTTATGTGGACAAAAAAAAAGACACGAAGAAGTATTACCTAAAAGGAAGCTTTGGCATTTCTTCTCGGTTTCCCCCTTATTATTCGTGCAACATCCGCACGGTGCTGCCATAGAAGTCGAGGGGATTTCAGGGAGCAACATACGCGCTGGGGTGAGAGTCACGGTCAGAGCCAGAGGTGGTGTCGGACTTGTGGCATCTTGGCTCGACGAATGTGGGCCAAGCAGTGTTGACTCCGGCATTGTCGGCTGTGCCGAGGCAACAATGTGACTGCCAACTCGACCGTATATCGAGTCGACGACGAGGAAGGGGCCATCGGTTTGGGCTCCTAGCAATGCTCGGTGCCTCCGACTCTCACGTACCCGCTTCGGCACCATCAGGCTGAGCACCTCGTGCACCATCCCGACAGCCCATTTCTCCTTAATATCACTTCTAGGCGGCAACCTGGCCCCGACTTCATACGGTGATACATATGGCAGCTTCTGCCACTGCTCCACCCACTGTCGCACCTTCTTCTCTATGTCGAACCCCCTGGGGAAGGATAGATGAAAGGAGAGGGGGTCGCCCTTGGCGTACCCGCCGGTGCGGGTGGCATAGCACTCCATGGAGGAGATGGCAAGGTACTTGGAGTAGCATACGATCTTAAGGTCGAGATTTGAGGCGTTGTGGGCGGAAGGGACGATCTGGAAGTAGTTGGGGAGGAGGGAGCGGAGCCATGGGCATAGGTTGCGCTGCACAGATGTTCTGTTGCAATGGTAAAGAAGACGGTGGTGGTGGTGGTGGTGTGCTTTCGGCTAGGGTTTTCTTGAAGGCTACTACAATATCCCTTTATACTGGAAGCTAAGTTTGTTTGGGCCAAGCTTAGAAAAGCTAATGAAGTGAACGAGAAGATTGGGCTTGAGTTTATTTGGGCTGGATGCTTTATATAAAAAGTGTTATACTTATACGTATGAGATTTTGTATATATATGTATATATATACATAAAAGCTCATGTTATAAATATATATATACTTTAAATACACTAAAAGAAAATTCAGGTATAGGAATCTATATATGTTCATATCATTGAACCTATGGAACATGAAGGATTTAGGTTGGTATACCATAAAATGTACAATATATGACACAAAGAATATATGTACTACTTGTAGTAAGTTGAGGCCATCTGCAATTTAAATACCAAATATATACCTATTGGTCAAAATCAAGAAATCTTATAACGAAAATAATTATATAAATTTAATACTTATAAAATTTTAAAGATTACCCTTTAAATCAAATAAATAATAATAAAAAAATAATAATTCAAAATTTTTTTGGGAAAGGGAGCTACACAAGGCTAAAATTCAAAATCCATCAGATAACAATTACAACTAGATCTCAATAGATCTTTAGTTTATAAAGCGTTGATCAATCTTGGGTTAGCTGTAGAGGTAGTGTCCCAGCTAACAAAGGTTCACCGGGGAATACTTAAATACCGCTTTGCTTCGACCGTAGTCGTGGTGACAGACAGACCCTTTGTAGGCTTGTACCCAAAATAAATATCTTCTTTAATAACCGAAAATTTAAGAAGAATTAGTGCAATATGAAATAAATTATATTCTGTGGACTTAAAAAAATCTTAGAACAATGTAGCATACAACATAAGATGTATCAATTACATTAATCCATATGTGCTACAAAATTATTGGGTAACAATAAAATATAATACTTGCATTTAGACCTAGATACGCTGATGTATTTTGGAACCTAGGGGACTGGGTTCAATACCTTGGATCCAGAACTAGATGATAGTTGCATTTAGACCTTAACAAATTTTAAGTCTATAAAGTATTGATTACTTCGGGTTAGCTATAGGGGCCGGTTCCCAGCTAGCGGTAGTCCGAAGACTACTACACCGTATCGCTTTAGGCTATTTACACCTGTATGACAGAAGGACCCTTTCGGCTTGTTCATAAAATAATTTCTACTCTTAAGAACTTAGATTCAAAGGAATATATGCAGTATCATCGAACATCGTCGAAATCCAGAATCCCTACAATGAATGGTTTATCAAGATCAAGATATTAAAAATTTATCCAAAATGTCAACCAAAAAGCCAAGAAAAACATATATCATTAAAAAAAGGCTTTGAGGAAGAAGATAATAAAGAGAAGTACATGAATTTGTTCAAAAAAAATAGCTTACATATGAGATAAGCACAAGTTTGAAACTACTTTTCAAAATAATATAATATAGAACTTGAACTTAACTCATATATCCCCATAAAGATATTTATACAATATAAGAAACATGTGAGCAATATATGATTGATAATGAATTATTCATGTATCATTAACACGCATAAAAAAAATATCACAAGTTCAAAAACATGCATAAATTAACTTTATCAGACAAATATGTAATTGATTCATAAGAAATTAATCAAAATAAAATATGAGAATCAATAGTGAATATATTATGCAAGCACAAGGTTAACATAAAAGTATATGTACATACTTTTCAAGTAAATAGGAGACTTGTGCTAAACATACATACTCACAAAATACCGATCAAAGTAAATGTGCTTGTTAAAGACAAATCGGTATGAAGTAACCATTTCAAAAATATTAAAAATAGAGAGTCAAAAACATAAACCAACAACAAAAGCTTGTATGGACTAGAGTGGTATGCATCTTCATAGATAAATACTAAGAGTAAAGAGCATACCTAGATAAAATGTGTCACACTAATAAAAGAAAGACTATATAGTGTGAAATAATCATTTAAGCTAATCAACTAGTCATGCTAGAATTATAACTCACATAAATGATAAACAATTAAAGATATCAATGAGAGCTAATATCAATACATCAATAAGAACATGCTAGATATTAAAAACTATTTAGGAAGCATGTTACCGAAGTGGTTCTAGTGACCACACTTATGTTAGTGCAATTGCTTGGAAGATGACATTTGTAACTTTGCAATCACCAACATGCTCCATGGTTGTAAGGTTCAGCATAAGTACCTCCACCTGAAATATTAGGTGAAGACTTTGGTATCCAATACTTGGATCTATATTTGTTAGCTTTGGAAACCCATTTGCACAAGTTCATATCAACAAGTTTTCTAGTCTGACAATAATTAGAAACATGTCCATTCATACCACAATAATGACAGAAATATTAGTACTATGTGCAGCAGTATGAGAACGTGCGGTGTGATATGTCTTGCGTGATTGACTATAATAAAAGCATAGTTATGTTTAACCATAGCTTTGCGTGCTTTCTTTGTAAAAGATCTGTCGTGTGTGATTTTGTGATGTGTCACGTGTCTTGTGTTAGACTGAGTCACAGGTTGTACTACCTGCTTTCCCAGTCTAATCTCTAACTTTTTAGAGTTAGCACATATCTCATCATATTTCACAGAAAGAGCATCAATTCTACATGAAGCAATAGAATACTTCTTCTTTTCTGATTCTAATTCTTCCTTAAGTTTAGCATTTTCTTGAGTGCTTTTCTCAATGCATTCAAGTGCCTCATGTAATCTAAACTCAAGTATGAAAATCTCAGTAGAATTATCAGAAGTAGAAGTGTTTCTAGCATCATTCAATAAGCAAGTCAACTTTTCATTCTCAAGCTTATAGCAGAGAATATCCTTTCTAGCTTGCTTATACTTATCTAATACTTTCTTATGTTCTTTCAATAGATCACTGAAAGCATCAGATAGGTCATCATAAGGAAATTCACTCTCTGCAAAATAGAGTTATCTTGTACCTCGTTGGATAATGCCATTGAGCATATATTTGTAGCTTGACGAGGTCTATCTTCTTCTTCAGATTCGCTTGCCTCACTTTTGCACCATATGCTCGTGGTAGCGTACTTGTGAGATGACGATCTTTCTTCTTTTGATCGTTCGTAGTGACTCGCCTTTCTAGCAGTAGTACAATCTTCTTGGATGTGGCCTATCTTCTTGCGGTTGTCACATACATGCTCTTCTTCATATATAGGGTTGTGTTGAACCTTAAATCTTGATGCCATCATGTACACATTTGTATCATTATAAAGACTATCCTCCTTTCTGGAGTCGCTAGCACTACTTTCGTACCTGCACTCATAAGTAGCTTCAAGAAGTTTTCAAAATTTATGAGATGTTGTGCAAGTAGTAATGAGATTGAATACATTGAAGTCTACAGCACAATAGAAAGCATGCTTTGCATTTGCATCAAGGCTAGCTAACTTCTTCTCTTCCTCTGTGTAACTATTATAAGGCTTGTTGATTATAGAGGATGTGAGAATAGAAGTGATAGTAGGCTTTTTGTAGCCACTGACAACAATTGACCATAAGTCAAAGTCTTGAGACTTCCTGTACAAGCTCATCCGTGTTTTCCAATAACTATAGTTCATTCCATTAAATAGTGGGAGTCTATTTGTGGATTGTACTTCACCTGTAAAAATTGAATTCACGGCTGCCATATAAAAATACTCTAGAGTGTTATATATGAATATAACCTGCTCAATTGATAATAAGGATATACTCTAAGGATGTTAAGCCAGATAATAGAGTCTTAGCTATGATACCAATTGTAGGACCGTTGAGCACCTCTAGAGGGGGGTGAATAGAGTGTGTGCGTGTGCAGCGAAAAATAATCACCAATTAAAAATATTAAGCAATTATATATTATGACATATAAAAGACGGTAAATAAAATGCGGTAAAGTAAGAGTCAAGAATTGAAACTCAGTGAACACCACGATGTATACTGGTTTTCCTCTGAGAGGACTAGTCCAGTCGTGAGTACTCTTGCTCGCTGTTAATCCACTATGACACAAGCTTTAACCGAACGCTTGCAACTCTTATAACACCGTGCTTGGCGACAAGTGCACGACCGACTTCACAACACCGTGCCTGATGACGAGCGCACGACCGATTCCAGAAGGCAGATGGAAAATTGGAACATTTTCTGAAAACAACCTCATACAACTCTTCAACACCAAACTCTAGATTAAACAGAAACTGTACTGGCTTGGCTAAGAGTCATAAAGGCTTAGATATGAAAGTAAAAGCTCAGAACACTTTAGATAGAGAAGAAAAGAGATGAGATAAAATTGGATTGTTGAGATGAATGGTAATCTCAACTCTATTTATAGAATTTTTGGGAGAACCGAACTCGGGCAGAGTTCGGACAGAGTTCGGATGCTAGGATTTCGCATACGAACGTTGCATGCAGATTTGGAGGCAACACATATTTGAATTTAAACAGACCGAACTCGGGCCGAACTCGGACCGAACTCGGTCAGAGTTCTGTCAGAGTTCTGCTGGGTCAGAACAGTAAGGAATGAACCAAATTTGCATCAGTTTTGGACCTTTTGGAATTGTGAATTTTTGGGATACATAGGTAGGCTTATTTTTGTTTGTGGACGGAGAAAAACCTAAGCCAGTACCGATCCGATCAATCTCACATTTTTCCTAGACTCAATAAAAGAAAAAATACAGAATAAATATGAAAACCAATAGCCCTTTTGATGACGTCTTTTTCCTGACATTGAAGACACATTTTTTTTACGGCAATCGTCCAAAGATAAACAGATCTGAAAATCTGAATACCTTTCGGGGGCTTCGCCCCCGAACCCCTGACGTCACTAGTTAAACTTAATTGATTAGCCAT
Source organism: Iris pallida (assembly GCA_029216955.1). Taxonomy (NCBI): domain Eukaryota; kingdom Viridiplantae; phylum Streptophyta; class Magnoliopsida; order Asparagales; family Iridaceae; genus Iris; species Iris pallida. The sequence continues at coordinate 3,970,564 of JANAVB010037818.1, forward strand.
ATTCAAAAACATGATGTAATCATTGGACTAACATTTTCATCTACTGAAATGTTGTGGTGATCTGCGTAAATTGGGAGAGAAGTAGTAAGGTGGTGATGTAACTTTTTATTTCATTAGTAGAGGCTTTTTTGGGTTGGACTCCGATAATCCCATAGATTTTTTGGTTAGGATTTTCATGTAAATATCATACTTTCTTTGTGGTTTGGCTATTTGGTTTGTGCGATTTCTTTGGTCCGCACTAGGTCCTATCAATTTGAGAAAATGGTTTCCGTATTTTGTTCACAACAGATTGGTATCAGAAATGTGGTTGACATAGTGGAATCAAAAAATAGTTGATATATATATATATATATATATATATATATATATATATATATATATATATATATATATATATATATATATATATATATATATATAAACTAAAAAAAATTATTCAGATTTTGGTTTTGGACTGTCGAAACCCAAAACTGAATAATTTTTTTAATATTTTTAAAACTGAAATTAAACCGAATTATTTTTTAATCGAACATAATCTCTTATTCTATTCGATTCTGTTCGGTTGGATTCGATTTTCTGTCCAAAACAAAATAACCCTCACCCTGCAGTCAAGAAAAAATTATTGGCAGCTACTTCAGTCCCTTTCTGAGAGCATCTCCAACCCTATTGTCTTGTTAAGTGTTGTGAGTCTTAGGTGGCTCCTATGTGGCATGAGTCACAAGTCAATGTCTTGTTTATATGGCAAAATTATATCTCAAAAGACAATGAGATAGAAAAACTCTCTCCAATGCAAAAGTATTGAGGAGAAAATAAAAAATATTTTTTCCAACTTCCAAGGCAACTCCTCCACTTCAACTTTTTAATAAATATTTCTATTCATAATTGATGATGTGGAGACAAAGTCATTGTGAAGTGCATTGTCTAGATCTAGACAACCAACTTCACATTATTCTTGCCATGTCATTGCCATGTCAACTTCATGTTTTATTCTACATTTGTATTGAAATTTTTTTTTTTGAATGAAAGTTTGTCATTTCTATGTGGCAACTATTTTTTCTAAACTCACAATAGAGTTGGAGATACTCCGATACTTTCTGCGCACGCGAGACTATAACGTCAGACCACACGTGCCACAAAGAAATCCGCAAGGAGCGGAAAACTGACTAGAATGCACTGATAGACAAGGCAAAGACTGTGAGAACTATATGTATATTAAAAAAATGCTATTAATTTTTTCAAATTATCTTGCAAACTCTCTCTTCTGATGTGTCAATTTACATGACAGCTGATATAATAAATTTTAAAATTAATATTAAAATTAAAATAAAAAAAGATTGGTTGATAAATTTTTGAATTAAAATTGTTATGTCGGCTGCCATATAATGTCATACAAGAGGAATAATTTAGATGGATTGATCTTCTTTTTTTTTTGTCAGCGCAGCAAGCTTTCGTTGCCAAGTTTAGGCATACGTATATAGATGGACACCTCAACCTACAAAAGGATTTGGTATTCAAAGCAGAAAGGCCTCCAAAACAAAGTGTTATAGCCAGAAGTGGGCAGATAGAACGTTGATATTAATATATTCAATGAGCACTTAGAGGACCATCAATTGGTGGATTCCTTGATAATTCAAAGGCCACAGTGATTGATGTACTTTGTCAAGGAAAACATTTTAAGTCTTGTTTAGTTGGGTTTTCAATTGGATGGTCTCTAGCAAAGCCCTGAGTGGAAGTTCCACAAGTCATTGCTGACTAGCTAGCTACTGGGAGCACAATAACCCCCCATAAGCTTTTTAACGAATGAAAGCACTTGAAGTTACACAAGTAGTAGATGGAGATTCCTTTCTGTATCTATCCTCCTCGTTATTCCTCCTCTTGGTTTGAACATGGACCTAAAAGTTCTCTGCAAGGTATTAGTTAAGATCATTATAATTCAAGAAAAAAAAATTATGTGAAGAGTAGCTATGTTATTGTCAAGCATAGGGTGTTTTTCTATATTACTGTTGAAAACAAAATTCGGAAATCGTTCCCCAAACTAATAAGGTCTGACGAGAATCGAAGAAAAATGTATAAATCAAATATGTCAAAAGTTACAAAAAACACAACACAAACACCAAAATTTTTATGTGAAAAATTCTGATGGAAAAAATATCGGGACAATCGGAATCCAAACGGAAAAAGCGTCCACTAATAGAATAAGAAGATATACCGAATCCTTATGAATTCTCCCCCAATCCACACAGATCACCGCAACGCATCAATTGGATGGAAATAGTACAATTAGTATTAAAGAATAACTGAAGCCAAGATAACCACAAAGAACTAATGAAGAACTCATCGAACTAATCCCTACTCGAAACAATGCTCGAAACTCCAAATCTCTCTTTCTCTCTCTAGAAAGTTGCAATCTTGAGAACTTTTTCCTTTTGATCAACTCTGCTAACAATGATAATGAAATAGGGTTATGAAACACCTATTTAAAATACCTAAATCTCAAACAAATATCGAGCGTTGATCATGATCGAACAGTGTTTATAAAACTCCCAAATTTGGCCTTCACTCATGACACGATCTACCAATATCCGTATACATGCATTACACCAAAAAATTGCCATTTCTTGTCAGAATCAACTTGGAACAAAAATGTTTCAGATCGGTATACTAGCGATACACGACAACGGTGTAGTGCCGGTATACCACAAACTTTGATACTGTTTTTCAAATATGTTCTGATACATGCTCAAATCAAGCCACCATTATCGTCTTCGACTTTTCGAGCTTCTGCGACACGGATGGCGATCGTCGCACTATGGGTATTCTCCACTAGGTTTGGAACCAATCCCAATAATAACAAATCTTTTTCTTCCCAACAAGGTGGAAGTGCTCACCATTTTAACGGTCCTCTTGTAATATTCAAATTTTCTCCTTGGCAGAATTTTATGAGCATATGCACTCTATTTTACTTTGTATAAACTTATCAAGAGTCGCAACATTTGCCTTAAGACATTTCATATTCAGTGAAATGTTAGATTCTTCTCAAGGTGAATAGCAATTTGGCTATCACAACGCAAAACGTACTACTTTTGCTTAAGTCTCATTTCCTACATAAACTTCTTCATCCATAATAATTTCTTGCAAGCCTCCATCGTTGCAATGAAATTTGCCTCTATCATTGATAAGACAACACATTTTTGCAATAGTGACTTCCACGAAAATACTACACCAACAAACATCATAACATAGACCAAAATCTATCTCCTAATATCCACATCCCCATCCATATCAGTATCGGTATACCGAACTAACTTTAGGTCAACATTCCAAAATAAAAGTTTCCAATCAGCAGTGTCTTGAAGATAACGAATGATCAACTTGGCCATCCTCAAGTATCCTTCCTGAATTAGAAAGATACAAGCTAACCATACCTACTACATGAGCAATATTTGCTCTCGTGCATAACATGGCATACATATGACTCCCCAATGCTGAAGCATATGAAACTTTTTCTATATCTTTCTTTTCATTCTCGACTAATGGATACTGCTCCGTAGTGAACTTAAAGTGAGTTGTACTTGAGATGTTGACTTTCTTCAACCGTCCATCCCAAAATGTTGTAATAGTCGATGAATATGGTCTTCACTTTGGACAAATATGGCAGCTTGGATCTACGCTCTCTCAGCATATGTCCATTACAAGAATAGTCTTTTCTGTGCCGAAATCCTACATAGAGAAGGTCACGTCCAATTGGTGTTTCAACTCTGCTATTTTGGTTATATTTCGTCCTACCAATATCATACCATTGTAGAAGCATGAAAAATCTCAGATGAAGACATCCCTTTGCCACAGCACAGAAGATGTAAAAGACTCAGGCTCAGTGCTAAAAAGACAAAACAGAAGATATGGAGAGAAGTCCTTTCATTGTCATGTCTGCCAAAGTCTAGTACAGACACATCAGGACTATACATAAGGGACTAATTTTGTTCTTGTACAAAGGATCTAGTACAGATTCGACAGAAGCCTAAAGGGATCTACAAGGGATGCAGTCTTCATCGAAGCACAGCCTTCCTTCTTTTCGATACACATGCTGGAGGATTGACCTCCACCGAAGCATGTTCTGATATTCTTGTGGGCACAGCCTCTCAGAAGTATATCAGCAACCCAGCACTTTGAAGAGGCCAGAGCCTTCGAGCCAGAGGCGCAGCTACCTGCCTGTGCCAACCTCAGAAACAAGATGGTGGTATGGCCCTTCTCCCCTTTTTTTATTCCAGAAGCCAGTGTCTTCACTCCAGAGGCGCAGCTCTCTGCCTGGGCCAATCTCAGACACACAAGGGTGTCATACCCTTCCCTTTGTAGCCAACACCTTCAATGTTCAAAGGCGCAGCTACTTACCTGTGTTCGCATGAGGCACAGGATGGTGATATGCTCACACCATCTCCATTCCTATGGCGCAGTCATCTGTTCCAGATCAGAAGCTTAAGTTACTTCTCTACAAGAGGCTTGGGAACTCCAAACGCAACCAATGCAAGTTAACTTGTCGCTCCAAAAGCACAGTAATCTTGCCAACCTGAAGCACGAACCTACTTGTCGTCTACAGCACAGTAACTCTGGTAGACCGAAATACAGCTTCATAAGTTGCTCTATACGCACAGAAGTCTCGTCGTCATTCGAAGCCAAGTCCACTCGTAGCCTGAAAGAATAGAGATTCTGTCGTCTCCAGAAGCACGATCTACTCGTCGCCCCAGAAGCACAGCAGCACTTTGTCCTCACTAGAGGCACAGGAAGTGTGGGTCCACCCTAATTGGTTTGTTTAAACCGTCTCTTACAGAGAAGATTGGGATTAAATCATGATTGATATCATATCAGATTGATTTAAATCTTAGACGATGATCAATTAGACTACAAATCGAAGATAAAATTCTAAGATTTACACGGCTGTATCCGAGCAAGCAAATCAGTACGCGCCACGTGTCACCTCCTTCGGTTATGTTTATAACCAACAAAGATCTCGTTTGAGGGAAATCCCGATGTCTGCCACGTGTCAGCGCTGCAGAAGCCCGTACCATACAATGGCGACATATTCTTTCATATCTTAAGACCTAATGCACATCGCATATGTGCTCGGTTCTCTATAAATAGGAGTTCTTCTTCCACCAGAGAAGAAGGAAAGAGAAAGAGAAAAAAGGAAAAAGAAAGAGAAAACATTGACAATCGACAATCTTCAAAAGAGCAGCGATCTCCATCCACGAAGAGTCGACCACCCTCATCCACCTATCAACCAAAGAACCAACCACCAACCATCATCAAGGGATCTTCTCATCCAGACAGCCACTTGATCGGTGATCCCAAAGTCCCATCAAAGACGCTAAAGAGCCATAACAAGGTTGATGCATTATCAGATCGTCAACGGAGTAAAGGAGCCGCTGTAGTGCTCGATCTCCATCTTCATACTTTTCCAGAAACCTCTTATCCATGTACTTAGAATATCCTATTTAGGACTTCCTTCTTTGTACACAGATACCTTCTACGTTCAATAAAGTAAAAAGTTCATTCAACCTTTTGTTACGTCGAATAAAATAGTGACTCTGCTGGGGACTTCCTTCTCCTCTAACGAGAAGACGGTGACGCAATCCGATGATAACTTGCTGAAAGCTTCTGAAGATATGCTGGTCGTACGCTTCGACCAACAGTCTTTTGAAGATCTCATCTCTGATAAAAAGTCGAAGACTTTGAAGCTATTCGTACAATCGAAGAAGACTCGACGTGTCTGGAGGCCTAAGGCAGCTGTAACCAGCAGCACGGTAGCGGGAACGGCATCTCAGGACCCCCTTAACGTCAAAGCCACAGAGAAGATCCTGACGGCTACAGCCTTATCCCCTCGCCCGATTCTCGTCCTGGAAAAGCATGGCAAGAAGATGGTGGTTCCATGGTTGATCTGACGAAGGAACGATGCCAAAGGAAGAACATACCGGTCCAACCTCTCACGATGGGAGTATTGTCGGCAAGGAGATCTGTCTTCGACAGAATCGCTTTTCCTTCAGGTAAACCTTCGGCGGACTCTGAATACAACTCGTCTGCTGGGGTAGTAGAAAGAGATCCCAGGTGGCTCTCACTTCGTATAACAAGCATGCAACACCAACGGCAGACCATAGGCCCGTGTTGACAGTAACACGTGCAGCCGACGAAAAGCTATACAAGACTGGCTCTCGCGCTCCGATGCCTCAACCAGTCGAATCTCCCTCCCACCGGGGTACTCCTGTGCGTAAGCCAAGCCAGGGGGTACTTCCCACGGGGAGGGAGCCATACGAGCAGCGTTTCTGCAGGAGCGACATGAGGCTTCCTCGCCATACCCGCTCTGACTGTGCTTACATGCAGCTTCTCTGTATGTACAATAGGAGTACTACGACAGAAGATCCAACCATCTCCCAAGCGGAAGAAGAATCTGTGGCACAACACGTCCATAAATCAAGGTACTCTTGTACCCAGATTACCATCAACTACAGTTGTCAGTAGACGGCGGCACCATCGCCGAGCAGGCGCCCTGTCTTCCAGAGACTCTACTCCATGCCAGAGGCCTAATAGGCGGTCGGTGAGCCAAAGAGAAGATGAGCCCCGCATCGCCACATGCTATGCGGCGGAGGGTTCCAGAGCTTTCAATAAGCCCTCCCAAAATCCTTCCATATCGGTTGCTAAACCGAAGAGGAGGTCAGAGAATAGTAAAGCTAAGGTACTCGATGCAAGTGTGTTCCAAGGCACTCATTCCAAATCTACATTAGGTGCCTTGCCAAAAACTGGGGTAGCCAGCCTCCTACCATGCACGACAACCCTATGTTCCAATCTGACGAGGCACAATACGAGACGAATGTCTCCATCGGTGCAGCCAGTCACAAGACCGGGGGTATCAACCATACTAGGTCCGAAGAAGATCATAATCTTACGGTATATCTTCAGGACAACAAGACTCAGGCGTTTGAGCCAGAAAGTGAAGGATCCACGGCTCCCTCGAGTCACCCTCACACTCGGTCTGTCTTCATGGCTGACGATAATGAGGAAGACAACGAAGCTCTCAGACGTATCGAAGTCCTTGAGACGAAGTTAGATACGGTGACGGACACTATGAAGACCCTGTCCTCGCATCATAATCGACCTCAAGAGTAGCATGGCCCCCGTTGTCTCTACACCTGCACGTGATCTGCCAACTAATGACGAATCTAGCAGGTTGCCTACTGTCAATCAGGCAGGACCATCCTCGTCTACTCCATCGGCTACAGGCTCCACAATGTCGGCTGAGATACAGCATGCCATCAAGGAGCTGTATGCTCGTCATGATGCCAAGGAGAAGCAAGCAACGCTCCGAAAGATGGGAATCCGACAGCCATACCCTGTCGAGTGGGACAACGTCGTCTATCCTCCCAAATACTATCCACAGATGCTTACACCTTATAAAGGGAAGGGGTCTCCCCGATAATACTTAAGGAACTTTGCCTCAGTAACGGGGTACCTGCCAAAAGATGATGCCCTCCTGTCCAACATATTCATAGGAGCCCAGCAGGAGGTAGCCTATGAGTGGTTCTGCAGTCTTCCGGACGACTGTATCTCGTCATTCGAAGACATGAAGACTTGGTTCGTGGACCGATTCTACGAAGGAGGCATGGATATGACCATGTCGACCCTCTTAGAAATTGTTCAGAGGAAGAAAGAGCCTGTCCGTGCATACATCAAACGCTTCCGCCAGACAGCCCTCAGATTACCACCTGGTATGCCCGAGCCCATGCTTATGGACTCCTGCCGCAAGAACATGTTGCCCGCTATAAAATTGTGGCACAGTGCTCCTTGTACGGAGTGGACACCTTTCATTACAGAGGCGGATGTCGCACAAAGGAAAGCCCAGGACGCGCAGCTCCTGGGGCTACACTTTCCTGTGCCCGAAGACAAGGAGAGACGCTCGTCCAGCAACAACCTTAATGACGAAAAAGGCAAGCAAGCCATGACCGTCAACGTCTCCAAAGGTTCAGCAGGTACGAACCCCAAGTCTGTGAAAGAACAGAGGCCGAAGGAGACTTACTCCTTCAATGACGAGGATACGCTGGAACTCTTCGAGATGCTTACGAAGAGTGACAAACTGTCCATCCCGGCACCCAGGCGTCCTGATAAAGTGGAAAAGGTGGACCATCCCAAGTACTACCATTATCACAAGTACGTCCATTACTCAATATAGGACTACTATGTGTTGAAGGGGCAAATTTAGCGCCTCATTAATGCCAACATCATATCGTTCGATTACGAGGAGAAGACCGTCAAAGCCAATATGGTTACTCTCCAGTTCGGGAGTTTTTTGGCCACAGAGGTACAAGATGGCGTCATCCCTATTCCAAAGGCGACGATGGAAGTAGTCAACCTTCTGCCAGCATGGGACAACGCTTAAGGGCTCATCCCGTTCTCCACGCCTCAAGACGGAGTCATGAGGGTCCATCCGGACCAGGCTCCCAACACGATGAACCAGTAATCATCGTGAATCTCTCGAAAAATATTTTATGACCTCACTTCTGAAATATTATCCTAAGATGTGTCTACCATATACTCTCTACCTCTGAGTAGTCACCTCCTCTACAATAGCTGTAAGCTATCATAATCTTTAGAAAATATTTTACGTCCATATTACCTTTGAAGTGTTATTCTACATCGTGTCTACCATGTCCATATTACCTCTGAGTAGTCACCCCGTTATGATAACCCTAAAGTTGTCGTAACTTCCTAAGAAAAAAATAGTCACGTCCGTATTACCTCTGAACTATTATTCTAGGAAGAAGGATGCTTGCCATGTCTATATAACCACTGAGCAACGCCCCATTTCCCTAATAATTCCCCACAATCGTAATCTATAGAACCCTTCATGTCCATATTACCTCTGAGTCGTTCTATACCCCAGAAGAGTATATCCTTACCATGTCCATATTACCTCTGAGTAAGGAAAGTGTCTCTATAAAAACTCCCGTGTTTGCCATTACCATATAACCTCTGAGTAAACACCTCGTCCCTAATAAAGCTATCCCTTATGAGGGAATTCTCATATCTGTATAGGATTCACAACCATGAAGAGGAAAAAAACAGAAAAGGAAAACAGAAACTCCAGATACAAAGAAGGCAATGTTTTTTATTACAAAATGCGTATATGATCCCTCACAAGTCAAAGGACAAAAAGAAGCAGGAAGTCAAAACTGGGAAGACTGGTCCTGAAGGTCTTCCAGCCAGTTCATCAGATGAGCCCTCCGCTGTGCGACCCATGCACGGGCCCTCTTGTCGGCCTCCTGGCGTCTGACAGTCTCGTCTCCGACAGGGGTCCAATCCTGACGCACAAGAGCTAATTCGGCTTGACGAGTGCTGATATACGCCCTCTCTTGAGTCAGAGACTACCCACTCAGGGCTAGCTGGTGCAGCCGAAGTAGGAGGCACAGTCATAAGTACCGTAGAGAGGGATGGAGCAAGAACATAGCCCAACAACGACTGGTGTTCGGTGGGCTCCTCGATAGACCCCTTAGCTATGCCGATCAGAGCCTGTCCAATCGCAGGGATCACCTGTTCATCAGTCCCTATAACTGGCCCCTCTATAGAGGCCGCAATGATCGATTCTCACATGACCCCCTCAACAGGGATCTCAGAAGAAACTTTATCAGGAAACCCAAATGAAGTCCCGGGAAGGAACTCCTCTACTAAAATAGGTGCTACCCCCTCACCCGATTCTATCCTTTCCCCGGAGTGCTCATAGATCCCATCGGTTAGCTCGCCGATGCTGTTGTCAGGAGTAGCAAGATCGACTAAAGCTGCCACAGGGGGCATGTCAAAGATCGTATCGCCTCGACTGGCAGACTCATCAACGGTATCCGCCGTTGAGCCCTCGACGGCCTCTTCAACTTCCACACGAGGTCGAGGAAGGATGAATGCTGTGGACAACTCATCCAATGCGGACCCCTTCTCACCCATGGAGGAAGGGAAGCCTCATAAGACATTAGCAGAAGTACCTTCGAAGCCTTCAGGGGCTTGCGCTATCCCCGGCACAGGTATTGGCACAGATCCTTCTTGAAAGAAAAGGCCAGCCCCGGGTATTGCCGTATGAGTACTCCCAGGGGCTGGATCATCATAGGAAGATGAAAAAAGGGTCTTATCTGACCCAGAGGTATGACCCTTTCCTTGGGCAGAATATTACCCTAGTTGCTCGAGTATCCCTTGCACCTGTGCCAGCATAATAAAGAAAGTAAGAAGATTTATATATATATGAACCACAGACAATGACTCGGGACCAGAATAGGACCTGAGAAGCTGAGATAACGGAAGATCACCATGCCGTAGAGGACCCCTCCGTGGAGCAATCCGCTTCACCTTCTTATGGACATGAGCGCTTGAAGATGACAAAAGGGGACGTTTTATTAGGAGGCTCAAGGGCGTTTCATCCTTCCGCCGCTCTTAAGAATTGTCTGAAGCAATAGGAGACTCATGGCGAGCTTATTCCACTTCTTGTAGCTTCGGTCAGAGTTGATCAAATTGGGTACCCACGATGAAGCTCCGTTTTTGGTCAAAACCTAGCGAGAAGCGAATAAAAAGGTAATAAAACTTTATGGCGGAGAATAAAATGCAGGGTTCTTCATTCACGTCAAGAAAGGCGAACGTGGCCCCAGTAGATCCCGTAGCTTGCCTCCATTGCCACAGCGTGGTCGAAGTGATTCCCAGTATCACTTTCACCCAGCAAGACATGCTGCTAAAGAGTAACCGGCACAACCGCCCTATGTACTATACGGGGTATGTCGGTGCCATTAAGGTCGATCGCATCCATATCGACCCAGGTTCCTCTTTAAGCATTATCCCAAGAAGCCTGCTTCATACTTTAGAGGTTCTGATGCAACGGTTAACAGCCTCGAACACAACAAGCAGTGGCTTCAACGCGGGAAAGAGTGAGCCCTTGGGCAAAATTTGCCTGAAATGTCAGATCGGCGACCTTCATACTGATGTGACTTGCTATACCATTGATGCAGACATAAATTACAACATGCAGCTGGGGCAACCATGGATCCATGAGTATATGATTGTCCCTTCCATTCTACATCAGTGTATGAAATATGTGGCCGACGACGGGACTATCAAAACGGAGTTCGCTGATATCGACCCGTTCTGAGGACTTGAAGTCTACTGTATAGATGCTGATCTGTACAAGTCAGTCCCCTGGGATAATGAAAACAATGATGCCAACGATGAGGCAGAGACAGCTTCAGAAAGCGCAGCAGTGGCCAAAGAACCTTTAAAGGTTCGATTGAAGGGGAGGCCTCCCAAGGTGTCAACGTCTCTTGTTGTTATGTTTCGAGCCAAAGCTCCACCTTCGCCTCCGGTGACAATGAAAGATAGTCAGGAGCTTATATGAATGAGGTTACCCCGAAGGTCCCTAAGGCTGACCATGAATGTGCAGGAGCATCCGACCACCATTCCCTTGATGGTCAAGTTGAAAGGGAAGCGTCCTCCTTCTCCTTCGGCGGCAGCCCTAGACCTTACTGACGAAGAGCTAGAAGATTACGTCTGTGCCGATATAGAGGCCCACTCTTTCGACGACATAATATCTTGGGACAAGATATCCCACTTTATCAACAGAAAGTTGTCATCGAACTACTCTGGCGTATGCGGGAACACCAATTATTTCATGGACAATTCTCTGTGTAAACTATAGACGCAAGTGACAACTGCCAACCATGTGAGATGGGTTATTCCTGCCCGAGGTGCCTACTTTGTAGTTCCAGTCAGGAAAAAGAAGAAGAGGAACCCATCATATTCGGTCGATTGGAGCATTCGCAGCGAATAACTCCTGAAGATCGAGACCTCGACAGCGACAAAATACAGTTATATCGCTACATCGCGCAGGCCAAAAACCTTATTCAGAAGATGGGCTACGACCTGAATAGCAACAAGGGCTCAATTATGGCAAAGGCGTCTTTTCATACAGATTCACACTCCAAAGGAAAAAGCTGAAAACTACTACCAACGTACTCATCGAGAGCTGGGGTATGTTACACCTACGACTAACTTAGAAAGATTCAGAAGAAGAAGTCATGAGGCACTCACAATCTTCTGACTCTTCAACTTGGGACTCCGATACCCGTATGGGTCAAGTCTTTAAGAAGATGTTGTCTGCTAATGTGATCACTAATCAGTTAACCATCGAAGACAATCAGCGGATGCAATTACAAGAGCTAGAAGCGTTAGTTGAATAGCGCTTGCTTGTGCAGCAAAGGATTGACCTTTATCAAGCTCGCACCTCTGAGGCCTTTAACAAAAAGGTCCACGAAAGATCCTACAAGGTGGACGACCTCGTTTTGGTAGTACGGAGACCGATAGTGATGACCCATAAATTGGCTGGGAAGTTCAAGTCCAAGTAGGAAGGAACCTTCGTCATAGAAATGGTGTACTCCAACGGTGCTTATCGGCTAGCTAAGCCTAATGGGGACTTGCTAATGATGCCCATCAACGGCAAGTTCATAAAGAAGTATTACGTCTGAAGACAGAACCATCATAGGCACCCACATCTCCTGAAAAGGGTGTCTATGAGTTCTAGTAAGGGGATCTCTCGCTCTCCCTCCTATATATTCTCTCAAGTAGATGAAGCACTTCATGTCCACATTACCTCTGGATTGCTTCTCTACGCCTAGAAGATGCGACTACCATATCCACATTACCTCTGAGTGGTCGTTCTTCTAGAAAATAGTTCACGTCCATATCACCTCTGAATTGTTGTTCTATACCATGGCAAAGATCAAGCCTACCACGTTTATATTACCTCTGGTCAGGCAAATCCATTATGAAGGTTCCCTCTTTATTCTGGAGACAAAAGCAAAGGGAACAAGAAAGCTTCTACATATAAAAACATGTGGCTACAAAGACCTGTTACAGAATCTTCGTAGTTACATATTTTGATCCAAATCACAGTCAACCAAATATTGACAACTTGACAATATCATACTTATCATAATTCAATATGACACATCAAGACAGAACTCAGTACAAGACGGACGTCGTCTCTCTCCTGCAGCGTAATCGTCTTTTGAGTCTGTATTATTTTATATTTATTGAGTCTAGCTAAATATAAACTGAGTAGCACTGGGTATTGTGGGCTTAAACATTATCCCCAAACAAAACAAAAAGTTCCACCAAGTCAAACTAGCCTACAAAAGCCCATTTGAACATTCTATCCTATGGAGACAGAGTTCGGGCCGAACTCTGTCCCCTAAATTACAGGATCCTAATTTTTAGGGTTTGTTGTATGCTAGTTGTCCAATGACAAAAAATTTGAATTCTTGACATAGAATTCTGGCCGAATTCTGCCTATCCTAACTAGTATTACTAGGCCTTGAATTCTCTCATTTTCAATCATCCAATTATCTTCTCTTCTCTTCTCTTTTCTTCTCTATAAGCCACATAAAAGCCTTAACCTTCTTATCTACTGGCCACAAGCTTCCTAAGCCTCAAAGTGCTCAGTGCTATTCAATTAGGAGTTTGTGCAAGAGTCAAGAAAGTCGCTTGGAAAATTCCAAGCATCGCCACAACGATCTTTGTAAGAAGTTGACGTGCTCTTCTGAAGAAAAGGCACGGGGTGTAACTACTTTTTCACAAATACTGGATTTAATCCTGAGCTAGAGTTCTCAGGCCTGGACTAGTCCTCCACGAGAGAAACCAGGATAAAATCGACTGTGTTTGCGTATGCTCTCTTGATCTTTTTATTTTCGTATTTACTACTCTGATTATTTACTGTTGGTGAAAAGAGCTTAATTTTTTATTTGGCTATTATTGTTATAAACTCTATTCACCCCCCTCTAGAGTTGTCTACCTGTTCTTAAATTGGTATCAGAGCTCTGTTCTCTTTACAAGGACTAATATCATAGAGCTGATCCATGGCAACCACACAACCTATGTTTTCCAACCATGGTGAAGGACAGTCCACTCATAGGCTACCCCTATTTGATGGAACCAACTACACCTATTGAAAAACTAGGTTGAGTTTCTATCTCAAGTCTCTAGACTTCGACCCGTGGATTATTGTCACCGATGGTTACAAAAAGTCCGCCAGAATAGTTGTTTAGGGAGATCTCATCGAGAAACCCAACGACAAATATTTCAACGAGGAAAAGAAACAGGCGAGTCTAGATGCTAGAGCTATTAATGCTCTTTCTGTGCAATATACAGGAATGAATTTAATAGGGTCTCGACATGCACCACCTCGCAAAGTATGGAAGCTTCTAGAAGTGACGCATGAAGGAACTACTCAAGTCAAGGAATCTAAGATTAGTCGTCTTACTCAAGAATACGATGCGTTCAAGATGAAGTCGAATGAGACGATCACCCAAATATTCACAAGGTTCCTTGATGTCATCAATCCTCTGTCATCTCTTGGCAAACAATAATCCAATCATGAGAAGATCCGCAAGTTACTTAGGGGGCTACCGAAGATCTGGAACCCTAAGATAACAGCTATTATAGAAGGCAATGATATCACCAAAATGTTTATAAAAACTTTGATGGAAAAGCTGATGACCCACGAGCTCGACCTCAAAGACTTCGATGAACCTGCTCCAAAGGCAAAAGAGATTGCCCTAAAAGCTCATCGTCGAAGGGTTGATCCTGAAGAGACTGACGACGACAATTCTGAAGGTGATGATCAAGTTATTCTAGTCCACAACTTTAAGAAGTTCCTTCGTTTCAATCGAAGAAAGAAGGAACAACAAGAAGACGACGAGGAAGAACCAACATGCTATGGCTGCAAAAAGATTGGACACGTTCGAAAGGACTGTCATTTCGTAAAGAAAGGTAACAGATATGAGAAGCTCTACAAGAAGTCTTCTTCAAGAAAGTACGCCAACACTAGTATTTGGCACGAAAGCGAAGCAAGTGATTCTGAGGAAGAAGATGACTCTCCTCAAGACACTGCTAATGTATGCCTAATGGCAACATCCGAGAAGGTAACTAGCGAAACTCTTGATGACTTTACTTTTTATGAACTTGGCGATGCTTTTAATGACTTACTAAATGATCACAAGAAAGTCATTAGTAAATATAAGCATGCCAAGGAGAAAATCAAAGGCTATAAAATAGAGAATCAAAATCTTTCTTCTTTACTTGATAATGTTAGAGACACTCCACCCACGGAAGTCACTGATGAGCTATCCAAGCTTAAGTTAAGCTTACATGATGCCCAAGCACTTATTGAAAAGCAAACATGTGAGATCTCAACA
The DNA here is from genome assembly GCA_029216955.1 of Iris pallida. NCBI lineage: Eukaryota > Viridiplantae > Streptophyta > Magnoliopsida > Asparagales > Iridaceae > Iris > Iris pallida. The sequence continues at coordinate 3,985,824 of JANAVB010037818.1, forward strand.
CTCAACAAAGAGCTTGCTGAAGAAAAGAACAAATACAAGATATCTATTACTAAGATTGATGGACTAAATACTAAGTGTAATGAATTGAATGATGTCTCTAAGAAATTAGAGATCAGATTAGAGAAACAGGTTGCTCAACCTCAAACCCAATCACACAGTCACAAAACACACACAAAACACAAGACCACTCATAATAGTAAAATACGTCACCCACATGCAGCACGTAACCATGCTTATATGTACACGTACTTTCATGCCATACATAAACCACATGCACGTTGACATCATTCTTAATCTACTCATAACTATTATCCTGCTGCTACACATAGTCACTATTCTGCTAACTATTACCATACTGCACATAGACATAACTATTATCCTGCTGCTACATATAGTCACTATCCTGCTGTTCCACACAACTATCCCCATACTACATATAGACATCACCATCAACCTGTTCCTAACACAAATAGGCATGCTACTTGCACATACTGTGGATTACATGGTCATATCTCACCACAGTATTGAATTAGAAAATTAGTTGATATCAATCTATATGCATGGGTACCGAAGACTAACGTTTCAGGACCCACAAGAACTTGGGTACCAAAGGTCACATCTACTCTTGATGTAGGTGGACCTTCCTTCCTCAACTAAAAGTAAGTAGATTCTCGATAGTGGATGCTCGCGATATATGACGGGAGATGCAAATCTTTTCGCATCACTATCGATGAAGAGGGAGGGGTATGTATCCTTCGGTAACAATTTAAAGGGCTACATCATAGATAATGGTACTATTGGTTATCCTCCTTCTCCTGTAATAAAGGATGTCTGCTTAGTGACCGACTTAAAGCATAACTTGCTCAGCATAAGTCATCTTGCTGATCATGGATATGATATTAACTTTGGACAAAATAAATGCTATATTTATGATAGGTCAACGGAAGATATTGCTTTTGAAGGGATAAGAGAAGATAACATTTATATTTTCTATCTATCTAGAAATACTAACAGTGTAGGAAGATGCCTCTACGCCCACAAGGATGAGAGACTTTTATGGCATCAGCGTCTTTGTCATGCCAATATGGATACTATATCTAGGCTATCGACAAAGAAGCTAGTAAGAGGTCTGCCTGATATCATATTCATGAAGGACACGATATGTGCCCAATGTGAACTGAATAAGGCAACCAAATCGTCATTTAAATCCATAAATACTATAAGTACTTCTAGACCCTTGCAATTACTGTACACAGACTTATTTGGTCCCAGTAGAGTAGCCAGTCTTCGTAGAAAACTCTATGCTTTTATTATAGTAGATGATTTTTCAAGATTTACATGGATTTTGTTTCTTTTAAACAAAAGCGATGCTATTTCAGTTTTCAAAATCTTTGCCAAAAAGGTCTAAAATGAAAAAGGCTACATGATTACTCGAATCCAAAGTGATCAAGGTGAATTCAAAAATTCCGATTTTGAAAAGTTTTGCGAAACAAATGGTTTTGATCATAAGTTTTTTGTCCTCGAACACCTCAAAAAAATGGTGTTATGGAGCGAAAGAATAGGACTCTTGGCGATATGGCTGGAGTCATGCTGAATAAATTTTTACTTCCGAAATATTTTGGACAGAAGCTGTCAGTACAGCTTGCCATGTTTTAAATAGGGTGCTTATTCGACATATCACTATAAGAAAAAAGATGATTCTTGACGGTTTATAAGTTGACGGTCGTCAAAAGCCGTCAACAATAGTGGTTTTCTTGACGTATTTAGGCTTACGTCAAGAGATGACCCTTTTTTTGTTAAATTAACAATTTTATAGCATGTATGTTGACGGTTTTAGAAGATGCGTCAAGAAACACCAATTTTTTTATTGACGTATTGGTGATAACCGTCAACTAATGTGTGTGCAAAAAAATAGGCGCAATTTTTTCGGCTGCCATTATAGTAATTTTTAAAAAAAAATTTATGTATGTTGACGGTTGATGGTCCATTATAATGGAGCAACCAGCAAACTTTCTTTCGATAACATGTCTCTTCCTCAGAGAAATCCTCCCTCCTTCCCAAAAAAACCCCACTTTCTCCTCTTCCCCAAATAAAAACCCTCTCCCTGAAAGAAAACCCTACTCCATTCTAACCCCTCTCAGCCTCCATTCAAATCCCTCTCCATTTTAACCCCCAAATTCGAACAGAGCGTCGCACTCAAGACCCTCTCCGCTGACGCGGTTGTCCGGATCGGCCTTCCACCGGGATGCTCCAGCTACCTTGGCACCTCCGCCATCGTCGATGCATCCGTGGCTTAGGAAATCAGGTTAGGGTTTTAGTCTTGGACGAGGGCTATGGAAAGGAGCCACCTGAGGAAGATCGAAGCTGATTTCGACAACGAGGAGGACGTTCTCGACGAGGGCAACGTCGACCTAGGTCCGATTTCTCTTTTTTTTTTCTTATTCTAGGGTTTTTTTCTTTCATGAGTGTACTTGGATTTGATTCTTGCTCTACGTATGGTCATGTTTTGCTTTGCTTTAAATTTTAGGGTTTGCATTTGCTGTAAGATTTTGGGTTTGAGATTTCTTTAAATTAGTTTTTTGGGTGATTTCCCTCTCCAATTTGGGAAAAATTAGTTCAAGTTGTTTTCGTTGTTGTTCGCGAACACGACGCAGAGCGGGATGCAGATGAGTGCGCCTCACCCTCTTCTGTGGTGCAGTACGACGAGCTCCGGTCCAACCAAGCTAGGAAGCTGACCATAATAGGAAGCTGACCATAATAGGGATGCAGATCAGTCATGCTTTCGACTCTACAGTTGCTAGCTTGGTGGATCCCCAATTTTGGTGCTCAAGGTTCCTTATAGTTGACCCAGTACCTATACTAGCTCAATTCTTATCATATTCCTTTGGTGTCATCCTTACTGTTGCTGCCGATAAATACCTCTACTCAGACTTTCATATGTCAAATTGTATTTCGAATAAGTAACATAAGAAGGTTTCCCTATCAGCAATGGTCGGTTTTGTGGTGGTTTTTTTACTTCAACTTAACAATCTTAGATGTCGACAATAACAATTGGGTGATTGACAAGTGGAGCTACTGAGCTCTTCGAGAGCCTCCTATTATTTATATTGTTCTTTGCCTATTGGGTATATTACTACAGAATATACCCAATTGTTCCTAGCCTATTGGGAAGATGCTAACTTTTGAAACTATTATGTAATGTCTGCAGTTTCGGCGTGAAAATTGGTGATGGGTTTCTTTTACTTTGTAAAGAATTGGTTCCAACCAGTGTTTTTCTAAAGATTGTGGGGAAAAAATGCTAACTTTGGATATTATTATGTAATTCTCTACAGTTTGGGTAGGAAATTGGAATGATTTTCCATAATTTTGAGCAGAATTAGTTCCAAACTGTATTATTCTCAAGCTTGTGGGAAAACAGATGTTATCTTTTTTACATTGTACTATATAAATTTTGCAGTTTGTGCGGAAATTGGAGATGGGTTTCTATAATTTTGTCTAAACTTAGTTCCAAACTGTATTATTCTTAAAATTTGAAATTACTTTGTAAATTTTGGTAGATATTTTCGAGATTCAGGGAATAGATGCCAAAGACATTCTTCTGTAATTTCTGTGCAAATTGGAGATTGTTTTATGTAAATTAGCCTTTTGTAATCTTCAGGCAATTAAAATGAACAAGATTTGTTTGCAACAGCGTAGTCATGAAGCTTCTGAACCATATTCTCATTCAATGGTTTGTAACTTTCAGGAGGAAGAATGTAGTAAAGGCATCACGCCATCACGTGCTGACAAGTTCTCCAAGAGCGACGTCATTGTCTCTCCCTCTATTCTCTCGGCCAATTTCTCCAAGCTGGGCGAGCAGGTCTTATTTCATAACTCTTGCACTAGAAGAATTTGAGGGTTTTTTTCCCCAGATGGTGTAATGATTTCGAAAAATCTCCCCTAATTTCTGATGTTGTTAGGTTGACTAACACTCAAACCTTAGCTGATGCTGATGTTATTCTTCAAATTCGGACTAGTTCTGTTCTAATTTGTGCAGCATGGCTGATCGTTATCACTATCGACTGATTTATTCAGTCTTGGTTACTGTTGCACAGGACAATACACTATTCAATAAGTAGCTAATAGGTTAGCAAATGAAGGAAGGAAATAAAAATAAATAAAGTACCAGCGTATGTGGTACTAGTAAAACCTTGAACCTATTTGTCGTGTGAGGAGTAATTTGATGGAGGACTAGGCCCATACTTTTACAAACTTCAATTTTAATGAGTTTATTAAGTATATGAGTCACTATAATTAGTTTATTTCAGATTCACTTAATTTATGTAAAATGTATTACTATATTAGTAGGAAAATTGTACTAGCTGAAGGAGTTTTATTTGTTTTTGAAATTCCTTCTTTAGGTACTTTACAAGTCTTTCTGGATCAGGATTAGGATTCTTCTTTAAATTGGTCTCCTTGGTTGAAAGTCTATATATAGGAATTATCTTCTTGTTTCTGGAATGAGTGGATGAAATTTTGGACTGCCTTAAATTGAGAAATTGGTTCTGTGATGCAACATACATGGTTGTGGAATTTAGAGATTGCATGGTTAATTTTTGATACATGCTACACATTCCATGTGTATCAGTTTCACATTGGTGCCAACTAGTATTTGAATTTTTTTGCTAGAAAGCGTAGCTATTTTCACGATACCTGTCGACATAGGTATTTTATGGAAGGAAAATGCATATGTATGCATGTCTGACATAGGTGCAACACCATTTGGTCCATTTCTGTAACAACAACAATGTCTGAGCCTAATGTTGAGTCTTACATTTGGTTTCGAATAGGTTGATGATGGTACAACTACAATTGTGCTATTTGGTGAGATTATTTTTCATCATGTGCTAAAGCACGCATTTTGTAATGTGTGAACTGATAGCTAGGCACCATGTTTAACATGCCATTAACAAAGTCAAAAAACTTGCAGTAAGCATTGAAGGGAAAAGCCTTGATGAAAAGAAAACCTTATTGGCTATGTAGGCTGCTACAACATTGTCATCTAAACTTATAGGTGGATAAAAGGAATTTTTTGCATCTATGGTTGTTGATGCTGTCATCGCCATTGGAAATGATGATAGGTTAAATCTGATATGGATAAAAAAAGGTCCACTATCTCTACTTTTGTTGTTTCATGACTTCTTATTTGTTTGTTTGATTTTGTTGTTTGTGAAAACTTAATCAAAAGATAATTTTTATCGTTCATGTGCCTGATTTACTATGAATTATATTGTTATGTCAAATCAGTTATCTATGATTCATCTATTAATTCTTTTGATGTACAGCTTACCAAATATGTTGGATTTACCAATTCCATTGTGATGTGTGGACAGAGTAATTACCTACAAATGAAATTTCATGTCATTTCTTTACCTAGCATACTATATTTTATTACACTTCTTAAACTAAATAGATTCATGTATTCACTTTTGAAAGATTTTATGTAGGAATTGGGGTTGGATTACCATGATTATAAAGTGTACCAGGAGTACAAAATTGGATATTCGCAAGTGAATCGCTCATTGATTCCTTTGCTTTAATGTGTACAGTGATTGCCTGCTGGCTAGGAGCTCCTGATATTATATATTCACACCGAGACCCTAAGCTTGAAATCCAAATTTTTTACATCCGCACTTTTGCAATGTTGTGACCTGCTATTCTGGATCTATACTGTAATTGATCTAACATTTGAGAATGCAGGTAATGCGCTTACAAAGAAGCTATTGGTGACTGCAAGGCAAACAGACTAACCTGGGTTGGTGGTCCAGCTGCATGCGTCTCCCAATCAGAATTTTGGTGGAACTCCTCAATATGATATGGTAAGCCTTTCAATTTTCATATTCTCTAAGGGTGTATTCTGAGTGATTCAACTGTTGTATTTCTTAGTTAGAATGAAAACATATGCATTATGGAATTTCGATGGTACAAGTAAATATCTCTATATATTTTTGGAGCTTGTTTCTTTTTGATTAATTTGTAAACCTGCAAAGGAATCAAGATAAAGGGTGATGGCCATCACTTAAAAGCCAGGATTTGTCACATATTGCTCTCTTGTTATATCATAGTTCTCATATACCTCCATTAGTTGCAAATATGCATTATTTTCTCTTTCTTTACAAATTTGCATCCAATATATGTTTGTTCTCTCACTTTAATTTTAATGAGCTCTAACATGAATTACGTGACATGTTTTATTTCAATTTATAATATTTTTTTCCTATATTGATAGAAAAGGCAATTTTGGCTACGTTTTTATAGATTAAGTAGCTAGTATTATGTTTATGCATAAATTTCTATATATCTTAAGATTCTTAGAAGCAGTTTAGGGAAAGTTCAAAATATTACATTGAAATTAAGATGCTTTGGTAGATTATTTACTGGAAATTTCATATTGAACTAAATTTTTTTATTGAATGGCTTGTTCTAGTTATAATGATAATATATGATTCGTTGTGCAAGTACTGCGTTTGTTGGAAATGGGGACTTCACTTTTCCGATACTGACCGATACCGACATTTGGGGGTCACTTTTCCGATCAGTTTGACAAAAAAATTAAAGGAAAAAGACAAATCAACAAGGGTTTGAAGCATAATAAGGTTTTAAAAGCATATAAAAGATGAAAATTGATCTATTGCATGTAAACCAATCGGTAAGGGTGACTACTATATCATTTAATTTCAAAACTACTAAGAAAATACTTATAATTATGCCTAAATGTATAAAATGTATTTTTAAAATGTTAATATTTTATTAGTACTCATTTGTTTTCCGATACCAAAAAAATCCGATACTCCGATCCGAAACCGCCGATACTACCGATATCGTCGATACAGATACTCATAGGAATTGTCCGATACCGATTCCGATACCGATACTGCGAACCTTGCTTTAAACTATGATTGCATCATTGAAACAATACTGAGTAGCAAATAATAATTTCTTAGTAGCAGATGTTTGTGTCGACACAAATTTCTTTACTGAATTTTTTGGTGAAACAAAACACATGACATACATGTGTGTGCATATATATTTTTTAATCTTCACAGATGCATGTCATTCTTTTAGTATATATTTTGTTTTACATATAATTTTTTTCTTTAATTTTTGTTTGCAAGATCAAGTGGACAACATGCCAATTCTTTGGGGAAGACATTCATATTATGACATCTATCATCATTTTGGATAAACTAATGTATGCAATGAAAAGATAAATTATTATAGGCTAATTTTTTGGGAATACAGTCAATTCATGTGTTCCTCTTTACATTACAGTTGTATACAATACGTTTGTGGAATACAACGTTTGTGGAATACAATGTTTCTCCTTCAGCAAAGTTTGCATCTTTAAGAATGCTTTTTTCCAATTTTGCAAAGTTTGGATTTCAATTTCCTGTGCAAAAAGTTGGGAATTTTGTTGAATTTGTGTTTGGGGTTGAACTGGGAATATGATCTCACTTAATGATTGACACCTAGCCTAGGAAATGTAGTGTTTTCGAACTATGGAATGAACCACAAATTTGGGTTCTGAACAATCGAGCACACTGCACTCTAGTCCTGATACTTTAACACTTTGTACACTGGACACTTGCCTTTGTTTTGCATTGGACACTTTAGATTGCCTTCCTCTGGACACATCCTGTGATACTGTATTGACACACCATGTACACTTGACACTCGAACACGTCTTCATTTCACTTGACACTTCACATGTCTGCTGCACATACTGTTCTGTGTCTGCACATTGCAATTCATAACCACTGCATCACTTAATGCCCTTGCTTCACATCATTGCATCTTTTCCCTGTTTGTATTTCATTTTCATATCTTAGCCACTGCACACACCAGTTTTGCTCTGTAATGACACACACATGGTTACATACCCTCTCATTCACTGCAATTGACACCCACCTCATGGACACCTTGAGAGTCCAATCATGAACATGTTTTCAGTTTGCAGTTTGCTATTAAGACAGTTTCCAGTGTGTAGTTCAGGAGCTTCTAAATTATGTATGCAGCCCAGTTCAGGAACCTCAATGAGAAACTTTACATGATTGATAATTTAGCTAGCCTTCAGATTCTTTACATGATTGATACATGTTTGTGAATTATAGTTTCAATATGGCTAGCCTTGCAGTTCTTCTCAAGTGATTCAAATTGTCTCGAGTGCTTGTGTGTGCAGCAATAGAGTCAAACTGTATTGATAATCCTATAATAATGAGTTGATATATACTTTGTGTTCTTGTTTTCTCAGGAACTTGCTGAAAAATGAAGGTGGATGCTAGGGGAATGTTGTAGATATGGAGGGATCGATGTGCTCCGATATGGTTTGCTACTTTTTTGTTTGTTTCATTTGTAGTGTTGGTGGATTATGTTGTGGTGACAAGTGATGGTTGTGTTTGTGGTTTGGATGTTTAAGTGGTATGGAAACAACAGATGTGGGATGTGTACTTTATGGTTAGATTATGTTGTGGTTGGACAAGTGAAGAATATTGTGCTGGGATGTGTATATTGAAAGTTTTTGTTGTATGAACAATAGTTTGTTAATATGAAATGTGGGTTCTAGTGTAATTTGATGTGTGTAGCTTCTGGATTGATATAATAATGTGTGGTTGATTAGTATTATATAATTCTTGACGGAATTTTGGCATGCTTATCTTGATGGTACTTTGGATAGCTTCTCTTGACGGTTGTCAAACGTCAACTTTAATTTATAACATGCTGCACAATATAGCCGTGAATTATTGCTTTTCATGACGATTTTTGTCCATCAAGAATATATGCTTTTATTGACGGCTAAATTCCGTCATCTAGGCCGGAGTCAAGAAAAGTATTTGCCTACGTTGACGCTTTCTAAAAACAGCTATCTTGACGGCAAAAAACAGTCAAGAAAATTACTTACTGTGACGGGGAAAAACCGTCAAGAAAAGCCATCCTAGCAACCGTCAAGAAAAGGGGTGGACTTTTCTTGACTCCGGCCTAGATGACGGATCTGCAACCGTCAAGATACACTTTTCTTGACGGGGAAAAGCCGTCAAGAAAGCCCTTTATTCTTGTAGTGTATTTCGAAGAAAACACCCTATGGGCTTTGGTTTAGTAGGACTCCTAATGTCTCATATTTTAGAGTGTTTGGTTGTCGCTGTTTTATCCTAAACACCAAAGACAACTTAGGCAAGTTTGATGCCAAAGTTGACGATAGTATTTTTCTTGGCTATGCTGCCAAGAGTAAGAGATATAGAGTGTTCAACAAACGCTCAATGATTGTAGAAAAATCTACTTATGTGACTTTTGATAAGGAAAATAGTGCAGCAGCTATCCCCGACGATGATGTTGAACCATCAACTTCCATGTCGATGAATACCACCCTTGAAACCAATTCTCTGGAGGGCTTACCGAAGAAGTTTGCATTCAAGCCGTCACACCCAAAAAACTTGGTAATAGATGAGGTATCACGCGGTGTAAGTACTCGATCATCGTTAAGAGATTCCATTGCTAGCACCGCTTTTATTTCACAAATTGAGCCTAAAACTGTTTTAGAAGCTTTTAATGATGAATTTTGGATTTCCGCTATGCAAGAAGAACTCAAACAATTCGAAAGAAGCCAGGTCTGGGAACTTGTTTCTAAACCAGCTAATCATTCTAATATTGGTACTAAATGGGTTTTTCGTAACAAAGTAAATGAAGATGGTTCAGTCACTCGCGACAAAGCTCGTCTAGTAGCTCAAGGATACAACCAAGAGGAAGGTATCGACTACGATGAGACGTATGCTCCTGTTGTAAGACTTGAATCCATTCGGATGCTTTGTGCCTTTGCAAACTTTCAGAATTTTAAACTTTTCCAAATGGATGTCAAAAGTGCTTTTCTAAATAGTTTTATTAAGAAAGAAGTTTTTGTAAAATAACCACCTGGTTTTGAAAATCACAAATCTCTCGACCATATTTTCAAACTTAAGAAAGCGCTATATGGCCTCAAACAAGCCCCCAGAGCTTGGTATGAACGCCTAAGCAATTTCTTACTAGATAAAGGTTTTTTAAAAGGGAAGATTGACACTACACTTTTTATCAAAAGTTTTCAAGTCACCATTCTTTTAGTGCAAATTTATGTTGATGATATCATATTTGGGTCCACTAATGAAAATATATGCCAAGATTTCGCTAAGTGTATACAGAACGAATTTGATATGAGCATGATGGGGGAGCTCACCTACTTTCTTGGATTGCAAGTCAAATAAACTTCGTAAGGAACATTCATCAGCCAGTCAAAATACACAGGATATGCTGAAAAAGTTTGATCTTGGCAACGTCAAACCAATCAGCACCCCTATGGCTACTACGACCAAGCTGGAACTTGATGCAAGCGGCAAACCTGTTGACCAACGTAAGTATCGAGGTATGATTGGTAGTCTACTTTACCTAACTGTTAGTCGTCCCGATATCATGTTTAGTGTTTGTCTGTGTGCTCGCTATCAAGTTATTCCTAAGAAATCACACATGTCCGCCGTTAAGCGTATCTTTTGATACCTTAAGGGTACTGTTACATTGGGCTAGTGGTATCCCAAATTCACATCCTTTGACCTTATTGGTTATTCGGATGCTAATTTTGCGGGATACAAAATCGAATATAAAAGTACAAGTGGCACGTGTCATGTACTAGGCAACGCTCTAGGCTCATGGTTTAGCAAAAAGCAGAATTCTGTCGTAGTATCCACAATAGAAGCTGAATATATCACAGCTAGTCGTTGTTGTGCATAAATTCTGTGGATGAAGCAAACCCTTGCAGACTACAACCTATCTTTTATGCACATTTCTATATTCTGTGATAACACTAGCGCTATCAACCTTACTAAGAACCCTATATGTCACTCACGCACGAAACACATTGAAATTTGTCACGACCCGCACCCGCTTTTCGGACGCGAGCTCGTGAGCAAGCCAGCTATGTATCGAGCGGACTCCAGCCCGACTCGAGTACGTATAAGCTGTCAAGGTCATGGGTATCATGTCTAATCTAAACTATATCTCAATCCACAAGAATCAAATAAATAAGAATGAACAAGTGTGGGTCATGGTCTGCAGCCCATTAGCATATTGTTCGATTAGACTCTAAAAATGATATGAGTCTATAAATAAGCAGAGTATATCATGGTATGGAATATAAAGCACGAGAATATAATAAAGAAATATCACAAGCAAACACCTGTATCATACATCGCAATCCCCTACCATCCTGCTCTGCTATCTAACTCCATGTAGTCGCTAAACCTGAAGAGATCATCAGGTCCTCAGAGGACTAGCAAGATACATAATATACAAGGCAACATGTAATAGTACAAATATGCAAAGAAGTAAGAATCAATCAAGGGAATTCAACGAGACTAAATGAACCAAGACACAAGATCTAAACACAAGGATCCTAAGACATTGGCATGCCATACTAGAAATGGCTAATAAGTCAAAGCTATAGACTGCAGTCAAGACAAGTACTCACAATCTATAGTGTCTCAATAGCAGTCAAGGCAAGTACTTATAACTAAGACAGTAGCCAATCATAGTATAAAAATCCTATAGACCGTAGTCAAGGCAAGTACTCCCAATCTATAGAATGTTAAAGTCAAGTCCTACTCAAGTAATGTCAAATCAAGTCAAGTTATAATCAAGTCGAGGGAATCATGGTGTAGGACTAGACGACTCTATCAAGCAATACATATGAGGCTAACACAGTGTAACAGATAGAAAACTATCATAATAGAAAAGGAACAAGAACTAGAAACATGTAAAGTAAAACTATAACAGGATGAGTGTACTAGACATAGAATAAAGCAATCACGAATGTAAGAAAAAGAATAGCAGCAAGAAAGTGAACATGCATATAAATTGTACTGTACGAGTTGGCAAGGTATACTTGCCTGAGGTTGCACGAAGAACCAACAATGTATCGCCAATCACAAGTCAGAAAGTCCAAGTCATCACAACTGTCTCCGAAAGCTGAAATAAACATTACCAACATTCTCAGAATAGTTAAATTAGCTAGGATTGTCTGTCCTTAAGTCCAATTCTGGACACAGGGGCAAAACGGTAATTTCAAACAAAAACGATGTCCACCGTTGGACCCGCTTTGCACCGAAAAGCGTTCCAGAGTCAACGGTCTCTAAAGTCATCAAACTACATGTCTGCGGATCCGGTTTTTCGATACGAACCCAACCGTATGTCCAAAGTTAGATTTCGGCAGGCCGTGCACAAAATCGCCCGTTGAGTTGGACCGTGGGACCCGCAAAACGGCGATTTTATCAACTGTCTCAGAATCGGACCAAGCTTGGCATACATGACCAAAAAAACGATATGGTCCTGTTGCCGTAAGTTTCGTCTCGATCTGACGAGCGTGCACAAAGTAATTGAAGAATTTGCAAAGTACACGATACGGTGAATTTCGACGGATACGCATCAAATTCGTCGCGCACACGCGACCAATTTGAATTCCGCCAAAGCCCACACGACTATGAAGCTGTTACGCAGCTTTCGATGCTTACAGTGCGCGACCACGTCGCACGGTTTGGCCGGACGCACGTCGTACCAGAGGGTTTTCTAAGTTTTTAAACTGTTTTAAACTTTTACATGAGGGTTAAGGCGAAAGTTTTATCCGTTTACTATGAAATAGTAGTTTACCATATATTCTATATTTTATTAGTAATTTTTAATGACAAATTTATTTATATTAGAATTATAATTAAAACTAGCAGTACATACAAACTATTCTAATATAAAATAATATTTATATGAAAATTAGTCTTTCTATACGTAATAAAAGTATAAGGACTAGATGCAAGTTATCCAATCAACTAGGACTTATGTCAAATTTATCATATTCTATTCATGTAATAAAGAATTGTGGAGGGGTTCAAGTAGAAACCTACTCTTCTATTCCTTTCTTTACAAGTTTGTACTAATCATACGACATACATCTATTGGTTAAATTTATTATGTACACCAAAAGAAACTAAGAAGGACTAAATGCATTTTCTTAATTTTTAAGGGTTAGAAGTAGAAAATAGCTACCTTCTCATCTTCACGTGGTCACTATTACTACTGCAGTAATCTTCCTCTTGGAGTATATGCAACAGAGGCCCGCTCGAGTAAGGTCTCATTGTTCACCGAACATCGACGTTACGAGGAGGCCAAGAAGCCTGGAGGACACTGGGTGGCGTTGAGTTTCTCTTGACCCAAAAAGCTTCGTTGAGGCACGGTACTGTTGTGCTACAGACGCTGGATCAGGTGGCAGCGCTCCATGCTGACACTACGTAATAGCGGCTCGCAAGCTCGACGCGGAACTGATGCCAGAGTAGTCACGGTCTGTGCGTGCGGCTTTTGTCGGGATGACTTCGGCATCAGGAAAACGGTCGACGAGGTCGAGTTTGACGACGCTGACCGCCCGGTAGGTGCTGCGGTCTTGCTCGACGCCGTGCAATAGGAAACGTAGCCTCTGGGTTTGCGGTCGCTCGAACTCAGACACGCGCGTGGAGGTGTTGCCGACGGAAGCAGTTTTCTACTGCGGGAAGGCCGCACGGTGAACTGACCTGACGGTCGATTATGGTGACCGAGCGGCAAGTTGTCGGGTCGGTTGTATTGGTGGCTGCGACGCGCGCGGCGAGGAACCGTGTCGGAGACCCAGGGCTCCCTACGAGCTCATGTTGCTCGGTCAAAAGCTCGATTAGGAGCCGCGGGGAGGAGTTGGATGGCCGAGGAATCCTCGGCTGCGGGCTCGGGTGATGTAGTCGATCGCGGGAGATCATGCGTGCTAAATACATAGGTTGGGAACGGCTCTTCTCGGCGCTAGACAGTGGTCTCATGCATGCTGAGGAAGGAAGATGAGAGGGCAGGACGGCGGCTTAGAATGCATCCCCGGAAACCTAAAGTTGAGTTTGCTATATATATTGAGGTGTGGCTGCAGTGGTAATGGGTTGGGTTTGGTTGAGTTGGGCTCTGGGCCGGCTGGTGGGTGTACATATATATAGGTTTATGTACAACTACAAAACCATACTTCCTTTAATTCCAAGAAATAACATAAAACTTGTTAAGACATTTTCTTTAGTAAGTAGTAACCTAGTAAAATGACATTTAATATATATAACCATATTGACTTATAAAAACAATTATTGGACCATTAGACAAATACAAGATGTATATATACATATATAGGGATATATAATCTAATGGTCATTACAACCATATGTGTCTTTAGTCTGTAAACCAGAATAAAAGCTAAAGAAATACATTTGCACGTGTCATCATAATTCTAGACAAATATTGATATTACCCGCAATATCACATATATGATATATTGTGTATATGTGCAATTACATACGAAAATATATTTAGTGGAACACTAAGCTAAGGTACAACCTACCCACACATTTATGTATTTTTTATATATACAATCCCCATATACACCTACGCTTCATACAGGGCCGAGGGCTGGGGATTTAAGCTATGGGCTTTGGGGCTCAGGCCGGAGCTGCTTTGGCTTGTAACTTAGTCTAGGCTATCACCAATACACATGTATATATATACATGTGAATATATATATTAATAGGCGTATATACATATTGCCCTATCTATATAGATATATCTGTATATACGCATATATATAACCTGTGTATATATTAGCCTATTAATATAATATTAGTATATACATATATACATATATACATATATATATATATATATATATATATATATATATATATATATATATATATATATATATATATCTCCTAAAAATAAAAATAATAATTATTTAACTATTAAGAACACGAAATAAATATATATACCAAATGATTAATAACTATATTTCCCTTAATCAAATAAACACACACAATATACATTCATACATATACCGTTCTAGTCAAGGTCCCATAAACCTAAAACGACATTTCAAGAAATGTATCATGTTCGAAAATAACAAATATACATAAAATATAATTATACCCTTAATAGCAATAATATATTTTATTTAACCAATATTTACGATTTGTCATTGATCATTAAAATAAAACACCCCTATACATACAATATATCTATGTAGCCGTCTTGGTCACACTAAGGGTCTACATGGCTTTGGACTCAGTTCGAGTCTAGCTCGGACTAGCGGAGTACAACCGGGTCTTCTACAAATCAATAACTTAATTAATAAATAATTAAACACCTAGGGAGGTTAAGTCACATCTTGGCCTGGTTTTCTTAGTTAGGACACTCATATGGCTTTGCATTCTCCTACCATGGCTAAACACTAGTCAAAGCACGCTACTGCACTATCCGTGCCATGATTCCTAGTCGTCTGGTACTTCAAAACTCAATCATGGCTAAAATCATCTACCGTAATAATTAACTAAATAAACATTTCTAAAATTCTAATAATCCCCATTTAAATCAAATAATAATAATAAAAATATATAAAGATTTCCGGGAAGGGGAGCTACAAAATTCGTCATCACTTTTTGCGTGATCATCAACAAAATGGCACTATAAATTTAGAATTTATTGACACTGATCATCAGCTGGCAGAATTCTTTACTAAACCACTATCCGAAGAGCGATTCATCTTTCTTTGTCGTAAATTAGGAATTTTGGATGAAATGGTTATTCATTAAATTGGCCTGCGTAAATATCGATTATGTCATGTTTATTTATGATGACTTTGCTATGGTTACTGTAGAAGCATGGAATTTCAGAACCAGAAATCCTATGCGCCTAACATTACATGCGCCATGGAGCTCAGATGAAGTACTTGGCACAGCAAACAGCAAAGGCATAGATATTAAAAGAATATTTTTATTTCATATAAAAGTCTATTACATGTCTAAAAAAGGGTTTACAAAGAAAAATTTCTAATAAGAAAAGACCCTAAGTCTACAGTTAGGCGCAGCACCCGCTATGCGCTCTGGTCCAGGCGTATCCCTTCAGCGTCTCAGTCAGGCGCATCCCTTCAGCGTCTTAGTCAGGCGCATCCCTTCAGCGTCTTGGTCAGGCGCATCCCTTCAGTAGCTCAGTTATGTGCATCCCTTCAACGTCTCAGTAATGCGCATCATAAAGTCTCAGTATATGTGCTCCATTTCGACCCGATCGGGCGCTTCGAATAATGAAGCATTTATTGAGCATAACAAGGGTGGGCGATCAACCCTACCCTAGCGGGAGGAAGAGCTCTCCAAAGAAAGAGGAGAGCACCGCAAATCGGTGGCAAAAGGAGGCTTTCAACACAACCAGATTGGGCAACACCCACTCTAGCAGGAGGAGGAGCTCTCCCAAAGCCCAAGTAAGATGATCGGGGCACCACAATTTCGATCTGCGGCTCTTCCAGCATAACGGAGACGAGACCAAGCATCCCGATCTTCGGATGCAACAGGCACCTTCCGTCTGCCTCAGAAGCCCTCGACTCCGACTTTCGGATGTAACAGTCACCTTCAAGTGCATGAACGAAGACAAGTCATCGCATCTTCACCCTCGGGAACATCTCGTCAACAGAATGTGCTCGAGCAAACATGTTCATTTCGGAAGGACGTGAGAGAACGAGAAGAAAACTCTTTCCTTGGCACTATTTATAGGCCGGACAAATCAAACCCATGCGCCAAGTGGCGGGCTCTCCGAATCCCGTGCATTGAATTTGCATTTATGGTGATGAACCTGACGCTTCGAATTCGGCCAAGTCAAAAACGGCTATTTAAAGCACTCGAAGAACGCAACAGTCGGACCAATAAAGGCACGTCATGCAAACGGATGCGCCGGCCGGATATCGCACATCGTACTGACGTACCCGTTCCAAAGTGCCTCGTATGAATGCGCCCAACAAAGCACAGATCCATGCGTCCTAAATACGCATGGATCCATGCATCCATTTCGGCTCGTCACCCAACAAGCAATTAATGCTCAAGTGACAGAGTTGGCAGCACGTCCCCCAAGGACTGATCAGTTGACAACTTTTTTAGAAAACGAAGCGTCGCTGACGTCAGCATCATCATTACTTTATTCCGTCGATTACAAGCCACGTGGCCTTCCAACCATTTTGCATGCGCCTCCGCTGCCATGTGCCTAAATCTATGCATGCGCCTCAAAAGCCATGCGCCTCAGACTTTTGTCTGATCCCTAAAGACAGAGGTCAAGTCACTACTGAAGTCCCGCATGCGCCTCAAAAGCCATGCGCCCAGACTGGTTCGTGACTCCTAAAGGTTACAAGCTAAAGTCTACTCATGCGCCCAATCCTAGGCGCATCCTGTCAGATTACTCTCCACCAAATCCGAGATCTTTGAGCTACGGATACGTGCCATGTGTCTTTTAACTCAGTTCAGCCGATGAAGGGGTGCTAATCACCCCAGATCTCAGCAACCGAAAGATCTTCTCCATTGCTACGTGTCAGCTCTGCCGTAGCCCACAAATGCAACAGGAAGGGTTCAACTCCTCAATCATAGCGCATCGCCCATGCTCCTCCATCAGCAATCACCACGTGGCATTCCCACAAACAGATGCATCCTATATATGCGCGCATGAGAAGCCAACCTGCAAGCTATAAATAGAGGAATCATTTTCTTCTTCCATACCCATTAACACACAAAGAGACACACAGACTGTCAGAGATCAAGGCATAGTCAACCAAAGCATCAGAGTTTACTCTCATAGGTCGGAAGAGACACTCAACGTCTTCTTCCTCTCCGCAAGCTCCAGCACCCAGAGCAACTCAGACCTTCAGAGAACCGAGAACCGTCGTCAGATCGTCAACGGAGTCAACGCATTACAACTCGCTCCATCGACACAGGGACCCAGATAAACAAAAGTGTTCTCCTAGGACTACATCTAACTCCTACATTGTAACACTGTTCTATTTGTAATTGAAATTTCAATCAAAAGATTTTAATGGCAAACAAGCTGGCGACTCTGATGGGGACTTCTTTCTCTTCCACCGAAAAAGTTGTGTCGCAATCCGACGACGTGAAGGTGGGCTCTTCCCACAATATGCTGGTCGTATGCCTCAATCAACAGGCGTATGAAGAGTTTATCTCTGGAAGCAGTGCGAGTCCTTCGAAGCGGCTGTCGAAGCCGAAGAAGACTCGCTAAGTCTGGGTGCGCAAGGTCGACGCCTCTGGCACCACCACCGGAGGGGATGTGCCGATGCAGCCTACCCTTCCTGTTGACGTCCTTAGTAGCCAAGATGCGCCCACCGCCGTAGTGCATCTCTCCGTGAAATGTGAAGCCGACCACATTCCCCAACCATCTTCCTCTCAGACGAAGAAGATGTGCCGACGGAGCAGGGACACAGCTAATGCCCTACGTATTAACTCTGATGTGCCACAGAAGGCTTCTTTCTTTGACAGACTCACTCGCTGTCGTGGCGAGAAGAATTTGGAATCAGAGTATTATGCACCCCAGCGGACTGGTACGAAGAAGTCCAAGGCAGCACGGGCCATGTGCCTTAAACGTGCTATGCCGGCAGCAAACCAGAAGCATGCGCTCACAATCATGCACGATGCGGATGGTAAGCTGTATAAGGTCGACTCGGGTGCTTCTGTACCAGAAATGAGCCAACCTTCAAAGTCCTTGTCTCACTTAGGCACATCTGCTGCGTTCGCAACCAAGTCGAGCAAGGCAAACCCTGTGGTCTTGAACTCCCGCGCCTCCATTGGTTGTACGTCTGAGGCTTGTTCAAGTCACTTTAAATATTGTTTCCCCAATAATGATCTGAGCGCATGTTTTACGTTGGATCAGGGGGCGCAACATTCACTTGACTACCCCGGCGCTTGGCCTTGCCATGCGCCTGATGGGGGTACGAATGTGGCACTCTCCTCCAACGATCTGCGTAATGTGATCACTCACAAATGCCGATCAAGAGAGTCAACTGACAAGCACAATGCGTCCCTCACAGGGCACACCTGTGCTGTAGTCACCATCAATTGCTATTGCAAGACAGCGCTCCCACCAAGGCAGTTGGTGTTCCAGCGGCTGCAATCATCAACACCTCTCCAACATCGCCTCGGGAAGAAGGTGTCAGCTGAAATGGAGCCAGAACTACAGGTTGCTTCTTGCAACGCAGTCTCCAGCTTCCCATCAATTCGGAAGGCAACTGGCAGCTCCTCGGCTTTGTCCTCATCCAAGAACCAGCCGAGGAGGACCAAGACGATTGTCCCATCATCAGAAGTGTTTGAGGGCACTCGGGGGAGAAAGAAGATCTCAGAAGAAGCTGGAGGTAGTCAAGCCCCTGTGGATCTTTATCCTGGAGCGAAGCTAGCCTCCCAGACATAGCTGGGGGTAGTCAAGCCCCTGTGGATCTTCATCCTAGAGATAAAGTCAGCCTCTAAGACGTAGCTGGGGGTAGTCAAGACTCTAAGGATCTGCGTCCCGAAGACGAAGAAGTCCTCCAAGACAAAGTTGGGGGTAGTCAGACCCTTGTTGATACTTCTCCCGAAGACGAAGGTGATCTCCAGAACATAGCTGGGGGTAGCCAAGACGAAGCCCAGGGGGAAGTTCCTCTTCTACAAGAGAGCGAGGCCGAAAGCAAAGCCTCAACCGATCGATCCACTTCCAATCGTGTCATGACAGTGTACATGACGGAAGCTGGTGATACGAAGTCAGATGCACCGCCAGCAGATCTCATCCAGCGCATGGAAACCTTGGAAAGAGGACTCAAAACCCTCTCTGTCTCCATACAAACACTGACTCAAGCAGTGTTTACGATACGGTCAGCTTTGGCCAGGGCACCGTCTACTGGTCCTGACCCAGGGGCCAATAGAGAATCAAGTGGACCCCTTCAACGAGTATCCTTGGATACAGATCGCTGAGAGGCACCTCGGACGTCGGAGCCGTCAAATGCTCAACTCCAGGCTGTACCACCATCTCCGACTCCCAGCTCCACAGAGGACGTGATAGAGATGATCAGGGACTTACGAGAGCGCTTCGAGTCGAAGAATAGACAGGAGGAGCACCAGAAGATGGGGATCCCCCAACCATATTCCCTCGAATGGAACAAAGTGGTTTATCCTCCCAAATATAAATTGCAAACTTTGATGCCATATGACGGGAAGGACTCTCCATGTCGTTATCTGATGTACTTCCAGTCCCAAATAGGACATCTTCCAAAAGAAGACGTACTACTCACCAGCATATTTGTCGGGGCACTAAAAGAAGTGGCTTACGACTGGTATTGCAGTCTCTCCGACAACTCCATATCTTCCTTCGACGACTTGACGCGTCTGTTCCTCGATCGTTTCTATGACGGAGGGAAGGACATGACAATGGCGTCCCTCATAGAAATACGTCAGAAGGAGAAGGAAACAGTGCGAGCATTCATCGAATGGTTTCGAAAAGCCTGCTTTAGACTGCCCCCATGCATGCTAGAACATGCACTCCTCTTCTCCTGCAGCATGAACATGCTACCTGCGATCAAACTCTGGCTCAACTCCATTTCTCCTTCCGACTGAAGTTCCTTGATCATCGAGGCCGAAGAAGCAGAAAAGAAGGCGTCCAATGCTCGTCTTCTGGGAATCAGTTTCCCTGCCTTTGAGGACAAGGGAAAATGGCCTGCAGCCAACAACCCTGGACGAAAGATGAAGGGGAAGCAGGCGTTGACTGTCAATGCCTCCAAAGGTGCATCAGCACCCACTCAGAAGCCTCCACTTGTACCAAGGCAAAAGGAGGTTTATTCTTTCAATGATGAAGACACCCTACAACTCTTCGAGATATTGAAGCAGGGTGACAAGATTAAGTTGTCGGACCCGAGTGTCCCGATGAGGTTTTGAAAGTGGACAATCCGAGGTACTGTCACTACCATCGATTTGTCGGACATCCAACTAAGGACTGCTACGTCCTCAAGAACTACATCCAGTGCATGATAAATGCGGATGTTATCTTCGTCGACTATGAGGAGAAAATGGTCTCGGCCAACCTGGTGTCATTCCAATTTAGTACCTTGCCGCCAACCACAACACAAGATGGCGTCGTCCCCATCCCAAAGGCGACAATGGAGGTGGTCAACCTACCACCTACTCATGACAACATGAGTGGACTCATCCCACTCACCACATCTCGGGGAGAGGTCTTATGGCTTCACCCCGACCTCGTCTCCAAGGTTACTCAACTGGAGGTACGCTCTGCCTCCAAAACCTAGGACAGGAAGATAAAGTCTTGCTGTATGGTCTCTTCCTCTGTGGAAGAGGCACTTCATGTACAGATGCGTTCACATCAGAATGCCCAACCCGACGAAGCTGCCGTCGAGGTGGTGCCTCCTTGCACCGTCCCTGCTGCCCAGGAAGAGGGCTCATCCAGGCCTCCAGCGGCCAATAAACATAAGCATGTATAGGCCCGTTTCGACAAGCCTTTGTGAAAGGAGAATACTTTGGGGCTAGCCAAGCCCCACAACTTTGACATACTGGCACAACTTGCCAGTACTTCTGCCCGCCTATCCCTGTTTGAGCTTCTTCGTTTTTACAAGGACACTCGTGAAGCTCTCTGTGAAGCCCTGAAGGATGTTGAATCCTTCATCAGTCAAGTCAAGCAGCCTGAGGATACCCCGACCACATGTGCGCACTGCCATTGTGCGGATGAAGTTATCCCTAACATAACTTTCATCCAACAAGACATGCTGCTCAAGCATAACCGACACAACAGGTCACTGTATTATACAAGGTATGTCGGTTCCGTCAAGGTGAAGCGGATTCAGATCGATCCAGGGTCTTCCCTCAGCATCATTCTGAAGACGCTACTCTTAATACTGGGGATCCCAATGTACCGTCTGGCGCCTTCCAACACTATAATCAGCGGCTTCAATGCTAGCAAAAGTGAGCCGCTGGACAAAATACGGCTGAAGTGTCATATCGGTAACCTCCGAACCGAGGTGACTTGCTATGTCGTGGATGCTGACGTCAACTACAACCTCCTACTGGGTCGTCCATGGCTGCATGAGTATATGGTGGTGCCATCTACACTCCACCAATATATGAAGTACGTGTCCACCAACGACATCATCCGGATGGAGTTCGCGGACATTGACCCTTTCAAGGGGGTCGAAGCCTACTTCACTGATTCGACCCTGTACAAGTCGCCCGACGAAGGGGAAGCCAATGATGCTGACGATGAAGCAGAAACAGCAGCAGAGCCGGACGTGGAGCCAGAGATAATTCCCGACACTCCTTTGAAAATTTGACTTAAAGGGAAACCGCCTCAGATACTGCCTTCCATGACCATCAAGCTACCTGGAAAAGCACCAACTGCTCTAGGTAGAACACCTACTGAAGCTCCCTTGAAGATACGGCTCAAAGGAAAGCCGCCTCAAACATCGGCTCCCCTTGTGGCAAAACTACAGGGGAAGGCACCAATCACTGAAGGCGTAGTTGAGGTACCTCTGAAGGTGCGTCTTAAAGGCAAGCCTCCTTAATCATCCGTCTCATCCAAGCTGCCGGAGAAGGCCTATATAGCCCTCTCGGACCCCAAGGTCAAAGCTGCAGTGGACTCTCCCGAACCAATCCCAGTACTCACAGATGAAGAGCTAGAAGAATACATGTTTCCTGATGTAGATGCACCCTCTCTGGACAATATAATCCCGCAGGACAAAATCTTGTATTTTATCAATAATAGAGTGTCTTTTAATTATTCTAGTCTTCCACATTGGAATGCCATGCATACATTAGATAACGCTTTACGGTCGTTGCAAACAAAAATAACGACCGTCAATCATGTAAATAGAGTAGTTCCGTCCCAAGGGGTCTGTTTTATAGTCCCACCACGGAATCGAGACGAAGAATCCATCATCTTTGGCATAGTCGAACGTCATCAAGACCTCCCGCCACTCGAGCAAGAACCAGATACCGATAGACTACAAGTCTATCAGTATACGGACAAGGCAAAGTACCTCATCCAAAAGATGGGTTACGATCTAAAAAGCAACAAAGGCCTGAACTACGGCAAGGGTCGACGTCTTTCTCTCCGGCTTCCAACACCTAAAGGAAAGTCGCAGGACTACTATCATCGAACTCGACGGGGGGTAGGCTATGTCACGCCACCGGCAACTCCAGAAAGTTCGAAAGCAGAAGAAGTAGAACATTCTCATTCGTCCAAAGCATCAACCTGGAATTTCGATACCAGCATCGGCTCAGTCTTCAAGAAGGTGCTATCAGTCAACATGGCATCTGCCCAATCTCAAAAAGATGAAGGCGAAGACCAAATGCCAGAATTCTTTGAGGAAGAACCTTGGGCTCAACGCCTAGGAGCGCAGTGGGAGTCTCGCTTTGAACTGCACGAACCCCCTACCGAAGACGAGGTCGAACAAGTTGACCTTGGGGATGGATCTTCTTCCAAACCCATCTTTATCAGCAAGAGTCTAAAGGGACCAGACCGGGAGTCTTTGGTCAAATTGGCTAAGGAATATATCGACGTCTTCGCTTGGAACTACGAAGATATGCCAGGACTTGATCCCCAGATCGTAATACACAGACTTAACATGTTGTCTGATGCTAATCCTGTAAAGCAACAACAACGACGCTTTCATCCGGACATCATGAACGCTATCGATCAAGAGGTAGAGAAACTCCTGACCAGAAGATTTATTCGTGAAGAACAACACCCGGATTGGGTGGCCAATGTCGTCCCTGTCACCAAGAAGAATGAGAAGATAAGAGTCTGTATCGACTTCAGGGATCTCAACACGGCTTGCCCGAAGGACGAATTCCTGCTTCCAATTACTGATGTGATGATTGACAATACATGTGGCTTCGAGCGCATGTCTTTCATGGACGAAAATTTGGGCTACAATCAGATCAAGATGTTCCCCGATGATGCAAAACACATGTCATTCAGGACTCCGTAGGGGGTTTTCTGCTACACGGTGATGTCCTTTGGCTTGAAGAACACTGGTGCTACATACCAACAAGTTATGAGTACCATCTTTCGTCAACATCTTTGCAAGATAGTTGAGTGCTACGTTGATGACATCGCAGTCAAGAGCCGTCTCAAGGGTGATCACCTACAAAACCTGAAGATAGTCTTCGACCTCATGCGACTGCATCAACTCAAGATGAACCCCGCTAAATCCTTCCTTGGGGTTTTTAGCGGAAAGTTCTTGGACTTCATTATTACGGCGAAAGGCATTCATGTCGATCCCGAGAAGACCAAAGCCATCCTTGACATGGACCCTCTGAAGAACCTCCGAAAACTTTGAGGCCTGCAGGGGCGTCTGGCATACATCCGAAGGTTTATAGCAAACCTTTCCGAAAAATACCAACCCTTCACTCAGCTCATGAAGAAGGTAGTCTCTTACGTCTGGACAGAGGAATGCCAGAAAGCTTTCGATGATATCAAAGCTTACCTAACGAGCCCGCCAGTCCTGGTGGCACCCGTCTCAGGTAAACTATTTCTCAGGTTACGTTCGTGCCATAGATCACTCCCTCGGCGCTTTGTTGGCTCAGAACAACGATGCAGGCTACGAATAAGCTATCTACTACCTCAGTAGGACACTGATCGGGGCCGAACACCGGTAAAATCCTATTGAAAAGGAGTGTCTGGCTTTGGTGTTCGCCATCTAGAAGACTCGCCATTATGTCTCGGGCCAGACAATTCATGTCATCTCTCGAGTCAATCCACTCAGGGTTCTCATGACGAAGCCAGGATCATTGAACTCTTGACTAGCTACATGAGCGATCCTGTTGACGCCATACAACATGGTGTTCGTTCCACAAAAAGCCGTCAAGAGTCAAGCTCTGGCCGACTTTTTAGCTGCACACCCCATCCCTGAGTCCTTCAGACTCTATGAAGACATCCCGGAAGGGGTCCAAGAATCAAACGTCACCGAAGAAAGCTCCGTCTGGCGGATGTTTTTCGATGGCGCTTCAAGAACAGGCCCCAAAGGCCAAATCATCGCTGGAGTGGGGGTAGTCTTAGTCTCCCCCAATCAGCTGGTCATCCAGCGTACTTACTCCCTTTCGAAGCCGTGCTCCAACAATGTTGTCGAGTACAACGCTCTCATCATGGAACTCCAGCTGGCGCAACAGCTGTGGGTGTATCATCTGGAAGCCTACGGTGACTCAAAACTCGTCGTTAACTAGATCAGAGGGGAATACGAAGTTCGTCATAAAGATCTGGTTCCTTACCATGACGTTGCATTGAATATTATTTTAACCTTCACCAAGTTCTTCATAGAACACGTACCCCGGTTACAAAACCTGGAGGCTGACGCTCTGGCTGGCCTCACAGCCTCGCTGCAGCACCCCTCGGGACTCAGCACTACGTCATGGTAGTTGGTCGAGACTTGGTCTGTCCTAAAAACAACCTATGCTCACAAAAGGCCCATGCCATGTCAACAAGTGCTGGTATTAATGTCCGAGATTCGAGGTTCCCGTTCATCGACTTTGCTGTCTACGGAACTCTCCCAGAAGACCCGAAAGAAGCCGTCTCAGTCAGGAGGCGTTTCCTTCGATTCTATTACGATACAGCTAATAAAATGTTGTACCGATGCTCCTACAACGGACTTCTTCTTCGATGCCTGTCCAACGAAGAGGCAGCCGAAGCCCTACGAGAAGCTCATGATGGAACTTGCGGGGCTCATCAACCTGGGCCTAAGTTGCAGGATCAACTGTAACGCATGGATTACTACTGGCCAACCATGGCAGCCGACGCTGTCGACTATGCAAAGAAGTGCCATGCTTGTCAGCTTCATGCCGACTTTATCCATACACAGTCGGAACCACTACATCCTATGCTCGCCTCTTGGCCCTGCGAAGCTTGGGACATGGACATTGTAGGACCTATCACCCTACCTTCATCAAGGGGATACCGCTTCATCCTAGCCATCACCGACTACTTCTCCAAATGGGCAGAAGTAGTTCCGTTGACAGAAGTGAAGAGCTCTAGGGTGATCAGCTTCATCAAGCACCATGTCATCTACCGTTTTGGGGTACCTCGAAGGATTATCCACGATAACGGTCCATAATTCATCAGCCATATTTTCAGCAGATTCTGTGACAAGAATCACATTCAGAACGTGGCATCAACCGCCTATAATCCGGCAGCTAACGGATTGGCCGAGGCATTTAACAAGACTATCGTCAAGCTACTCAAAAAGGTCGTGTCATCCAACAAACGCGACTGGGACGAAAAGCTCGACGAATGCCTTTGGGCCTACCGCACAACGGTACAGACCCCGACGGGCAACACACTATTCTCCTTGGTCTACGGAAGCGAAGTGGTATTACCTCTCGAGATCCAGATACCCTCACTCCGTGTAGCAATCACAAATCGACTCACAGAAAAAGACAATCAACGTCGCCGTCTGCGAGAATTGGAGACACTTGACGAAAAACGTCTCCTAGTTCAACAACGCATCGAACTCTATCAAGCCCGTATATCACAGGCTTTCAACAAGAAGGTCAAATAGAGGAATTTCCAAGTAGGCGACCTGGTTCTGGCAGTCAGGAGGCCGATGGTGTTGACTCACAAGACAGCAAAAAAGTTCGAGCCCAAGTGGGAGGGACCTTTCATCATAGAGACGGTATACTCAAACGGTGCTTACCGCCTCGCCAAACCCAATGGGAACTTGTTCATGATGCCCATCAACGACAAGTTCCTAAAGAAGTACTGTAGAAGCATGGAATTTTACAACCAGAAAGCCCATGCGCCAGGCATTATATGTGCCAGAACTCAGACAGCTAATCGAATAAGCCATAGACATTCGAAGAAAGACTTTTTATTTTATATATAAAAGTCTATTACATGTCTAGAAAAGATGGTATAAAGGAGAATTTCTACAAAGGAAGGATCCTAGATCTACATCCAGCAACCACCATACGTCTTCCAGATAGGCGCAGCAACCACCATGCGCCTTCCGATAGGCGCAGCAGTCACCATGCGCTGTCAGCCAGGCACAGCAGATGTCATGCGCCTCCAGCCAGGCGTATCCTACCATCTCTTCAGCAGCTCAGTTATGTGCATCCAGCTCAGTTATGTGCATCCCTTCAGCAGCTCAGTTATGTACAACTCTTCCAACCAGGCTCACCTGGTCGAGCAGAGCCCAGTTATGTGCCGCTCTTCCAGCCAGGCTCGCCTGATAAGTGCTTCGCCAAGCAAAGCATTTAACCCTCTGGATGAAACCAAGGAAGAGAAGAGCACCGCAAATGCTGTGGCCAGGGGAGGCTTCGAAAGAGCCTCCAAAGGCGAAGGAAGACCGTGATCGAAACCGCGGCTAAAGGAGCAGCTTTCAACACAACCAGAGTGGGCAACACCCACTTTGAAGGAAGAAAGAGCCTAGCACCGCCATTCCGATCTACGGCTCTTCCGGAATAACGGAGACGAGGCCCGAACATCCTTATCTTTGGATGCAATAGGCACCTTCCGCCTGCCTCGGAAGCCCTCGACTCCATCTTTTGGATGTAACAGTCACCTTCAAGTGCATCGAAGACAACACGACGTCTCATCTTCACCCTCGGAAGCACTTCGTCAACAGAATACACCCACATATCCAAGTTTATGTTGGAAGTACGTGAGAGAATGAGGAGCAAACCTTCTCTCCATGCCACTATTTATAGGCCGGGCAAATCAAACCCACGCGCCAAGTGGATGACTCTCCGAATTCTGTGCAATGAATTTGCATTAAATGGATGAACCGGACGCCTCGAATTCAGCCAAACGGCTATTTATAGCACTCGAGGAGCGAGACAGTCGCGTCATTAAAAGACATGTCGGATGCGCCAGCCAAACAGCACATCACATGGACGCACCCTCCAGCATCAGGCGCATCACACAGACGTGCCCTACAGTACCCGACGCATCACAGAGGATGCGCCCCCCCTCACATCTCCATGCCGAGTGGAACACCAACCAATGTGCCCACTCAGCTGTCCATCAAACATCACAAACATTAAATGCTGAACTGACACCAGAGTTGGCAGCACGCTTCCCAAAGTCTGAACAGTTGACAGCTTTTTCAGAGAACGAAGCATCGGCAACGTCAGCATCATCATAACTCCGACGGCTACTGCCACGTGGCCATCCGCATGCGCCTCTACGGCCATGCGTCCAAACCAGCATGCGCCTCAAGAGCCATACGCCTCAGACCCTTCACTGATCCCTAAAGACAGAAGAAGAGTCTCCAGTTGAAGCTTTGCATGCGCCTCAAAAGCCATGCGCCCCGGACTGATCTCTGATCCCGAAAGACAGAAGGAAGGTCACCTGCATGCGCCTCAAAAGCCATGTATCCTAAATGGTTTATAACTCCTAAAGGTTATGAGCCGCAGTCTCCTCCTGCGCCCAGATCCAAGGTGCAGCTCACCAGATCACTGCCCCCCCAAATCCGAGATCTTCGAGCCATGGGTCGATGACACGTATCCTTTGACTCAACTCGTCCAAGATTTCAGCAACAGAAAGATCTTCTCCTCTGCTACGTGCCGGCTCACAACAGCAGTATGAAGAGTTCAACCTTCCAATCAGGGCGCATCATTCGTGCGCCCCCATCAGCAACTTCTACGTGGCGTCCCCACGCACCGGCGTATCCTACATATGCGCGCATCAGCAGCCAACCTGTCCAGCTATAAATAGAGGGATCATTTTCTTCTCACATATAGGGACAACAGACAAAAATCCAGAATAAACATACAAGAGAGGCAGATACAGACACTCAACGTCTTCCTCCTCTCAGCAAGCTCCAGCACCCAGAGCAATCCACTCCTTCAGAGAACCGATAACCGTCGTCAGCCGGTCAACGGAGTCAACGCATTACCACTCGCTCCATTGGCACTAAGGACCCAGCTTAAACAAAAGTGTACTCCTAGGACTACGTCTAAGTCCTACATTGTAACACTGTTCTGTTTGTATTAAAGTTTTCAATCAAATAATTTTAATGGCAAACAAGCTGGCGACTCTGCTGGGGACTTCTTTCTCCTCTTCCGAGAAAGTCGTGTCACAGGCCGACGACGTGAAGGTGGGCTCCTTCCATAAGACGCTGGTCGTGCGCCTCAATCAACAGGCGTACGAGGAGTTCATTTCTGAAGGAAGTGCGAGTCCTTCGAAGCGGCTACCAAAGTCGAAGAAGATCCGCACAGCCTGGGTGCACAAAGTCGACGCCTCGGTACCACCACTGAAGGGGATGCAGCAATCCAGCCTTCCCTTCCTGCTGACGTTCTCAGCAACCAAGGTGCGCCCGCCGATGCAGCGCATCTCTTGGGGAAGCGTGCGGCCGACCACGTTCCCCAGCCATCTCCCTCTCAGGCGAGGAAGATACGTCGACGGAGCAGGGGCGCAGCCAATGCCCCGTGCATCACCTCTGATGCGCCACAAAAAGCCTCTGTCTTTGACAGACTCACTCGCTGTAATGGCGAGGAGAATTTGGATGCTGAGCACTATGCGCCCCAACGGGCTGGTACGAAGAAATCCAAGGCAGCACGGGCCATGCGCCACAAACGTGCTATGCCAGCAGCCGGCCAGAGGCACGCGCTCGTCATCACGCGTGCTGCCGATGGCAAGCTGTATAAGGTTGACTCAAGTGCTTCTGCACTAACAACGAGTCGATCTTCAAAGTCCTCATCTCGCTTGGGCGCATCTACTGCGTGCACAACCAAGTCGAGAGAGGCAAACTCAGTGGTCTTGAACTCCCGCGCCTCCTCTGGTTGTGCGTTTGAGGTCCGTTCAAGTCACTTCAAATGTTGTAGTTCCCCCACTACTGATCGTGATGCCTGCTTGGTATTAGATCAGGGGACGCAGCACTCACCTGACCACCCCGGCGTTTGGCCTTGCCATACGTCTGAAAGGGGTGTGAAGGCACCACTCTCCTCCAACGACCTGCGCAACGTGATCACTCACAAGCGCCGGTCAGGAGAGTCGACCAACAAGCACGATGCGCCTCTTACGGGGCATACTTGTGCGGTGGTCACCATCAACTGCTGTTGCAAGACGGCAGTTCCACCAAGACAGTCGGTCTTCCAACGACTGCAATCATCGACACCTCTCCGACGTCGCCTTGGGACGAAGGTGTCAGCTGAAGAGGAGCCAAAGGTCGCTTCATGTAACGTGGTCTCCAACTCCTCATCAATCCGGAAGACGACTGCTAATTCCTCGTCTTCATCCAAAAGCCAGCCGAGGAAAACCAAGGCAGCTGTCTCGACCTCTGGAGTATTTGAAGGCACTCGGTCGAGGAAGAAGTCCTTGGAGGAAGCTGGTGGTAGCCAGACCCTTGTTGAGCCTCCTTCCGAAGACGAAGATGTCCAAAGCACAGCTGCGGCGGATCTTCATCATCAAGGCGAGATTACTCTCCCTGAAGCCCCTCAAAATGAGGATGTCCTCCAGGACACTGCCGGGGGTAGTTCTGGAAACGAAGAGGTCCTTTAAGACGGAGCTGAGGGCAAGCAGACCCTTGCAGATGCACCTATTGAAGATGAACTCCAGAATGCGGCTGGGGGTGGCCAAACGCCAGGAGAAGTAACTCCTCCGCATGAGAGTGAGGCCGAAAGCGAAACCTCAACCAATCTATCCACTCCTGGCCGTGTCAGGACAGTATACATGGCTGGGGATGATGTCGAGTCTGATGCGCCGTCACAGGACATAGTCCAGCGCATAGACTCATTGGAGGGAGGTCTCAAAACCCTCTCTGCCTCTATGCAAGCACTGACTCAAGCAGTGTTTGAGATACGGTCGGCCTTGATCAGGACACCTTCAACTGGTCCTGACCCAGGAGCTAATGGGGAGTCGAGTGTGCCCCTCCAATGGGCGCCCTCGGATACAGAAGTACCTCGGACCTCGGAGCCTTCAAACGCTCCAATCCAGATGGTACCTCCTTTCCCGACTCCTAGCTCTACGGAGGATGTGGTCGAAATGATCAAAGACCTGCGGGAGTGCTTCGAGTCCAAGAACAGGCAAGAGGAACGCCAGAAGATGGACATTTCCCAGCCTTATCCCCTCGAGTGAAACAAGGTGGTTTATCCCCCAAAGTATAAGCCGCAAACACTCACCCCATACGACGGGAAGGACTCTCCGCGACGGTACCTGACGTACTTCCAATCACAGACAGGGCATCTTCCGAAGGAGGACGCGCTCCTCACCAGCATCTTCGTCGGGCCCCTGAAAGGAGTGGCGTATGACTGGTACTGCAGCCTCCCCGACAATTCCATATCGTCCTTCGACGACCTGACGTGCCTCTTCCTCGACCGCTTCTACGACGGCGGGAAGGACATGACGATGGCGTCTCTCATAGAGATACGTCAGAAGGAGAAGGAAACGGTTCGGGCGTTCATCGAACGCTTCCGACAGGCTTGCTTCAGGTTACCTCCAGGCATGCCAGAACATGCGCTTCTCTCCGCTTGCAGCATGAACATGTTGCCTGCAGTAAAGCTCTGGCTCAACTCTACTCCCCCTCCTGACTGGAGCTCCCTGATCATCGAAGCTGAAGCTGCAGAAAAGAAGGCGGCCAATGCACGTCTTCTGGGTGTCAGCTTCCTCGCCTTTGACGATAAGGGGAAAAAGTCCGCAGCTAACAGCTCCGGACGAAAAGCAAAGGGGAAACAGGTATTGACTGTTAATGCCTCAAAAGGCGCATCTATGCCTACTCAGAAGCCTCCACTGGCACCGAGACCCAAGGAGGTTTATTCATTCAATGATGACGACATCCTGCAACTTTTCGAGATACTGAAGCAGGGTGACATGATCAAGCTACCGGACCCAAAGCGGCCCGATGAAGTCGGGAAAGTGGACAACCCAAGGTACTGCCACTACCATCGGTTTGTCGGACACTCGACCAAGGACTGCTACGTCCTCAAGAATTACATCCAGCGCATGATCAATACGGATGTAATCTCTATCGACTATGAAGAGAAGACGATGTCGGCCAATCTGGTTTCGCTTCAGTTCGGCACCTTGCCGCCAACTACCACACAAGATGGCGTCGTCCCCATCCCTAAGGCGACAATGGAGGTGGTAAACTTACCACCTACTCGTGACAATGTGAGTGGACTCACTCCGCTCACCACATCTCGAGGAGAGGTCCTCTGGGTTCACCCCGACCTCGTCTCCGAGGTGACTCAATCGGAGGTACGCCCTACCTCCAAATCAAAAGGCAGGAAGATCAAGTCTTGCCGCACAGTCTCTTCTTCAACAGAAGAGGCACTTCCAGTGCAAACACGTGCACAACAGAACTCCCAGTCCGGCGAAGCCACCGCCGAGGTGGTGCCTCCTAGCACCATCCCTGAGGAGGGTCCATCTAAGCCCTCAGCAGCCAATAAGCAGAAGCAGGTGGAGGCCCGTTTTGACAGACCTCTACGGAAGGAGAATGCTTCGGGGCTGTCCAAGCCTCACAACTTCGACATTCTGGCACAATTAGCCAGTACACCTGCGCGCCTGTCTTTGTTCGAGCTCCTGCGTCTTTCTAAAGATTCCCGAGAAGCTCTCTGCGAAGCTCTGAAGGACGCTGAATCCTTTCTCAGTCAGGTCAAGCAGCCTGAAGACCTCCCAACTACTTGTGCGCACTGTCATTATGCGGATGAAGTTATCCCAAACATAACTTTTACCCAACAAGACATGCTGCTCAAGCATCACCGACATAACCGACCGCTGTATTATACAGGGTACATTGGTTTGGTCAAGGTGAGCCGGATTAAGATCGATCCTGGGTCTTCCCTAAGCATCATTCCAGGCGCTGCTATCTAAGCTGGGGATCCCGATGTACCGGCTGGCGCCCTCCAATACAACCATCAGTGGCTTCAATGCTAGCAAGAGCGAGCCATTGGGCAAGATCCGACTGAAGTGTCACATTGGCAGCCTCAAAACTGAGGTGACTTGTTATGTGGTAGATGCCGAGGTCAACTACAACATCCTGCTCGGTCAACCATGGCTGCACGAGTACATGGTGGTGCCCTCCACGCTCCACCAGTGCATGAAGTATGTATCCACCAATGGCATCATCCGGACGGAGTTTGCAGACATCGATCCTTTCAAAGGGATTGAAGCCTACTTCACCGATTCCGACTTGTACAAACCCATTGACGAGGAGGAAGCCAACGACGCTGATGATGAGGCAGAGACGGCAACAGAGCCGGACATGGAGCCTGAGACGACTCCCGACGCCCCCTTGAAAATCCGACTGAAGGGGAAACCACCCCAGAAGGCGCCTCCAATGAGCATCAAGCTATCAGGGAAAGTACCGGCTCGCGAAGCACCCCTGAAGATACGCCTCAAGGGAAAGCCACCTCAAACATCGGCTCCCCTAGTGGCAAAATTACAAGGGAAGGCACCACACACCGGAGGCGCAACCGAGGCACCTCTCAAGGTGCGTCTCAAGGGCAAGCCGCCGCAGTCATCCAAGGTGTCAGAGAAGGCTCATATAACCCTCTCAGACCCCAAAGCTGTGTTAGACTCTCCTAGTCCGCCCCCAGTTCTTATAGACGAGGAGCTTGGTGATTATATCTCGGCTGACGTAGAGGCACCCTCCTTTGACAATATAATCCCACGGGATAAGATCTCGTATTTTATCAATAATAGAGTATCTTTTAATTATTCTTGTCTTCCACACTGGAATGCCATGTATACATTAGACAACGCTCTACGGTCGTTGCAAACACAAATAACGACCGTCCACCATAATCGAATAGTCCCGTCTCAAGGAGTCTTCATAGTCCCTCTACGGAGCCGAGACCAAGGCACCATCATCTCAGGCAAAGTCGAGCGTCATCGGGACCTCCCGTCAACCGAGCCCGAACCTGATACCGGCAGAGTACAAATCTATCGGTACACGGATGCGGCAAAGCACATCATCCAAAAGATGGGCTACGACCTGAAAAGCAACAAAGGCTTAAACTACGGCAAGGGTCAGCATCTCCCTGTCCGGCTTTCGATGCCCAATGGAAAGCCACAGGACTATTATAATCGGACTGGACGAGGCTTAGGCTATGTCACGCCGCCATCAACCCCAGAGAGTTCAGATGCAGAAGACATAGAACATTTCCATTCGTCCGAAGCATCGACTTGGGATTCCGATACCAGTATCGGATCAGTCTTCAGGAAAGTGCTGTCAGCTAACATGACGTCAGCACAACCTCAGAAAGGTGAAGGCGAAGACCAAGCGCCAGAACCCTTCGAAGAAGAACCCTGGGCCCAACGCCTAGGTGAACAATAGGAATCTCGTTTTGAGCTTCGTGAACCTCCCACCGAAGACGAAGTCGAGCAGATCGACCTCGGGGAGGGGTCTTCTTCCAAACCCATCTTCATCAGTAAAAGCATGGAAGGAGAAAATCGAGAATCTTTAATCCAACTGGCTAAAGAGTATATCAACGTCTTCGCATGGAGCTATGAGGATATGCCGGAACTCGTTCCACAGATCGCAATGCATAGGTTGAACATCTTACCTGATGCCAAACCTATCAAACAACAGCAGCGACGCTTCCGTCCGGACATCATGAATGCCATCGATCAGGAGGTAGACAAACTCTTGACTAGCGGCTTCATCCGTGAGGAACAACACCCGGATTGGGTAGCCAACATCGTTCCTGTCACCAAGAAGAATGGGAAGATACGAGTCTGTATCGACTTCAGGGATCTCAACTCTGCTTGCCCGAAGGACGAATTCCTGCTTCCAATCACTGATGTGATGATCGACAACACATGTGGCTTTGAGCGCATGTCCTTCATGGACGGGTATTCAGGCTACAATCAAATCAAGATGTTCCCCGATGACGCAAAACACACGTCATTCAGGACTCCAAAGGGTATTTTCTGCTACACAATAATGCCCTTCGGCTTGAAGAACACCGGTGCGACATACCAGCGAGCTATGAGCACCATCTTCCGTCAACATCTTCGCAAGACAGTCGAATGCTATGTTGACGACATCGCAGTCAAGAGCCGCCTCAGAAGAGATCACCTACAGGACCTGAAGACGGTCTTCGATCTCATGCGGACGCATCAACTCAAAATGAATCCCGCTAAATCCTTTCTGGGGGTTTCTAGCGGCAAATTCTTGGGCTTCGTCATCACAGCGAAAGGCATTCATGTTGATCCTGAGAAGACCAAAGCCATCCTCAACATGGACCCTCCGAAGAACCTTCGAGAACTTCGGGGCCTACAGGGACGTCTGGCATATATCCGGAGGTTCATAGCAAATATTTTCGGTAAATGTCAACCCTTCACTCAGCTCATGAAGAAGGGAGTCTCTTATGTCTGGACAGAAGAGTGCCAGAAGGCTTTCGACGACATCAAAGCCTACTTGACGAGCCCACCAGTCCTAGTAGCGCCAGTCACCGGCAAACCATTTCTCCTCTACGTCCGTGCCATGGATCATTCTTTTGGCGCTTTGCTCGCTCAAAACAGCGATACAGGCTACGAGCAAGCAATCTACTACCTCAGTCGAACACTCATCGGGGCCGAACACCGGTAGAACCCCATCGAAAAGGAGTGCTTGGCTTTGGTGTTTGCCATCCAGAAGACTCGTCATTATGTCTCGGGTCAGACAATTCATATCATTTCCCGAGTCAACCCGCTCAGAGTCCTCATGACGAAGCCAGGATCATTGAACTCCCGGCTGGCTACATGGGCGATCTTGCTAACACCGTACAATATGGTGTTTGTGCCCCAAAAAGCTGTTAAGGGTCAAGCTCTGGCTGACTTTTTAGCTGCACACCCCATTCCAGAATCCTCAAAACTCTATGAAGATATCCCGGATGAAGTCCAAGAATCCAACGTCACCGAAGGAAGCTCCGTTTGGCAGATATTCTTCGACGGCGCTTCGATAACAGGCCCCAAAGGCCAAATCATCGCAGGAGTGGGGGTAGTCTTAGTCTCCCCCGATCAGCTGGTCATCCAACGTGCGTACTCTCTTTCGAAACCGTGCTCCAACAACGTTGCTGAGTACAACGCACTCGTCATGGGACTCCAGCTCGTACAACAGCTGGGGGTCGACCATCTGGAAGCTTACGGTGACTCAAAACTCGTCGTAAACCAGGTTCGGGGACAATACGAAGTTCGCCATGAAGATTTAATCCCTTATCATGAAGTCGCGTTGAACATCATTTCAACCTTCACCGGGTTCTTCATCGAACATGTCCCCCATTTACAGAACTTGGAGGCCGATGCTCTGGCCGGCCTCGCAGCCTCATTAGCAGCACCCTTTGGGACTCAACACTATATCACGGTAACAGGACGAGATCTGATTTATCCCAGAAACAACCTATGCTTGCAGGTGGCTCACGCCATGCCGACAAACACTGGGGTTAATGTCCGAGACTGGAGGTTCCCGTTCATCGACTTCGCTGTCTACGGAATCCTTTCAGAGGACCCGAAGGAAGCCGTCTCAGTCAGGAGATGCTCTCTTCGATTCTACTACGATACGGCTACCAAAATGCTGTACCGACGCTCCTTCGATGGGCTCCTCCTTCGATGCCTGTCCAACGAAGAAGCAGCCGAAGCTCTTTAAGAAGCTCATGACGGAACTTGTGGAGCTCATCAACCCGGTCCTAAGTTACAAGATCGACTGCGACGTATGGGCTACTACTGGCCAACCATGGTTGCCGACGCTGTCGAATATGCTAAGAAGTGCCATGCGTGCCAACTTCATGCAGACTTCATACATACACCATCGGAGCCGCTACATCCTACAGTCGCCTCCTGGCCCTTCGAAGCCTGGGGCATGGACATTGTAGGGCCAATCACCCCTCCTTCATCGAGAGGACACCGTTTTATCCTGGCCATCACCGACTACTTCTCCAAATGGGCGGAAGCAGTTCCACTAGCAGAAGTAAAAAGCTCCAGGGTGGTCAGCTTTATCAAACACCATGTCATTTACCGTTTCGGAGTACCCCGGCGGATCATCCATAACAATGGTCCTCAGTTTATCAGCCACATTTTCAGCAGGTTCTGTGACAAGAATCGCATTCAGAACGTGGCCTCAACTGCCTACAATCCGGTAGCGAACGGATTGGCTGAGGCATTCAACAAAACTATTGTTAGGCTGCTCAAAAAGGTCGTATCATCCAACAAACGCGACTGGGACGAAAAGCTTGGCGAATGCCTTTGGGCCTACCGCACAACGGTACGAACCCCAACAGGCAACACTCCTTTCTCCCTGGTCTACGGGAGCGAAGCAGTACTGCCTCTCGAGATACAGATACCTTCGCTCCGCATGGCAATCACAAACGATCTCACAGAAGAGGACAATCAACGTCGTCGTCTGCGAGAACTGGAGGCACTTGACGAAAAACGTCTCTTAGCTCAACAACGCATCGAGCTCTACCAAGCCCGTATATCACAGGCTTTCAACAAAAAGGTTAAAAAGAGGACTTTCCAAGTTGGCGACCTGGTTTTAGCAGTCAGAAGACCAATGGTGTTGACCCACAAGACACCAGGAAAGTTCGAGCCCAAGTGGGAGGGACCTTTAGTCATAGAGACGGTATACTCAAACGGTGCTTACCGCCTCGCCAAATCCAATGGGGACTTGTTCATGATGCCCATCAATGGCAAGTTCCTAAAGAAGTACTATTCTTGACATCCTCCAGACATGTACTTCCCCAAACAACCTCTTTTCACAAACTCATACGCCTCCGGAACCCAGCTGTTCCGTGGCATCTTCCAGTAGAAAGATAACCACGTCCATATTACCTCTGAGTTGTCTCTCTACACCCTGCAAAGCAGAATCTTACACTTCGTAAGCCTACGCTACCCTTCATGTTTACCGCGTCCACATTACCTCTGAGTAAACATCTTGTACAAACAACCCCTGCGTTATTGTACATTGATCGCAGAACTTCCACGTCCATATAACTTCTGAGTTGTTCAGCGCATCTCCCAAGATCATTCCTACCACGTCCATAATACCTCTGAGTAAGGAGATTCTATCATTTCGAACCCAATGATTGCCATGTCCACATTACCTCTGAGCAAACATAATGGTTCCTTCAAACTTATTATCTGTACCTGAAAACTAAGGTACGCAAAAGATAATAGGTCCACGCAAATCATCAAGTTCATGACAACAAAAGATGAACACATCACAAAAAAAAGAAAGAGTTGTAGACTTCTTTATTCTTCTGAAAAAGGAGTACAAGAAACTACATCATCCCCCAGTAAGGGTTGCAAAAGAACACAAAAGAAAAAAGGAAAAAGCTATGGTCCCTGAATCTCCCCAGGATGGGCTGAGAGCTCCTTGACTCGAAGCTTTAAGTCGACTGCGCGGGCCTCCACCGTTGCCAGGAGTCGCTCTGCTTCTCGGCGCATCAATTCAACGGCCCCAGCGGAAGTATCATTTGCATGCTTCTCATCAAGCTATTGTCGTTGCTGCGCCAAGGCAAGAGTTCGCTGAGTAAAAGCCGCTTCATCCTTCTTGAATGACGCATGTTCAGCCCGGACACGCTCGACCTCTAACTGGAGTCGGGCCCGTTGGTCTTCAAGGCAGCGCATCTGGGTGTCGATATCCGCGATATTAGCTTCCAATGCAGCTCGAGTTTCCACCGTAGTCTTCATGGACTGAGACAACTGCTCTACCGCAGCCTCAGTCTCAGCCACCTCGTGCTCCCAAACGTCCACGGTGGCCTGGTGTGAAGATTCGATCTCGGCGATCAGCTTCCCCTTCTCCGCCTCTATCAGGACAGAAAGGTCGTTTCGCTGGATGCGTTGAAGTTCTGCGAGCCGCTCATCCAGCTCAATCACCGAAGCCTCCAGTATTTCGGCTATGTGGTCGTGGCCTTGGTGAATATGAATCAGCTCGATGCAGGGCATTGCCAGAGCTTTTGCCGTCGTAAAACTCCCATTGACATCCATCACAGCAGATACACCCTTCTGTAACATTTTGTACACCCCCTTGACGAGGAATTTCACATACTCGTCTGCATCCGCCAAGACCTGCGGCGTCATCGCGGGAGTTGGAGGAGCTACTACAGTTCGCGGACCGGAAGAAGATCCGCCAATCTCAATCAGCGAGGCTTGAACCTCGGCATCAATGGGCTCTTCATCAACCGGGGCTGGACTTCTAGCCCGAGGAGCCGAAGCAACAGAAGGAGCCGGCATGGGCGTCGAGATGGTCCCCCAAGTAGAAGGAGCTACAGAGGGTTTTACACCCTTACCCTTCTCAAGCCGGAAGAACCTCCAACGTCAACAGCCACCTCTTCTACCCTTAACATCCTATCAACAGTTGATACCTCCCTTGGCAGAATAGGGAGATTATCACTTGTCTCTTGACTCGTCGCAGCGGTCTTGACTGGCAGACGGGTCTCATCATCGAGTCCCTCAACAGGGACAGAATCTGTCGCTACCTCCTGAGTGGTAGCCGCCTCAACTTCCGCGGTTGAAGCCGGGGTAGGACTCGACAATGATGCAACCGACCTCCCCTCATCATGATAAAGAGGGGATTCAACCCTCTCCTCTATCTCAACCATATCTGCTGTCCCCGCAGCAGATTCTTACAAGATCGGAGGAACGTCATCGGAAGGCGACGAACTCCAGTCCACTTCATCATCAGGATACCTCGAGTCCGCAGGACCCTCAGCATCCAAGGCCTCTACGGCAGACGGTGCTTTCCCAGAAGTTGTTGCGACCTCGAAATCGGGAGATATTAAAACCTCTGCAGGAACATCTTCGGGACCTTCCTCCACGGGAGACATTAGCATCGGAGGAATGCGCTCATCAGAAGAGCCTGCCACCTCCTTTGGTTTACTAGCGCCCGATTTCGAAACACGGGACTTCTTCTTCAATCCCTACAAGAAGAAGAGCATAAGTCGCCACAATGACAAAAAAATTAGAATTATGAAATATTCCTTACTTCAACAGGGATTGATCCTGCTGGCATTATAGGTGGCACTTCCGTAACCTTCGGAGTCGGCGTCCGTCTCGACCTTTTCGGTACAGAAGAACCAGCTTCTGTGTCAGCACGCCTTTTCCCGACAGATGGGTCTCCCACTGGTACTGCAGCAACAGCCCGATACCCTGCCAACTCTGGTGGACAATATAATCGGGCTGCCATCAACATATTCGCTGTCGCCTCCAGCTGGGTTCCAATAATGAAACTAGTCTCCCTGTCGTAACCAGGAGACATAGCAGTCATAGTGCAATACAGCTTGGCGGCCGGATATAGGATCGGCGGCCGAGGATTGCGAACTGGCGTGGTGAACTTAACGCTAGTACATCCAGCGTTATAATATTGCCAGCCCCGGGCTCCATCCAACAAACTCTCGATGAAGCCTAAACTACTACTGGGATTCCGTAACATTAACTGGGTATAGCCAAACTGACGAGCAAATCGGCTTGGCAGATAAGGTTCCAGATAATACCTATTCTGGTTGCGGTAGACCAGGTGAGAAGGCCGGATACTCTGCAACCAACGAAAACTCCATTTCGGCAGAGTGACCGCATCTTCGCCAGAGTCAACTAAATCTTGGTCGGCCTCGAAATCTTTGAAGATCGGGCCAACCTTGACAATCTCCCACCCCTGAAGGTAGGACAAGACTCTCCTGCAAACGGGGACGCCAGTGTAAGACCACTTCCTCTTATAGAAGCGGCGAATGAAGGCATCTCCTTCGACATGGTCCTCCTCCGGACCGGGATTCATCACGTTCGGATGATGCAAGATCAGCCACCCCATAAGATAATGGAAGGGCAGCTCAGCCCGGGGAAAGTTATTATTATTTCCTCTCTCGTGGATCACATCATCGGCAAAGGACCTCAAACCGCGTAACAGGTTGCACACCATCGCGGGAAGGAGAGCCAACGGTCGTCCACAGGCCAACTTTACCGCAGGCAAAATGAGATTCCGATGTACCCTCTCGACGGCACCGGATCCACCTGTAAATACGCAATCCCGGAGCCATATCATCAAGTAGGACGTCAACACTGCCTTGGATGACATCCGGTGCCCGCAGTGCCAGAAACAGCTGTACGTAGCCTTGCCGCCCTCATTAGAGTGTGGGGTCCTTTCGTCCAGCCGGCTTATTTCAGAACTCACTTCCGCGGGCTTCAATCCCTGCGGAGTCGCAAACCGAATCCTCGAAGGATCCGTCAAATCCTGCCTGAAGACGTAGTCCCTCCAAGCAGTCACATGAGGCTGGGTCTTGCCCTTGTCCCTCCGGTGCATCAGATAATGATGGCTTGTCACCACTTTGAAAACAGCCATCATCTCCGGGTCCTTATCCTCCAGAACTTGGATCTCTTCATTTGATGGAAAATATTCCTCGTACGGTTCTGAGCCCCAAGGAAGCTTGGACACTTCGTACATCTCGTGAAGGGCCAATCCCAACTCCCCCACCGGAGTAAAGAAGCTACCAGTCTGGGCATTGAAAAGCTCCAAGAGCGCAAGGAACATAGGCTTATTGAGGTCCACGCCTGCCTGCGTGGCCCGAATGGCGGCTGTCAGCCCGATCTCTTTAAGCTCAACCTCGAACCTTGAAAGCACCCAAGTGGTCAACTCGTCCCACTTCGGGATGTAGTGACACCAGCCTTCGACTCTGAAGCTACTTGTCGGATACATCACCTTTGATGTCAGCATCCGATTTGCAAAGATCGGGGCACTGAAGGGAAACGTGTCATTTGGGACCTCACTGTAGATGCTCCCAGGATGCAAGGCTCGATAACTGAAAGAAGAACCGGCCCGTGAAGCGGTCAAAGTATCTCGCTGGTTCGAGGAGGCGTCAATTGAGAGGGTACCTCCCAAGGCCCCTCCTTGAGAGGGAGTAAGTTCCCAACCCATCCTTCTCTTCGAAGCTAGACGATAAAAAGCCGTCAGCGGCAACTGGCGGTCAACCTGCCGCATGTACAAAACCATGCCTTTGGCAGAAAAGAACCAGTCTTCTCTAATCCTCAGTATCTTCGCTTCGGAAGAGACTAGTCGGTCGCCAAACAGAAAGGCAGGTTTTAAGAAAGTTACACTTTCGGATTCAGCAGACTTCAGTTTACCACTCTCCATCATACTCTGGAGGAAAAGAGGCAACTGGGTCTGGATTTATAGCATTCTCTCACGAGGTTGGTCCTGTAAGATAGCATCCTTCGCAGGATTGATCACCGCCTCGTCAAAATCAACTCCCATCTGACAAAGAGAAGCGTCCAGAAGGACCTCATTCAACAAAGGGATCATCATCGACACTGATACAACAAAGATGGAAGTCAGGCAAAAAGAAAAATGTCAAATAGCTTCGGCGCATCATCAGGGCGTAAGCCCATGCGCGTCAACTTGCTTCGGTGCATCATCAGGGCGTAAGCCCATACGCGTCAGCATTGGAGCTTCGGCGCATTCAAAGCGTGAGCTCATGCGCGTCAGCGAAGGCTTCAGCGCATCATCAGGGTACGAAACCCATGCGCATCAGCCATTAAACCTCGGTGCATGATAAAGGTGTAAACCTATGCACGTCGGCGGGATAGAATCTCGGCGTATCATCAGGACAAAAGTCCATACGCTTCGGCAAATCTGAGTTAGGGCACAGTCTGGCCCAAAATCTTATATGAAGGAGATAAACCCACCCGTCACCTTAGGACGAACGTCGGCCGGAGTTGCAGGGGTGATAGGTGCATCCTCACCAACGAACTCCTTCGCTTTCTCCTTCCCCTTGCCGGCACCGCCGCGAGGAGTCTTGGGAGCCATTCTCTCAAAGAAGAAAAAGTTAGGGTTTTGAAGAAAAAACTCTAAAGAAAGCAAAGGCACAGAGCAGATGAACTCTCTCTCTCCAACCCTTACCTATTTATAGGACTTGGTCGCACGCGTGAACCGATGACGTGTAATCTCAGCCGTCGCTTCGGGTTCCGTGAGAAGATAACAGCAAATACAACCAAAAGATCATCATTAATCTTTTGGGTTACCAAGGCGTCATCATCATCAACTGAAAGGAGCATGCGCCCGAACAAGCATGCGTCCAAAAATCATGCGCCCTGACCTCCATGCTTCTTATTCAAAGTATTCCAAAACTTAGTCAAAAGTTTTGAAAACTTTGAAGGGGGTCTTGTAGAAGCATGGAATTTTACAACCAGAAAGCCCATGCGCCAGGCATTATATGCGCCAGAACTCAGACAGCTAATCGAATAAGCCATAGACATTCGAAGAACTTTTTATTTTATATATAAAAGTCTATTATATGTCTAGAAAAGATGGTACAAAGGAGAATTTCTACAAAGGAAGGATCCTAGATCTACATCCAGCAACCACCATGCGCCTTCCAGATATGCGCAGCAACCACCATGCGCCTTCCGATAGGCGCAGCAGTCACCATGCGCTGTCAGCCAGGCGCAACAGATGTCATGCGCCTCCAGCCAGGCGCATCCTACCATCTCTTCAGCAGCTCAGTTATGTACATCCAGCTCAGTTATGTGCATCCCTTCAGCAGCTCAGTTATGTGCAACTCTTCCAACTAGGCTCACCTGGCCGAACAGAGCCCAGTTATGTGCCGCTCTTCCAGCCAGGCTCGCCTGATAAGTGCTTCGCCAAGCAAAGCATTTAACCCTCTGGCTGGAACCAAGGAAGAGAAGAGCACCGCAAATGATGTGGCCAGGGGAGGCTTCGAAAGAGCCTCCAAAGGCGAAGGAAGACCGTGATCGAAACCGCGGCTAAAGGAGCAGCTTTCAACACAACCAGAGTGGACAACACCCACTTTGAAGGAAGAAAGAGCCTAGCACCGCCATTCCGATCTACGGCTCTTCCGGAATAACGGAGACGAGGCCCGAACATCCTTATCTTTGGATGCAACAGGCACCTTCTGCCTGCCTCGGAAGCCTCGACTCCGTCTTTTGGATGTAACAGTCACCTTCAAGTGCATCGAAGACAACACGACATCTCATCTTCACCCTCGGAAGTACTTCGTCAACAGAATGCACCCACATATCCAAGTTCATGTTGGAAGTACGTGAGGAAATGAGGAGCAAACCTTCTCTCCATGCCACTATTTATAGGCTGGGCAAATCAAACCCACGCGCCAAGTGGATGACTCTCCGAATTCTGTGCAATGAATTTGCATTAAATGGATGAACCAGACGCCTCGAATTCAGCCAAACGGCTATTTATAGCACTCGAGGAGCGAGACAGCCGTGCCATTAAAAGACATGTCGGATGCACCAGCCAAACAGTGCATCACATGGACGCGCCCTCCAACATCAGGCGCATCACACAGACGCGCCCTACAGTTCCCGGCACATCACAGAGGATGCGCCTCCCCTCACATCTCCATGCCGAGTGGAACACCAACCAATGTGCCCACTCAGCTGTCCATCAAACATCACAAATATTAAATGCTGAACTGACACCAGAGTTGGCAGCACGCTTCCCAAAGTCTGAACAGTTGACAGCTTTTTCAGAGAATGAAGCGTCGGCAACGTCAGCATCATCATGACTCCGACGGCTACTGCCACGTGGCCATCCGCATGCGCCTCTACAGCCATGCGTCCAAACCAGGATGCGCCTCAAAAGCCATGTGCCTCAGACCCTTCACTGATCCCTAAAGACAGAAGAAGAGTCTCCAGTTGAAGCTTTGCATGCGCCTCAAACGCCATGCGCCCCGGACTGATCTCTGATCCCGAAAGACAGAAGGAAGGTCACCTGCATACGCCTCAAAATCCATGCGTCCTAAATGGTTTATAACTCCTAAAGGTTATGAGCCGCAGTCTCCTCCTGCGCCCAGATGCAAGGCGCAGCTCACCAGATCACTGCCCCCCCAAATTCGAGATCTTCGAGCCATGGGTCAATGACACGTGTCCTTTGACTCAACTCGTCCAAGATTTCAGCAACAGAAAGATCTTCTCCTCTGCTATGTGCCGGCTCACAACAGCAGTATGAAGAGTTCAACCTCCCAATCAGGGCGCATCATCCGTGCGCCCCCATCAGCAACTTCCACGTGGCGTCCCCACGTACCGGCGCATCCTACATATGCGCGCATGAGCAGCCAACCTGCCCAGCTATA
This sequence comes from Iris pallida, assembly GCA_029216955.1. NCBI lineage: Eukaryota > Viridiplantae > Streptophyta > Magnoliopsida > Asparagales > Iridaceae > Iris > Iris pallida. The sequence goes on from JANAVB010037818.1 coordinate 4,030,712, forward strand.
AATTGAGGGATCATTTCCTTCTCACATATAGGGACAACAGACAAAAATCCAGAACAAACATACAAGAGAGGCAGATACAGACACTCAACGTCTTCCTCCTCTCAGCAAGCTCCAGCACCCAGAGCAATCCACACCTTCAGAGAACCGATAACCGTCGTCAGCCGGTCAACGGAGTCAACGCATTACCACTCGCTCCATTGGCACTAAGGACCCAGCTTAAACAAAAGTGTACTCCTAGGAATACGTCTAAGTCCTACATTGTAACACTGTTCTGTTTGTATTAAAGTTTTCAATCAAACAATTTTAATGGCAAACAAGTACTACTCTTGACATCCTTCAGACATGTACTTCTATCTCCACCCAACAAGGGAGTCTGTGGACCCAATCATCAGGGCTCACGTACACCTCCCTTTCCCAAAATCTTACGCTTCTGGAACCCAGCTGTTCTGTGGCTTTCTATCCTCAGTAGAAGAACAACCACATCCACATTACCTCTGAGTTGTTCTTCTACGCCCTGCAAAACATAATCTGACACCATGTAGGATTATGCTGCTTATCATGTTTACCACGTCCACATCACCTCTGAATAAACATTTCGTACAGACAACCCCTGCGTTGTCGTACATTGATCGCAGAACTTCCATGTCCATATTTTCTCTGAGTAGTTCCGCGTATCTCCCCAGAGTCACTCCTACCACGTCCATAACACCTCTGAGTAGGAAGATTCCGACATTTAACCCCATATTTACCACGTCCACATTACCTCTGAGTAAATATGTTGGTTCTCTCAAACTTATTATTTGTACCTAAAAAGCAAGGTACACAAAAGATAATAGGTCCATACAAATCATCAAGTTCATGACAGCAAGAATGAACACACCACAAAACTCTTTATTCTTTATTTAAAAATAAAGGATTACATCCCCAGCAGGAGTTACAAATTACATAAAATAACAAAAAAAGGGGAGAGGCTACAATCCCTAAGCATCAACAGGATTGGATGAAAGTTCTTCGATCCGACGCTTCAAGTCTTCCGCCCGAGTCTCTGCAGTCGTCGGAACTCGGCGTTCGGCCTCTTGACGCATCATTTCTATAGCCTCAGGGGAAGTGTCATCCTCATACTTCTCGTCCAACTGTTGTCGCTGCTGGGCCAGGAAAAGAGCCTGGCGGGTGAAATCTGCTTCCTCCACTTTAGATGCTACATGTTCGACCTGGATTCGCTCAGCATCTAACAAGAGATGGGCTCGCTGGTCTTCAAGGAGGCAAATCTTGGCATTTACCTCCACTATACTAGCGTTCAACGCAGCTCGCAACCCTACCTTCTCCTATGTTGATTGAGATAACCTCTCCATTGCAGCCTCAGCTTCGGCCACCTCGTGCTCCCATTCAGCCACAGTGGCCTAATAAGATGATTCAGTTTCAGCGATCATCTTCTCTTTTTCTGCTTCTATCAGGGCGAAAAGATCATTTTGCTGGATACACTGAAACTCGAAAAGTAGTTGGTCGAGCTCGGCCACCGATGCCTCCAGAATCTCGGCCATATGGTTATGGACCTGGTGGAACGTATCAGACCAATCTGAGGGAGCACCATGGTTTTTGCCATCACGAAACTCCCGTTGGCATTTATCACTGTCGATACGCCCCTCTGCAGCATCTTCTACACCGCCTCAATGATAAACTTCATGTATTCATCCGTATTCGCCAGCACTTGCGGTGTCATAGCAGGAGTTGGAGGAGCTGCTCTAGATGGCGGACCGGAAGAAAACCCGCCAGCTTCAATCTGCGAGACTGAAACCTCGGCATCAACGGACTCTCCCTCAACGGGGGCTTGAACTTCGCCACTGGCCCGAGGAGCCAAAAAAATGGAAGGAGCCGAGAGGGGCATCGATATCGTACCCCAAGTAGAAGGAGCAACAGGGGGTTCCAGCGAACCCTTACCCTTCCCAAGCTCGGAGGGACCACCGACGTCAGGGGCTACCTCCCCCGTCTCCAACATACTATCAACAGGCCCTACGAGACCCTCCCACTCTGGCAAAGCAGCGAGATCAGCACTTGTTTCCTGACTCGGCTTCCATGGAGTCAGTCTCGACGGACGAATCTCATTTTCATCATCGAATCCCTCCGCGAGGATGGAATCTGTCGCTACCTTTCGGTCGGCAGCCACCTCAGCTTCCGCTACTGAGTCTGGGGTAGGGCTCGGTAATACTGTGGCCGACCTCCCCTCATCATGACAAGGAGGGGAATCAGCCCTCTTCTCTGTTTCAATTATGTTTGTTGCTCTCGGAACAGGCTCACTCATCTCTGTAGGAACGTCATCCGAAGACGATGAACTCTACTCCACTTCCTCATCCGGAAGCCCTTTATCTGCTGGATCCTCAATGTCAGAGGCCCCCACAGCGGCTTGTACCCTCCCGGGAATTGCTTCATCCTCAGTCTCCCTTCCATTATAATCTAGAGATACTAAAATCTCTGCAGGAACGACATCGTCCGGATTCTCCTCCACAAGAGACATCACAATCGGAGGAATGCGGTCTTCAGATGAGCCCTGCGTTCTTCAGATGAGCCCGCCACCTCCTTTGGTCTGCTAGCACCCAATTTTGGAGTTCGAGGTCTCCTTTTCAGCGGCTCCTACAAAAAAAAAAGCATATGTCACCGCGTTTATGGCATAGTAAAATTTGGCGTCCGAGAAAAGAATCGACGGCCGCGGATTCTGAACAGGCAGCATAAAGCGAGCTCCGGTACATCCGGTATTGTAGTAATGCCAAGCTCGTGCACCGTCCAGCAAACTTCCAGTATACCCCAGGTTAATAATGGGGTTCTCCAATATCAGCTGAGCATAGCCGAATTGTCGTGCAAAATGGCTCGGCAAAAATGGTTCAAGGTAACATTGGTTTCTATTCCGATACACCAGATGGGACGGCCGGATGCTTTACAACCAGCGGAATCCCCATGGAGGCAGAGTGGTGGCATCTTCACCCGAATCCGTTAAGTCTTCGTTGGCCTCAAAACCCAAAAAGATGGGACCAACATTGGTGATCTCCTACCCCTGAAGGTGGGATAAAACTTTTCTACAAATAGGAACACCAGTATGCAACCAGCTCCTCTGGTGGAAACGGCAGAGGAATGCGTCTCCGGCCCTGTGGTCTTCTTCCGAGCCCGTGCTCATCACGTTGGGATGGTGCAAAATTAACTACCCCATCAAATAATGAAACGAAAGTTCGACACGGGGAAATTATCATTCCTACCTCGTTCATGAACCACATTTCTCGTAAATTCTCGTAAACCTCACAGCAGGTTACACACCATTCCGGGAAGTAGAGCCAGGCGACGGCCAAAAACCAACTTCATAGTTGGAAGAATTAGGTTCTGGGTCACTCTCGCCACAGAGCCTGACCCGTCTGAAAAGACATAATCCCGGAGCCAAATTATCAGATACGCAGCCAACACTGCTTTGGACGACATCCGATGAGTAAGGTTCCAGAAACAGCTATAAGAGCGTTCGTCTGACTTCCGGTCCTCGTTTTCTCGGGGACACTTCTCACTTAGCCTGCACATTTCAGAGAGAACCGCAGTACTGGAAAGCCCTGGAGGAGTTGTAAACTGAGAGAGATTCTCCTTGTCTTGCTTAAAGACATAATCTCTCCAAGTAGTCACATGAGGCTGTGACCCGCCCTTATCCCTCTTCTGCATATAATATTGACGACTCGCCACTTCCTTGAAGATGGCCATCATCTCCTCTACTTTGTCCCCCAGGACTTGGAACTCCTCGTTGGTCGGGAAGTATTCCTCATAAGGTTCTGATCCCCAAGGGAGCCTTGACACCTCGTACATTTCATGAAGTGTGAGTCCCAGCTCCCCCACTGGAGTGAAGAAAGTCCCGGTCTATGTGTTAAACATCTCCAGGAGCACGAGGAACATATGCCTGTTGATGTCGACGCCTGCCTGGGTAGCACAGATTACGGCAGTCAGCCCAATCTCTCGGAGTTCAGTTCGAAACTGCGTCAGAACCCAGAGTGTCAGCTTGTCCCACTTGAAAATATAGTAAAACCAACCCTCTACCCAAAATTCTCCTTTCGGGTACGACCGCTTCAATAACAACATATGATTTACAAAAGTTGAAGCGCCAAAAGCAAATTTGTTGTTAGGGACGTTACTGTAAATGCTCCCAGGACGTAGAGTCTGCCAGGTGAAAGAAGGCCCAGCCCGCGCGGCGGCCAAAGTATCCCTCTGATTGGAGGTGGCGTCGATCTTGATGGTGCCTGCCACCGCTCCCCCTTGAGACGGGGTTAGCTCCCAAGACATCCTCCTCTTGGAAGCAAAGCAACAGAAAGCCGTCAAAGGCCATTGACGCTCAAGTTGCTTAACAGTCATGTGCACCCCTCTTGTTGTAAAGAACCAATCTTCCTTGATCTTTAACACCTTTGCTTCACTAGAAGTAAGGCGGTTCTCAAACAGGAACTCAGGCTTCAAGAAAGTCATATTATCAAAAATGGCATATTTTAAAATGCCACGCTCCATCATCCGTTGGAGAAACCCATGCTGTTGTTCTCGGATTTGAGTCATTCTCTCTGGAGGCTGATCCAGCATAATGGCAGCTTGGGCAGGGTTTATCACCTCCTCGTTACAATCTACTCCCATCTGACAGAGGGCAACGTCCAGAAGCACTTCATTCAAGAGCGGGACGATCATCGACACTAGTGGTCAGCAAAAGAAGGCAAAGATTTATGTTAGAAACAACAAAAGAATCTGAGCCACGTTCTCATCAGAAGCGCATACCCCGAACCAAGGCTCAAGCACATCTGAAAAGAAGCTTCGACACATCATCAAGGTCTAGACCCATGGGCGTCAGCAGTAAAGCTTCAGCGCATCATCAGGGTCTAAACCCATGCGGGTCAGCAGTAAAGCTTCAACGCATCATCAGGGTCTAAACCCATGTGCGTCAGCATTGAAGCTTCGGTGCATCATCAGGGTCTAAACCCATGTGCGTCAGCAATGAAGCTTCGGCGCATCATCAGGGTCTAAACCCATGCGTGTCAGCGATGAAGCTTCGGCGCATCATCAGGGTCTAAATCCATGCGCGTCAGCAATGAAGCTTCGACGCATTCAGGGTTTAAACCCATACGCGTCGGCAAAAAAGCTTCATCACATCATCAGGACTCAAGGTCCATGTGCGTCGACGTATGTGAGTTCTAAAAAATGGCCTATTCGAGTACAGAAAGATATGGTAAAGAATGATAAAACCCACCAATCACCACCGGCCGAACGTCGACGGGCATCCGGGGGACATCATCCGCAGCAGCCTCCACAGGCTCTTTGCCCTTGCCCCGTCCTTGGCCAGCACCAACGCGAGGAGTCTTGGGGGCCATCTCGTGAAAGAAGAAGCTAGGGTTTTTCGTGAGAACTCTAGAGAAGAAGAAAGCAAAGTGGAGAAGAACCCTCTCTCTCCTTCAGACGCTTATTTATAGGCTTGGTCGCCCGTGTGAACCGATGAAGGGTGACATCAGCCGCCGCCTCGGGTTCTGTGAAGTGATAACTGCAAATAATCCAAAAAGATCATCATTAATCTTTTTTGTTACTTCGAAGCATTATTATTTACATTAACTGAGAGGAGCACGCGCCCTATCATTGGTACGCGGAGTAATCATGCACCCGAACCGTGATGCGCCTCATTGAAGACACCACCATGCTTCTTATTCAAAGTATTCCAAAACTTGACTAAAAGTTTTAAAAACTTTGAAGGTGGTCTTATAGAAGCAAGGAATTTCAGAACCATAAATTCTATGTGCCTAACATTACATGCGCCAGGGAGCTCAGATGAAGTACTTGGCACAGCAAACAGCAAAAACATAGACATTAAAAGAAGATTTTTATTTCATATAAAAGTCCATTACATGTCTAAAAAAGGATTTAAAAAGAAGAATTTCTATAAAGAAAAGATCCTAAGTCTATAGTTAGTCGCAACAACCGCTAGCGCTCTCGGCCAGGCGCATCCCTTAAGCGTCTCAGTCAGGCGCATCCCTTTAGCATCTTAGTCAGGCGCATCCCTTCAGCGTCTCGGTCAGGTGTATCCATTCAACAGTTCAGTTATGTGCATCCCTTCAACGTCTCAGTCATGCGCATCATAAAGTCTCAGCATATGTGCTCCACTTCGACCCGATCGGGCGCTTCGACTAATGAAGCATTTATTAAGCAGAACAAGGGTAGGCGATCAACCCCACCCTAGTGGGAGGAAGAGCTCTCCAAAGAAAGAGGAGAGCACCATAAATCCATGGCAAAAGGAGGCTTTCAATACAACCAGAATGGGCAACACCCACTCTAGCAGGAGGAGGAGCTCTCCCAAAGTCCAAACAAGATGATCGGGGCACCATAATTCCGATCTGTGTCTCTTCCAGTATAACGGAGACGAGGCTCGAGCATCCCGATCTTCGGATGCAACATGCACCTTCCGCCTGCCTCAGAAGCCCTCGACTCCGACTTTCGGATGTAACAGTCACCTTCAAGTGCTTGAACGAAGACAAGTCGTCCTATTTTCACCCTCAAAAACATCTCGTCAATAGAATGTGCTCGAGAAAACATGTTTATTTCGAAATGACGTGAGAGAACAAGAAGCAAACTCTCTTCTTGCCACTATTTATAGGCCAGGCAAATCAAACCCATGCGCCAAGTGGCAGGCTCTCCGAATCCCGTGCAATAAATTTGTATTTATGGTGATGAACCTGACGCTTCGAATTTGAACAAGTCAAAAATGGCTATTTAAAGCACTCGAAGAACGCAACAGTCGGACCAATAAAGGCACGTCATGCAAACGGATGCGCCGGCCAGACACTACGCATCGTACAGACGCACCCGTTCCAAAGTGCCTCGTATGAATACGCCCAACAAAGCACAGATCCATGCGTCCTAAACACGCATGGACCCATGCGCCCATTTGGCTCGTTACCGATCAAGCAATTAATGCTCAAGTGACAAAGTTGGAAGCACGTCCCCCGAGGACTGAACAGTTGACAACTTTTTCAGAAAACAAAGCGTCGCTGATGTTAGCATCATCATTACTTTCCTCTGGTGGTTACAAGCCACGTGGCTGCCCAACCATTTTGTATGCGCCTCCGCAGCCATGCGCCCAAATCTATGCATACGCCTCACAAGTCATGCGTCTTAGACTTTTCTCTGATCCCTAAAGACAGAGGTCAAGTCACTACTGAAGCTCCGGATGTGCCTCAAAGCCATGCGCCCAGACTGGTTCGTGACACTTAAAGGTTACAAGCCAAAGTCTACTCATGCGCCCAATCCTAGGTGCATCCTGTCAGATTACTCTCCACCAAACCGAGATCTTTGAGCTATGGATACGTCCACGTATCTTTTGACTCAGTTCAGCCGATGAAGGGGTGCTAATCATCCAAGATCTCAGCAACCGAAAGATCTTCTCTATTGCTACGTTTGAGCTTTGCCGCAGCCCACAAATACAACAGGAAGGGTTCAACTCCTCAATCAGAGCGCATCGCCCATGTGCCTCTATCAGCAATCACCACGTGGCATCCCCACAAACAGGCGCATCTTATATATGCACGCATGAGCAGCCAGCCTGCAAGCTATAAATAGAGGGATAATTTCCTTCTTCCACACCCATGAACACACAGAGAGACACACAAACTGTCAGAGATCAAGGAACAGTCAACCAAAGCATCAGAGTTTACTCCCAGATATCGGAAGAGACACTCAACGTCTTATTCCTCTCTGTAAGCTCCAGCACCCAGGGCAACTCAGACCTTCAGAGAACCGAGAACCGTTGTCAGATCGTCAACGGAGTCAACGCATTACCATTCGCTCCATCGACATAGGGATCCAAATAAACAAAAGTGATCTCCTAGGACTACATCTAAGTCCTACATTGTAACAATGTTCTGTTTGTAATTGAAATTTTAATCAAAAGATTTTAATGGCAAACAGTTACAAGCCGAAAGGGTTCTTCTGACAATAAAGCATAAAAGGCTAAGCGACACGGTGTACTAGTCATCGGACTACCGGTAGCTAGGATCCGGCTCCTACAGCTACCCCATGGCAGTTTTATCCTAATAATTTATGTCATAAATCCTTGTTTATTATATGGTTCAATTTTATTTATAACTTGTTTAATTCATTTTTCTAACTTTATTTTTATTTACTAGTATAATACTAGTAGTTTACGACAACAAAATATTGCCATATAATACTAGTAGTTTACGACAACAAAATATTGCCATTAAAGGAAATACAATATTTTGCAACATAATCTTGCCATTTATGGACTCATGATATACGACAATAATATATTGCCATATGTTGTTCGAAATTATGGCAACTAAATATTGCCATTAATAATAATCTTTAAAGGCAACAAAAAGATTTCTTATAAGGCAACAATTAATTGTCGTAAATTAGTTCCCTTATACGGCAATAATTGGAAGATGCCGTAAATAAGCAATACTGACACAACCTTTTACGGCACACTATGGCAACTTCACATTGTTGCCATATTTGTGTTTTTGTGGCAAAAATCTCATTATTAACGGCATTTTAAGGTTGCCGTATAATGGATTATTTCTAGTAGTGTCTATTCAATTTGCTTTTGCAATTTTCTAACTTGGCTATTTACATTTGAATTTTTATCAACTTTATCTCTTCTGTCCATTTTCTCCAACTTGGCAATGTTTTTAAAACTGTTTTCAGATCTGGTCCCAGAACCCAGAACTCGGGCCGAACTGTGCTTTACACAGAGTTCGGGCCGAATTTGGTCTGGTTATTCCAGAACTTCCAGTTGCTCTCAGCCATCCATCCATTTTGATCCTACGGTCCAGGATCCACGCTGTAGAAGCATGGAAAATACTAAAGAAAATGACTCATGCGGCCAGGAAAGATCCATGCGGCTCAGAAAACTCATGCGGCTCAGGGAGTCATGCGGCATAAGGAGCTATGCGGCCCGAGGCATTCCATACGGCTCAGAAGACACGTGGCTTGACAGCGCTCCCCTCCGACCCATAATGCAATAATTGCTTTGACGGCTGACCCCTCTGAAAAGTTGACAGTCCTGACACCAAAGTAGGTAATTATGACTCTGTCATAATGATGAATCTCTAGGGAAGAGAAAAGAGATCTCTGACACAAATCCCTCGAGAGCCATAAAAATGCCACGTGGCCTTGCCACGTGGGCGTTCGTATGCGGCTCACTTCTCATGCGGCTCAGAATGAATCCTATGCGGCTCAGGTCAAGAAAGCCTCATGCGGCTCGAGCAAAGAACTTCTCATGTGGTTCAGAGTGAATATGTCCTATGCGGTTCAGGCCAAGAAAGCCTCATGCGGCTCGAGCGAGGACTTCTCATGCGGTTCGAGAGGATCGTGTCCATGCGGCTCGGGCGAATATATACCTATACGGCCCACAAGGATTACTCCTCTGTGGTTCGAGGGCTCAAGTGAGGGCCACTGCCCAGGCAGCCCTGACACGTGGGCTTAACCATATGCGGCTCACTCGTCATGCGGTCCAGATCCCCTCAGCAGCTCCTAGGACACGTGTCCTAAATCGATTAATTCCTCAGATTTGCTGCCATTAAAGATTGGGTCAAATCCCAATAATTTGGGACACGTGGCAGAAGAATAGATCTAATTTATTCGCAGATATCAGAAGATAATTATAAGGAAGATTTATTCCAATCAGCAATTATTGCTAATGGGATTTGGTATAATCTACACCTAATGGCTCGGATTCGTCACAATCAGAAATGAACGGCCTGGATTGACCAATCCCCAGGCTGCCGCCATCTCCAAGAGCTAATCATTGGCAACCCTAATGATCACATCCCACTATTATAAATAGCAAGGTGCCATGCCCTTATAAAATATATACAATATCAGAGAGAAATACGTATATACAGAGAGACTTCCCCCCATAGTCAGGAAGAAAATACACAGAGAGAGAGAGAGAAGCTAGAAGAGAAACAGAGGAGCAAGAAGAGCATTTCTTCATCAACGCCAATCATCTTTTCACAAGGAGCCAAGTCTGCATACCGATCGTCCAAGGAGTAAGGCAGGGCTGTCGTCGCCTTCCCGAGCCTCTATCATCACCCCCCAGAATCTAAAATAAACAATTATACTTAGACTGCTGTACCTAGGTTTTCGTCCCTAGGCTTTCTTTGTACAAGCGAGTTTGTAACGTGAAGTAAAAGTCCGGTCCTCCGATAATTGTTCTATTCTTTTATATTTCATGGCAAACACGATGGCGACTCTGCTGGGGACTAACTTCTCCACGGCTGAGGAGTTGGTGATGCAATCGGATGCAGCCAAGCTTGGCTCCATACAACAAAAGATGGTCGCCCGGTTCGACCAACAGGCGTTCGAAGAAATGCTCTCCGACAAGAGCACTGGCCTGGTCCAGAGACGAGCTTGCACAAAGAAGGCCCGTAAGGAGTGGAGACCCCGATCCTTCGTTTCTACTAAAACTCTTACGGAGATACCCTCTGTTGTTCAAGACGGCGAGCAAGATTCCCCTGCGGCTAGAGTTTCTCTTTGCCCCTGCAAGTCCAGCATCATAGTATTTTCTTCTGCCGGACTTGGGGACAGCAGAGTTGTCTACGATCTGAGCCATATAAGTGTATCAGCCGCAGGGAGAAAGCTCATGCGGCCACATCCTCCTGTCGCATGAAGAAAACTCATACGGCCATATCTGTCAGCCGCATAGCTTATGCAGCTATAATTGCCAACCACACGGAGGAAACTCGTACGGCTATGGGAGTCAATCGCTTGCAAAAAACCCATGCGGCCACAATTGCCAACCGTATGCGGCCAGCCTGTACGGTCGTGACTCCTAGCCGCATAAAAATAATTCATCCGACTGCAGAAGACAACCGCATGCAGACAGCTTGCACGGTACCCAACTCTAGCCGTATAGCATCCGTTTCACACTTCTCTCGATCAGTCTTCGACCGTCTCTCATGCGGTCCTGACCCTGATGGTTCTCTGGATGATAAGCCAGATTCTGTGGTATCCAACTTGGACTCCTCCTATTACGCACCCACAAGTGCTAAAAGGAGAAAGTCTAGGGCAGCACGGGCTCATCAGGCCCAGTCAGCTGTCCCAACCTATGACTATCGGGGCGTTTCGTTGACTATCATACGGGCCTCGGATGGGAAGCTGTATACAACCTCTCGAGTCCAGCCCCCGTCGGTAAACAGACAGAGTGGTTCCTCTGACCTGCGGAAGGCGATCCTCCACAAACGTAAGGAAAGATGAGGAGTGTCGGCGTGCAAAGAGTCCTCGCTTGGACATCGCTGTACCCAAATCATCATCAACTGCTGCTGCAACAACACGGCAGTGACGGAAGATCGACCGTCCGTCTTCCAAAGGCTACAACATCCAAGCTCAGAAGATGAGGCACCTCCTGTTGTCTCCTGCAATTCTGCTCAAAAGATCCCCGCCGAAGGGAGAGAGAAAAAGACAAGTATCTCCAGTCCCAAGATATCAACCACTACAGCTAAGAAACTATCGTCTAAATGGTTGTCCTCTACCGGTGTATTCCAACACACCCGTTCAAAGATAAAATCTACTACGATGGGAAATTCATCATCCACATCGTTGGAGGTTGAGGGAACTGGGGGTAGCACTCCTCCGAACATCCGCAACAATTCGATGTTTCAAGGAGCCGAGCCCGGACAAACAACTCTTCCATCAGGTGCAACAGACGCTGATGTCCCCGAGGACATCCGTAATTCTCAAGACGAAGCAAGCTCTGAGGCTGGGAATACCGTTCCCTCTGAGTTCGAGCTCGAAGAGAACATTCCCACCTATTCCGATGACTTCTCGGTGCATGGGTACGACTCGGAGGACACATCCTCCACCGTTCCTTCCATCCCTCCTCATGTAAGGACGGATTTTATGACGGACATCAATCAAGGTGGTTCCAATGATCGCCAGCACATCGACAATCTCAAAGCCATATTACTTACTTTGGTCAAGTTTGTAGATGAGATTAAAGCGGCCCTGCCCACTTTACAAGGAGGAACGCCTGGTCAAACGAGCACGGGTCCCGCGGTCAATGTAGATTCGAACTCAGCGGCACCAAACCCGGGCAATAATTCTCCCGAAATAACAGCCCCTACCGCGACAGATGAGACCCGAGAAGTAAGGAGAGAGGTCCAGGAGCTCCAAGCTATGTTTCATGCCCGAGAAAACGCTCAAGATCTCAGAATACGACAACCATACCCTGCTGAATGGAGGGATGTTCCATTCCCACCAAGATATAAGCCGTTCAATATCAACCCGTATGATGGCAAAACCTCAGCAAGTCGGTACATCACTTACTTCGAGGTCACCATCGACCATCTGTCCCATGATGATGCTATCCTCACACGGTTATTTATTGGGGCGTTGGAAGGAGTCGCCTTCGATTGGTACCGCAATCTACCGGACAACTGCATCCACTCCTTCACCGGCTTCAAGCGCCTGTTCTTGGAGCGATTCTACGAAGTAGGACATGACGTCACTATGTCCACTCTCATGGACGTCATTAAAGGGGAGAAAGAGTTGACAAGAAACTACATCGAGCGGTTCCGCCAGACCGCTATGAAGCTGTCTTCCGAAAATCCAGATTCCTTTTTGATTGAAATTTGCCAAAAGAGACTGCTTCCAACAATCAGTCTCTGGATGGACAAAAGTTAATTCAAAGATTGGAAGGCATTCATCATCAGCGCCACAAGCACCGAAGAACGACTGAAGAAGGCTCGCCAACTGGGATTGCACATCTCAGAAGGAGAAAACAAGGGCAAGCGTCCCAATAATGATAATGGGGGTAACCCCTCCAACAATCGGGACAGCAAGGGAAAGCAGGCTATGGTGGCCGACACGGCCCAGAAGCCCGAGTCACAACCAGCAGACAAACAATGGCCTCAAATCACTTACTCTTTCGAAGACGGCCACGTCAAGCCTATCTTGGACATGCTCATACAAGGAGATAGAATTCAGCTCCCTCCACCAAGACGGAAGCCTCGGTCGGCTGTTCTGGAGAACCTAAAGTTCTGCCATTACCACCGTTGTGTACACCACGCTACACACGACTGCTACCAACTGAAACGGTACATCCAAATCCTCATCGATTCGAATGCTCTGGCCATCGATTTCGAAGAAGTAACCGTAGCAGCCAATATGGTGTCCGTATAATTCGGCAGCTTCCCTCCGACGGAGACTCAAGACGGGGTAATCCCCGTCCCTCTGGCGACGATGGAGATTACCAATCTTCCACCTCCCCGGGAATAGGCTGCTGGTCTAGTACCTCTCACCACCTCACGAGGGGAGGTCATGTGGGTCCATCCAGACTTGGTGTCAGAAGTAGCTCGGCCCACACCATCTCCCACTAACAAAAAGAAGAGTGGAAAAGTCAGGACCTGCCACACAATCTCAGCAGACAACGATGAAGCTACAGCCGTCATCACGCGGTCTGAAGCACAATCCCAACCTGTGGTTGACAACCCAGCCGAAAATCATCAACCCACTACAACGGACGCTCCGGGACCGGCTCAGCCTTCGACGACCGACAAGCCTAGGCCGAAGGAGACTCACTTCGACAAATCTCTCCGAAAAGACGCAGCCCAAGGGCTAGAGAGGCCCTACAACTTTGACATCTTAGCATAATTGGCTAGCACTCCGGCCAAATTATCACTGTACGAACTCCTAAGGCTCTTCAAGGACGTTCGTATTGCATTGAGCGAAGCACTCCAAAATGCCGATGCCTATCTGGCTCAATCTAACCTCAACGGGGAGGACTCACCCGCGGATCTCCAAGACAGTGCCTGCACGGGAGCAATGCCCAACATCGTCTTCACTCCGTAGGACATGCTCTTCAAAACCAACCTACATGATCGCCCGCTATACTACACGGGATACATCGGCGATGTGAAGGTGGATCGGATGCACATTGATCCTGGCTCTTCCATAAGCATCATCTCGAAGGGTCTCCTACATTATCTTCGTATCCCAATGCATCGCCTGACACCTACAAGCACCGCCATCAGCGGTTTCAATTTGGGCAGGAGCTACCCTATTGGGAAGATTCGTCTAAAGTGTCAAATTGGTGACCTCCAATCCGAAGTCACCTGCTACGTCATAGATGCAGACACTTCTTACAACATCCTCTTGGGGCGCCCATGGATACACGATTATATGATCGTGCCTTCCACGCTACACCAGTGCTTCAAATATGTCGACAAACACGGCTTCGTAAAGACAGAATTTGCTGATATTGATCCCTTTAAAGGGGTCGAATCCTACTACTCAGACTCCTGCCTATACGAAAAGTCGAAGAGGCACCTTGATGAAGGAGACGTACAAGTTCATATCGAGACAGCTACGGGATCAGAAGGACCCCTGACGATCCACCTCCAAGCTCGTAAATCGGGCAAGTCCACACCCCTTACTGCCACTCCGCGGAAGGACGCGATCAGCCTCTCGGCACAAGAAGAGCAGATGATAATCCGGCTGTCAAGGTCCGGCCAAGTGCCGAGACCCACAACGGGGCCACTAACAATCAGACTGCCGAGAGTCAGTCAACCCCAAACAGGGAGGCTCAATCCCTCTGACAAGCCGCTGACGATACGCCTTCCCAAGAAGGATAGTCACCTCGATGCAAGGTCTGACACTTCTAGCGAACCGGCTACTCCCCGCTCCACATCAAATGCCAAACTGGGGGTCGCTAGTCTGCCAACAACTCCATGCTCTGCTCCATCAACTAAACCACTGACAATCAAGCTTTCCAGGTCGTCCTCTCAGTCTTCGTTCACACAGGGGGTAGCCAAAGAGGAACCGGAGCTAGCCAAGTATGTGGCTGCCCACACCGATGTCCCCTCTACCGATGATATAATTCCCCTAGAAAAGATACCTTACTTTATCAATAAAGGGTTATCTTTGAACTACACCGAACTCAACAAGCTATGTACAATGTACGCTATGGAATACGGTATAGGCACTTACCTACACACACAAGTGACAAATGTGTACACCGCGATCCGACTTACTCCTGTAGAAGACGCTTACCGAATAATCGAAGGAGGAGATCATCCAATCATCTTCGGCCGGACGAACAACCCGCATCCCCTCACCATAGAAGAAGTCGACCTCGAGTCAGATGCCGGAAGACTGCCTCTGTATCTCTATAGCCCTCAATCCAAATATCTCATGCAGAAATAGGGGTATGATCTGGAGACGATGCCAGGATTAAACTACGGCACTGGGCGATGATTACCTTTGAAGCCGCCAGTCCCGGCGGGCAAACCACGGAACTACTATAATAAAATTCGATACGGGTTAGGGTATGTAACGCCTACTACGACCTCTGAGAGTTCAGATGAAGAATGCGACTGGCAGTCACATTCAACCGGATCACCAACTTCCGATTCGGATACCAGCATCGGAGATGTGTTCAGACAAGTCATGTCAGTCAATATGGCATTCGTCGACGCCTACGAGGAAGACGAAGACATCCTCGAGATCTTCGAGCTAGAGCCGTGGGCCCAGCAATTAGATGCACAATGGGAAAAGCGGTTCGAACTGAGAGAACCTCCTACTGAAGATGAGGTTATACAGGTCGATCTCGGCAGCAAATCTTCTCCAAAACCGATTTTCATCAGTAAAAGCCTAACTGACGAAGAACGGGAGTCGCTGCTAGAACTTGTCAGATAGTACATTGATGTGTTCACCTGGAGCTATGAAGACATACCAGGGTTAAATCCTGACATCGCTCTTCACAAACTCAACATTTGGCCATATGCGAAGCCAGTCAAGCAACAACAGCGACGCTTCCGCCCAGGCATCATGGACGCGATCGAAGCCGAAGTCAACAAACTGATAGCCAGCGGCTTCATTCGTGAGGAGCAACATCCCGATTGGGTCGCCAATATAGTACCCGTCCTCAAGAAGAATGGGAAGATTCGAATCTGCATCGACTTCCGCAACCTGAACGAGGCATGCCACAAAGATGAATTCCCCCTTTCTATCACAGACATCATGATCGACAATACCTGCGGCTTCAAACGTATGTCATTCATGGATAGTTTCTCGGGGTACAACCAAATAAAAAATATCTTCTGACGACGAAAAGCATACATTATTCCGAACACCGATTGGCACGTACTGCTACACAATCATGCCTTTCGGTTTAAAGAATGCTGGTGCCACATATAAAAGAGCCATGAGCATTATTTTTAGAGACCATTTACGTAAGACAGTGGAGTGCTCCGTTGACGATATAGCCGTTAAGAGCCGCTGCAAAGGAGACCATCTGCAGGATCTAAGGACGGTATTCGACCTAATGCGAGCGCACAATTTGAAAATGAACCCTACAAAGTCCTTTCTGGGCGTATCCAGCGGAAAGATCTTAGGCTTCATCATCATCGCATAGGGTATCCATGTAGACCCTGAGAAGACAAAAGCAATCATGGAGATGGGTCCCCCGAGAAACCTTTGCGAGCTCAGAGGCCTTCAAGGGAGGCTAGCTTATATCAGAAGGTTCATTTCCAACCTCTCCGGGCGATGCCGACCATTCATGCACCTCATGAAGAAAGGAGTCTCATTCGTATGGGACGAGGAATGCCAGCGTGCTTTCGACAGCATCAAAGAATATCTGTCAAATCCTCCAGTTTTGGTAGCCTCGGTCCCTGGAAAACCATTTCTACTCTATGTACGAGCAATGAAACACTCCCTCAGGGCTTTGCTGGCACAAAACAACGACGCAGGACACGAGCAGGCCATATATTACCTCAGCCGAATGATGATTGGGCCAGAGCACCGATACACCGCGGTGGAGAAGGAATGCCTCGTCCTAGTATTCGCCATTCAGAAAATGCGGTATTATGTCACCGGATAAACGATACATGTGATCTCACGAGTCAACCCTCTCAGGGTCCTCATGACTAAACCAGGGGCACTCAGCTCTCGACTCGCTACATGGGCAATATTACTGTCCCCTTATCATATGATCTTCGTCCCACAAAAGGCAGTCAAAGGTGTAATGCTCATCTTGCCGTATCAGTATTTTATACGGATACGTATTTATTTGAGTGGTATTTCGTATTTCTCGACTTTTGTGACATTTTAAAATTTTCCTAAGTGCAGGATTTTCATGCCTTGGTTTAACTTTGACTTGGTTTTATTTGGTTCGGTTCCACTTTGACTTGGTTTGGCTCGGTTTAGTTTGGTTTATCATGAGATGAGGTGTATGGTTTAGATTGAGTGGAGAGGAATGAATGGTGGAGATTGCTTGAGTTTGTTATATAAGCCACTTTTCTCTCTCCCTCCTCATTCACCCTCATTCATTTCTTTTCCACCAAACCCTAGCCATTGGAGAGAGGCAAGTACATCTTGCCGAATGTTGGACGATTTCAATTTCGTTTGTTCCATTCTCTTCCTTGTTATATTCTGAGCATCTTTAGAACTTGGAGATTTCGGTTTTACCGGGTGGATTGTTGTAGATCTAGCCTTGGGGTACTTTCAGTTTTTATAGGTTTTGATCTGTTAAACTTGTATATTTTTGTAAACTGATAATTTCATGTTGTAGAGAATTTTATTTTACCCAAATTTGACATATGGAAGTCTAAATTTGGACTCCGGATTGAAGTTTGGTGGTGTGGAGAAGCCATAATATTTTTCGTGGACATCTTCCCTGTGGAAAGTCATTATTTGAATTTTTGAGCTGCATACTTGCTTGCATTTTTGAGCCGCATAGATTATTTTGCTTGCAATTATTTGTTTGTGGGCCGTATGAATTATTAGCTTGAGCTTGCATTTTGGCAGCATGTAATATAGAGTTGCTTGGTCGCATGAGCTAGCTTGCATGCATCTAACTGTTAGCTTGGCATGCATGCATTTATTTAGTTGGCCGTATGAAGGAATTCCTTCCTTGGCCGCATATAGAATTTTTTCTTGGCCGCATGCAATTGTTACGGTAGCAGGCATAATATTTTAGCTTAGCTGGCATACAAATTTTACTTTAGCTTGCTGACCGCATGGCATCTTCCCAATGGGTGGCCGCATGGGAATTAATTAGCTTATAGGGCCTTTAGCTATTGCTTGCAACATACTGGCCGCATGGCACAATTTCTACTTTTGCCGCATATACATGCAACTGATTGCTGCCGTATGAAAATGTTTGTGGCCGCATGCATTTACAATTCCTGCCGCATAAGCTAATTTTGGAGCCGCATGGAGACCTTAAGGCTTACAGTGCATGCATTTTGCTAAAGTTAGCATGCATTACTTTTAAGCTTGTGCATGTTTTGTTAGCATTTATTATGGCATGCATGGGATTAAAAATGGTTGGCCGCATGATTCTTTTTTTGTATCAGCAAGTTGGCATGCACTTGCATGCATGGGATTTATGCATGCATGCATTATATTGTTTGAACATTCAGTTGTATGCTTAGCTTAAGTGTTTAGTTGCATAGCTTAAGCATTTAGTTGTAGGCTAGCAAATAATTGCTTGGCACTGCACTTGGGCCGCATGGCCTTCGAATTATTCTCTGGCAGCATGGCTTATATCATTGCTGGCCGCATGCCCCCTGTACCTTAGTGAGTCGCATATGGCTTGCTGCCATGATATATTCAATTTGCATGCATGCATGCCTTGCTTGCATGCTTAATAATCTTGGCCGCATGCAACACCAAAGTGAGCCGCATGCAGATTTTGCATGTGCTTGCATGTTTAATATTCCTGGCCGCATTTAATTCTTGGCCGCATGGCCGCTTCCACTGGCGTGGCTTATTATATACATGTAATCATTGCTTCACGTGGAACATAAATTAAATGGTTCACGTGAACCTTTCTTCTTTATTACATTAATTGTTGGGTCCCACATGGCTTTTATATGAATACAATTTTAGGCCACAAGGCCTCTGTACTTGAGTGGTCACGTGTCCTTTTCTTTTGCTTGAGTGGACGCTTGCATTTATTGTGGGTCCCACTCTCTTTGTCTTTTCTGATTGCATGAATATTTCTTGCTGGAAATTAATTTATGGAACCGCATGGCCTCCCACAATTTCTTGGTCGCATGGCCCCTTCAGTTATTTTCTGGCCGCATAAGCTTTGGCTGGCCGCATGGGTGGCTTCCCACTCTCTTTGGCCGTATGTATATTCTTCCACTTTTGGGCCGCGTGGGGTCCACTTTGACTGTTTAAATGATTTATTTGTCCGAATTGTGGTCAGAATTTCTTCCCACTCCCAACATGAAAGTTATAGAGTTTCTCCTTGGCTTCAAGAATATATATATTATATATATATTATTACTTAATTGTGTAAGTTTCTCCCCTCCTTGATAATGTCATGACTTGATAGTGACCCGTCGTGGTGCACTCCCGACATGATAACTTGACCTGACAATTTGACATGATAACTTGACATGATAATTCTTGATAGTGGCCCGCCGTGGCGCACTCTTGACATGATAAACCTGGCATAATATTTCTTGAATGCTGTTGCGACGGCTAACACGACATGACAAGATTGAATAACTTGGACACCGTGGACGATTGTGCTTATACAAATGTACATATCTTGTCTTGCATCATGTCTAGGAAGGGATCCCTGAGTACCACGGTCAGGGGCACCCACGAAAATTGACTAAGGCTAATCACTAAAATAATCCAGTAGTCATGAAGAGATTTCCCAGCTACAGGCAATCCCGTTATCTGGGCGCCCCCCCTGGGATCTGTAGCCTGCCGTCGAGTAGGGCACATTTCTAGCACACTGTCATGTGTTGCACCCTCTAAGTCACCTAAGAGTACATACGTTTCCTGGACGATGTACCCACTTGAATTCAACTCTAATTGCGTCCGGATAGCCTGGATGGTCTGCAGGGCTTGTGGCTGTGGAATAATCTCATTGCATATGGCTAGTAACTAGGACCGTGATAACCCTAGTTAGTTAAAGTATCAAGCCGTACTTATTGCTTGGCCGTGAATGATGAATAGAGTTTACTCAGTCTAGTCTCGTCTTGATCTTGTACATGGTTGTTACATGTCCTGATTTCTTATTTTATCTTGCCGATAAATGGTAGAAGAAACCAAGTTCTGTTCAGACGAAGGGTTACAACCCCGGTCCTTGTTTGGTTTACGGGTTGTAACCTGGTTATCTGAATAGTCCCATGGTTATCTCATCGTATATCACCTTCCCAGTTCTATTTATTTAACATGTTCTCCAGTTTACTTTATGTCAAATGATAATTTACTTACTGTCTTCCTATGTTCGGGATGAGTGCATTGGTACTGCACGAATCTCGATCCTCCCTTACTTATTGCTTTCTCTCCCTGTTGATTGCCTACGATTGCTGGTTTTAAGTTCATAGTTCGGCCTCCTTTGTGGTACTTGCTATTTGGGGTCTGATCCCACTGGTTTTGCATGGCTAGGTTCTGATAGAAGAGCTCGAAGGATCTACCACACCATCTACACGACGGTGACCAGTCGGAGCACCAGAGTGCCTCAGTGGGTTTCTTCTTCATCCTCCCACTGATATGTAAATTCTTCTCTTGTAACGTTTAGCCCCGAGCACGTGTTTAGCTCGTGTTTTGGTATTTTCCTTGATAATGTAGCCTACGGGCATAAACATGATATGTGTTTTCTAGACTATAGCTAGTCCTTATCATGTACAACTAACCCTCTAGCTAGTCATCATTTCTGTGGTACTGGCTTCATGATCATTCATGTATATATGGTTCAGGATGCCTTACTATTGTATGTATGATGATCGTACTCTTTGCTCTTGTATAATTGCCTGTGATTGAGATACCTAGGATTATTAAACCATAGGATTGACTGATGGCATGTAGAGTAACCCTCATATCTTGACAGCTTATACGTGATTTCAGAGTATTAACGTACTTTGGGATTGCGTAGCTGGCTATGTATGCCCCCGCTCTCCGGTATTCTGGTTCTGGGGCGTGACATGGTTTTAGTGGTGGCCCATACAGGTCTAGATTTTCAGATTTATGGGGGTTACCATGTTTAGATATATCAATCACGATTATTCTTATTGATCTCCTTCAGATTATTCTCTACCTCTGATATTTGACTTGATATCTGTTTTGATCATTGATCATTCCTGTTCCTTTGATTTGATCTTGTGTCCTTCAACCTTCAAGGACACTGTTCTTGATCCTTCTGATTATCTTGTTCATGTTTTTCCGAGGGCAGCTCAGCATTCTTCAGCCAGGCCAGTTATGGAGGATCAGTCTCAGCATGCAAGCAGAGATGACAGTCCATCCCGATCGGCCAGTCGCTTCAGTCATCATATCTTGAGACAGGTGATAAAGTTCAAGTATCTGTTTCAACTACGATGACACGTCCTGGGTAGAGTCATGTCTTGAACTAAGTCATTGGTACCGACTTACCTTGTGGCTTGACTTTTATCCATTTTTGGGAGTCAGCTTAGGCCTGCGAGGACGTTGGTTTCTACACAACTGACTCAGGAGTCATATTGATCCATATGCCTCCAGCCCTTCTTGATCATGATTGTATTTATTCTTGTGCATTTATTTACCGCTTACGCATTTTACATTATTGATTGTTTTACTTACTTACTTGCCATGCTTGATTTATTGAGATTGTTGAGTTCCTGGAGCTTTTGTTTTGTTATCTTGCTCGACTAGCCTCAGGAAATTTCGAGGACAGAATTTTTCTAAGGGGTGGAGAGTTGTAATGCTCATCTTGCCGTATCAGTATTTTATACGGATACGTATTTATTTGAGTGGTATTTCGTATTTCTCGACTTTTGTGACATTTTAAAATTTTCCTAAGTGCAGGTTTTCATGCCTTGGTTTAACTTTGACTTGGTTTTATTGGTTCGGTTCCACTTTGACTTGGTTTGGCTCAGTTTAGTTTGGTTTCTCATGAGATGAGGTGTATGGTTTAGATTGAGTGGAGAGGAATGAATGGTGGAGATTGCTTGAGCTTGTTATATAAGCCACTTTTCTCTCTCCCTCCTCATTCATTTATTTTCCACCAAACCCTAGCCATTGGAGAGAGGCAAGTACATCTTGCCGAATGTTGGACGATTTCAATTTCGTTTGTTCCATTCTCTTCCTTGTTATATTCTGAGCATCTTTAGAACTTGGAGTTTTCGGTTTTACCGGGTAGATTGTTGTAGATCTAGCCTAGTGGTACTTTCGGTTTTCATAGGTTTTGATCTGTTAAACTTATATATTTTTGTAAACTGATGGTTCCACGTTGTAGAGAATTTTATTTTACCCAAATTTGACATATGGAAGTCCAAATTTGGACTCCGGATTGAAGTTTGGTGGTGTGGAGAAGCCATGATATTTTTCGTGGACATCTTCTCTGTGGGAAGTCATTATTTGAATTTTTGAGCTGCATACTTGCTTGTATTTTTGAGCCGCATGCATTATTTTGCTTGCAATTATTTTTTTGTGGGCCGCATGAATTATTAGCTTGAGCTTGCATTTTGACAGCATGTAACATAGAGTTGCTTGGTCGCATGAGCTAGCTTGCATGCATCTAACTGTTAGCTTGGCATGCATGCATTTATTTTGTTGGCCGTATGAAGGAATTCCTTCCTTGGCCGCATATAGAATTTTTCCTTGGCCGCATGCAATTGTTACGGTAGCAGGCATAATATTTTAGCTTAGCTGGCATGCAAATTTTACTTTAGCTTGCTGACCGCATGGCATCTTCCCAATGGGTGGCCGCACGGGAATTAATTAGCTTGCAGGGCCTTTAGCTATTGCTTGCAACATGCTGGCCGTATGGCACAATTTCTACTTTTGCCACATATACATGCAACTGATTGCTGCCGCATGAAAATGTTTGTGGCCGCATGCATTTACAATTCCTGCCGCATAAGCTAATTTTGGAGCCGTATGGAGACCTTAAGGCTTACAGTGCATGCATTTTGCTAAAGTTAGCATACATTACTTTTAAGCTTGTGCATGTTTTGTTAGCATTTATTATGGCATGCATGGGATTAAAAATGGTTGGCCGCATGATTCTTTTTTTGTATCAGCAAGTTGGCATGCACTTGCATGCATGGGATTTATGCATGCATGCATTATATTGTTTGAACATTCAGTTGTATGCTTAGCTTAAGTGTTTAGTTGCATAGCTTAAGCATTTAGTTGTAGGCTAGCAAATAATTGCTTGGCACTGCACTTGGGCCGCATGGCCTTCGAATTATTCTCTGGCCGCATGGCCTATATCATTGCTAGCCGCATGCCCCTGTACCTTAGTGAGCCGTATATGGCTTGCTGCCATGATATATTCAATTTGCATGCATGCAAGCCTTGCTTGCATGCTTAATAATCTTGGCCGCATGCAACACCAAAGTGAGCCGCATGCAGATTTTGCATGTGCTTGCATGTTTAATATTCCTGGCCGCATTTAATTCTTGGCCGCATGGCCCCTTCCACTGGCGTGGCTTATTATATACATGTAATCATTGCTTCACGTGGAACATAAATTAAATGGTTCACGTGAACCTTTCTTCTTTATTACATTAATTGTTGGATCCCACATGGCTTTTATATGAATACAATTTTAGGCCACAAGGCCTCTGTACTTGAGTGGTCACGTGTCATTTTCTTTTGCTTGAGTGGAAGCTTGCATTTATTGTGGGTCCCACTCTCTTTGTCTTTTCTGATTGCATGAATATTTCTTGTTGGAAATTAATTTTTGGAACCGCATGGCCTCCCACAATTTCTTGGTCGCATGGCCCCTTCAGTTATTTTCTGGCCGCATAAGCTTTGGCTGGCCGCATGGGTGGCTTTCCACTCTCTTTGGCCGTTTGTATGTTCTCCCACTTTTGGGCCGCGTGGGGTCCACTTTGACTGTTTAAATGTTTTATTTGCCCGAATTGTGGTCAGAATTTCTTCCCACTCCCAACATGAAAGTTATAGAGTTTCTCCTTGGCTTCAAGAATATATATATATTATTATTTAATTGTGTAAGTTTCTCCCCTCCTTGATAATGTCATGACTTGATAGTGACCTGCCGTGGTGCACTCCCGACATGATAACTTGACCTGACAATTTGACATGATAACTTGACATGATAATTCTTGATAGTGGCCTGCCGTGGCGCACTCTTGACATGATAAACCTGGCATAATATTTTTTGAATGCTGTTTCGACGGCTAATACGACATGACAAGATTGAATAACTTGGACACCGTGGACGATTGTGCTTGTACAAATGAACCCGTCTTGTCTTGCATCATGTCTAGGACGGGGATCCCTGAGTACCACAGTTAGGGGCACCCACTGAAATCGACTAAGTCTAATCACTAGAATAATCCAGTAGTCATGAAGAGATTTTCCAGCTACAGGCAATCCCGTTATCTGTGCGCCCCCTTGGGATCTGTAGCCTGCCGTCGAGTAGGGCACATTTCCAGCACACTGTCATGTGTCGCACCCTCTAAGTCACCTAAGGGTACATGCGTTTCCTGGACGATGTACCCACTTGAATTCAACTCTAATTGCGTCCGGATAGCCTGGATGGTCTGCAGGGCTTGTGGCTGTGGAATAATCTCATTGCATATGGCTAGTAACTAGGACCGTGATAACCCTAGTTAGTTAAAGTATCAAGCCGTACTTATTGCTTTGCTGTGAATGTTGAATGGAGTTTTCTCAGTCAAGTCTCGTCTTGATCTTGTACATGGTTGTTACATATCCTGATTTCTTATTTTATCTTGCCGATAAATGGTGGAAGAAACCAAGTTCTGTTCAGACGAAGGGTTACAACCCCAGTCCTTGTTTGGTTTATGGGTTGTAACCTGGTTATCTGAATAGTCCCATGGTTATCTCATCGTATATCACCTTCCCAGTTCTATTTATTTAACATGTTCTCCAGTTTACTTTATGTCAAATGATGATTTACTTACTGTTTTCCTATGTTCGGGATGAGTGCATTGGTACTGCACGAATCTCGATTCTCCCTTACTTATTGCTTTCTCTCCCTGTTGATTGCCTATGATTGCTGGTTTTAAGTTCATAGTTTGGCCTCCTTTGTGGTACTTGCTATTTTGGGTCTGACCCCACTGATTTTGCATGGCCAGGTTCTGATAGAAGAGCCCGAAGGAACTACCGCACCATCTACTCGACGGTGACCAGCCGGAGCACCAGAGTGCCTCAGTGGGTTTCTTCTTCATCCTTCCACTGATATGTAAATTCTTCTCTTGTAACGTTTAGCCCCGAGCACGTGTTTAGCTCGTGTTTTGGTATTTTTCTTGATAATGTAGCCTACGGGCATAAACATGATATGTGTATTCTAGACTATAGCTAGTCCTTATCATGTACAACTAACCCTCTAGCTAGTCATCATTTCTGTGGTACTGGCTTCATGATCATTCATGTATATTTGGTTCAGGACGCCTTACTATTGTATGTATGATGATCGTACTCTTTGCTCTTGTATAATTGCCTGTGATTGAGATACCTAGGATTGTTAAACCATAGGATTGACTGATGGCATGTAGAGTAATCCCCATGTCTTGACAGCTTATACGTGATTTCAGAGTATTAACGTACTTTGGGATTGCGTAGCTGGCTATGTCTGCCCCCGCTCTCCGGTATTCTGGTTCTGGGGCGTGACAAAAGGTCAAGCCCTGGCAGACTTCTTAGCAGCCCACCCAGGCTCGGAGTCCGCCAGGATATATGAAGAGATCCCAGATGAGGTCGCTGATTCGCATGCAACCTCTCACGATGATATATGGCGAATGTTCTTCGACGGTGCCTCGAGGACCGGACCTAAGGGCAATATAGTCGTCGGAGTCGGGGTAGTGCTAATCTCTCCTTCCAGATTGGTGATTAACCGAGCTTATTCCCTCACCGAGCCCTGCTCTAACAATGTGGCCGAGTACAACGCTCTGGTCATTGGCCTCCAACTTGCAAGAGAGCTGGAGGTAGAATACCTTGAAGCATACGGCGATTCCCAACTAATCGTCAATCAGATCCGGGGCTCATTCGAAGTCCGCCACGAAGACATGATCCCTTATCACCAAATAGCGATTAACATCATCTTGTCATTTGAGGGTTTCTTCATCGAGCACGTCCCCAGACTCCGAAATATTGAAGCCGATGCCCTAGCTGGTCTTGCCGCTTCCCTAGCAGTTCCGAATTATGATCACCAATCAGTGGATGTGATAGGCCATGAACTGGTCTGTCCCAAGAACAATGTGTAATTTGTGGCGAGTTATTCCGCCCAGATGATCGATGATGCCCCAGATTGGAGACAACCATTCATTGACTTCGTCGTCTACGACATCCTGCCCGAGAACCCAAAGAAAGCCACTTCCATTAGACGACGGTCTCTCAGATTCTTCTACGATACAGAGATGAAAATGCTGTATCACCGCTCCTACGACGGATTACTGCTTCGGTGTCTGTCAAACGCAGAAGCCAAAGAAGCAGTACGAGAAGCTCATGACGGTGTCTGCGGGGCCCACCAGCCCGTCCCGAAACTGCAAGACCGCCTTCGCCGAATGGGCTACTATTGGCCCATAATGGTGGCAGATGCGATAGATTATGCTAGAAAGTGCATAGCCTGCCAAGTCCACGCGGACTTCATTCACCAACCATCCGAGTTTCTACATCCGACGGTGGCGTCCTGGCCATTCGAAGCATGGAGAATGGATATCATTGGTCCAATCACCCCACCTTCCTCCTGAGGACATCGCTTCATACTTGCGATCACTGATTACTTCTCCAAATGGGCGAAAGCTGTCCCACTTGCAGAAGTCAAGACTTCAAACGTGATCAGCTTCCTTAAGCATCACGTCATCTACCGCTTTGGACTGCCCCAAAGGATCATCCATGATAATGGTCCGCAGTTTGCAAGCCACGCATTCTATCGGTTTTACGATAAACACCGTATTCAGAATATCGCTTCGACGCCGTACAACCCGGCAGCAAACGAGTTAGCAGAGGCGTTCAACAAAACAATCATCAAACTCCTCAAGAAGTTTGTCTCCTCCAACAAACACGACTGGAACGAGAAACTCGGCGAATGCTTATGGGCTTATCGCACCACAGTTCGAACAGCCACTGGGAATACGCCATTCTCCCTAGTGTACGGAAGTGAGGCAGTTCTCCTATTAGAGACTCAAATACCCTCACTCCGCGTCGCCCTCACTTATCAATTAACAACGGATGACAACTACCGACGTCGACTGCAAGAGTTAGAGGCCTTAGATAAAAAGCGCCTCCTAGCTGAGCAAAGGATCGAGCTGTACCAAGCACGCATCTCAGGAGCCTTCAACAAGAAGGTCAAAATCAGAACATTCCAAGTGGGCGATCTTGTTCTGGCAGTCCGGAGGCCAATGGTCATGACTCACAAGACCGCCGGCAAGTTCCAGCCAAAATGGGAAGGCCCATTTATCATAGAGACAGTATTCTCCAACGGTGCTTACCGCCTCGCTAACTAAAACGGAGACTTGCTCATGTTGCCCGTCAACGGCAAGTTTCTGAAGAAATATTATGTCTAAACAATATTCTCTAGATTATTGAGTCACGTACCCGCTAGTACCACTGAACTCACCCTCATATTTTCCAGATTATTGAGTCACGTACCCGCTGGTACCACTGAACTCACCCTCATATTTTCCAGATTATTGATTCACGTACCCGTCGGTACCACTGAACTCACCCTCATATTTTCCAGATTATTGAGTCCTGTATCCGCTGATACCACTGAACTCACCCTCATAGTTTTCCAGATTTTTGAGTCATGTATCCACTGATACCACTGAACTCACCCTCATAGTTTGTCAGATTTTTGAGTCATGTACCCGCTGGTACCGCTGAACTCACGCTCACCATTCTCCAGATTCTCGAGTTATGTACCCGATGGTGCCTCTGAACTCACATCCCGGTCACTCTTTCAGACAAGAAGTTATGTATGATCATACCTCTGAACTTTCTTCCGGGAAGAGATCCTCCCCCACGATCCAATACCCGTACTTTCGGTGCACAAAAAGGGTAATCGATCCACAAATTTCCAAAACGGCCATGTCCTCATTACCTCTGAGTCGTTCCACTTCCGCCAAAAACAAATCACCCCTTACATAGAACTTTCATGTCCTCATTACCTCTGAGTCATTCTATGTGCCCTCCGTCATTGAGCCCACTCCTGTCATGTCCTCATTACCTCTGAATGGGAAGGCTCCGTCGAAGAAACATTCATACTTGCCATGTCCTCATTACCTCTGAGTAAGTACGATAATCCCCTTTCGACCTATTATCTGTACCCACAACCGGAGTACGCCAAGGGTAATAGGTCCACAAATGTCCTCTGTCGACCACGAATGTCCTCTGTTGACCAGCAATATCCTCCGTCGAGTTCACTCCTGCCATGTTCTCATTACCTCTGAGTAGGAAGACTCTACGTTCTAAAAACCTTCCTACTTGCCATGTCCTCGTTACCTCTGAACAAGTATGTCGGTTCCCCTTCATCCTATTATCCGTATCCTAAACCTGGGTACGCCAAGGATAATAGGCCCACAAATATCCTCAGCTAAGTTTCTTAGCACAAACCTACCGTCTCATCATGCCCCTGGAGTCCAGCTGCTCTACGGCATTCCTTTTCCCAATACCAAGAGCACTCATGACCACTTTGCCATGGCTGCTTCAGGTATCCTGACCAAAACTTGTTATCTGTACCTAAAACCAAGGTATGCCATGGGTAACAGGTCCACAAATATATCCCCTATGCGGGGGAGAACATCACCACAATATCACAGGCACAACAAGCAATACAAATGAATGGTAGAATTGAAGGTACTCTTTATTTGAAGGAAGAAAAAGCATTACATATTTTAGGATCATGTCCCCTTTAGAAAGAAAGAAAACAGAAACAAAACAAGAAGAAAAAGCCGACTACATTTCAGCATTACTCAATTCTGGGAGGCGATTTCTTACTGAGGTGGTCCCCCGTTCAATCCGTTGCCGAGCGCGACGCTCGGCCTCCTGGAATAAATGCTCCTCATTGTCCAAGCCCAAGAACGCTTGACAGTCATCTTCCAATTTCTTCAAGGCAGTCTCCAGGTCAGTCGAAGCTTGAGTAACCTTGTCAGCCTCCTGAACAATTAGTCCCCTGTCGTTGCAGGTAGTCTCGAGTTCAGACTCCAAGAAAGTCAACTTCTTCTGAAGCGCAAGGATTTGCTCCCGCGTCTCAGTAATCTCACGAGAAACAGATTCCTCCCGAGCCGTGACATTTTCATTCGCGTAACTCAATTGATCATATCGGCCAGATAAGTCGCTGAGATCCTTCAGTATGGCCGGTCTGGTCCTATCCCGAGCAGCTCTAGTCCTCTCTATAACAGCGATATGAGAATCTCGCTCCTCGTTTATAATAGCAGATAGATCAGCCTGCCGTAATACTCGAAGCTCGGCCACCAGCTGATCAGCCTCCAACAATTTTGCCTCCAGAAGCGAAGCCACCCCTGCATCACCAGGAAGATCCCTAAGGATATTTACTTGACCCTGGGCGCATTGGCGGGCCAAGGTGAAGGAGGTTCCCCTTTCCACAGCAGCCTCGATTCCCCTACTCAAATGACGATAAAAACTGGCAACCACGTCCTGTAACGCGTCGTCCAGAACTTCAGCAGAGGATGGCGTCAGGGGAAGCAGGGACGGCAACGTCGAAGGAGTAACGCTAGAGCTCGCCACCGGAGGAACAGAATCCGAGTAGAACGATGCATGAATAGCAGCCAACTCATCTTCCGCCGCCCGGAAAGCTTGGATACTCGGTAGGGCAGAAAGGTCGATTCTCGGAGCCACCGGAGCAGAGGATGACACAAGGACCATCGTTTCCTGCCCCGACTGCCCCGATGACTGACCCGCTAAACTCGAGCCCCCAGAAGGCCTATCAAGACAAGTCGAACGGTGAAAAGGTACACCCTTCTCCACCAATGCCCCTTCGTTGGGGTGGTCCCAACAATGTCCGTCCTCGGCACCGGAGGGGTAGGACCTGTATGTCCAGAATAACAATCAGTCGACGTAACCCGAAGGACGTGATGATAGAGCAGATAGGCTTCCTCACAGGTCAAGATTCGGCTAATCTTACAGAGGAAGGGCATGAAGGCTGCAGCTCATCCACAACTGGCGTGGTCCCCTCACCCACGATCCCCGAGTTAAACCCAGTCACGTCCTCTGTCCCCGTCACCTTGAAGGGGGATACAGATTGATCTGCCTCATCTTGAAAAGGAACAGGCTCGCGGGAGTCCCCATCGTCCTGGGTCACCGCCTCGACATCTTGAAGTTCTTCTTCTTCTCCTGACACCTAAAAGAGAGAACGAAGATGGTTAGAATTGAAGCTCTAAAGAAAGAAGGAAGAAGGAATCAAGAACAGTTTTTGTTACCTCTGACGAAGGGTTAACTTCTTCTCCACTTTCTCTTATGGCGAGCGGGCGATGCCTAGTCGCAACCAGCTTCCGGGATCGAGTAACACCGCCAACAGGAGAAACTTGCCTGCTACGTTTCGGAGTAGGATCAGGCGCAACGAGGGAATGATCCCCCAACGTCTTATCTGACGAAACAGGCGGTTGATCCACTTCTGCATCGGCCACTGGAAGGATAGAGTCATCTTTATCATGCTCGTTGCCCTCGTCACCCTCAGCAGCGGAGCCCAAATCTGGTACCTCGGCTCTAGTCTTTCTTTTCTTGGCCCCTTGAGAGCCTTCCTCCAAACCGGTACCAATAATAAAACTGGTACCTGGGTTAAAACCGACCGGGAGTTTGTTCGCCATGACATGGTACAAAGCCGCCACATACAAGATCTCCACTGACTCCTTAATAGCGAGGACCGAGAAAATGGTACGAGTATGGAACGAATCATAATACTGCTAAGCTCTGATACCATCAAGAAGGCTGCCTTCATGACCCAGACAAGAACTGGGGCTGTCCATACAAAGTTGGCTGTATCCAAATTGCCGGGCAAACCTGCTCGGCAGATAAGGCTCCAGAAAGACAGTATTACGATTACGATACACCAGATGTGCGGGACGAATGTTACGCAGCCATAGGAGCATCTGGCCATCCAGAAGCTGAGGGGGCACGATACCGTCAATATGTACAGCCTCTATGTCCCTGGCAGTAAAGCGAGGGACGGATACGAAGATATGATACTTATCTGCCCTCGCCAATGCCATCTAGCAAGCCCGCATGGTTTCACATTCCCAAGGCTCGTCACGATAGCGGAAGATAAATATGTCATCATCAGTCACACCGTCTTCAGAGCCCGGCCTCATCAAAGACGGGTAATATATCAGCAGCCACCCCATCAAATAGTGATAGGGCAACTCAGTTCATTCAAAATCCTTGGTCACGTCACGAGCAATGACTTTGGATGTGAAGGTACGAAGGTCACGGTGTATGCTGCACACCATGGCCGGGAGGAGAGCTAGCCTGATTCGTAAAACTAACTTCATAGCCGGAAGGATGAAGTTACGACTAATTCTCTCAATAGAACCGGCTCCTTCCGAGACTACACAATTTCGTAGCCAGATCATCAAAAATCTCGCCAGAAGTGCTTTCTCGGATAGCTCTTGATTATCCTGGTAAAAGTAACCGAAAGTGTCAGTCTTGCTCCCTAACCCATCACTGGTAGTGGCCATTCTCTTAGCCGACAACACCAAGTCTTTAACCGCTTCCCGAGATCGAGGACGACGAGAGGTGACTCGACCTGAGGCATCTGCCGGGAAGAGATAGTGCACCCAATCCTTGGTATAGGGATCATTCCCTTCCGAGTTACCAGCCTTTCGGGTTATTTGATGGCATGTGTTATAATGGCACAATATCTCCTGGTAAAGAGCCACGAAGCCAGGATACCGTCGTTCCAAATCCTCGAGTTCCTCATTAGTGGGAGTATACGCTTCAAACGCTTCGTCCCCCCAAGGAAGCTTGGAGACAGCGTTCATCTCATGGAGCGCGAGTCCCATCTCCCCTATAGGTGTGTAAAAGGTCCCCGTACGGCAATTATACATTTCC
Organism: Iris pallida; assembly: GCA_029216955.1. NCBI lineage: Eukaryota > Viridiplantae > Streptophyta > Magnoliopsida > Asparagales > Iridaceae > Iris > Iris pallida. The sequence goes on from JANAVB010037818.1 coordinate 4,062,707, forward strand.
AGTAGAGACATGAACAGCTTCTTGTTTAGGGACAAGCCATGACTAGTACCTCGGATAGCGTGGTAAAGGCCAATCTCGCACAAAAAGACCTCATACTTCTGCAAGATCCAAGTAGACAAATTGATCCATGAGGGAATATTGTGTATCCAACAAGGAAACGTCAATCGACCAACGGGATAGGAGCCTTTCCGAGCAAGCTGATTTATAAAAGTATCGGCAGTAGAGAATGTGAAGTTAGGGCCTGCCACATTCAGGAAAGAACCTGGGACCAACCCCATCACAGAACAACTAGTATGCACTTTGCCGGCAGTCACGGACTTCAGATTGTTATTATAATGGATGTTCCCTACAAACATCCCACTTCTAGTAGGGGTTAAGGTCTCTTCCATCTTCCGGTCCAACGGGAGCATATTGAACCAAGATAATGGGAAGTGTCGCTCCTTCTGGGGGATGCGGATCGCCACCCTGTTAGAAACAAAACTCCAATCCTCCGATACCTCCAGAACATGACCGTTCTCTACGGTCAAGGCGTCTCCAAAAAAGAATGCAGGCTTCAAATACTCCCCTTCAAATTTTCCAGAGTTCATCATAGCATTAAGAAAATAGAAAGACCGATTCTTGATGGCATTCAATCTAGCCATAGGCTCATCGCTCGAAAACTGGTCCGTCATATGCTGAACAATATGGTCGTACCTATAGCCGAGAGCAGCTTGAGCGCTACCCACCAAGAGTTCTCCAGCAGCGTTAACCGGCAGACTCACTGAAGAACAGACAGAGAAAAGTAACTTAAACGGAGGGATAAAAAAGAGCCGATTGGGTGCTTTCAAACCCCATGCGGCTCAAGAAAACATCCATGCGGCCCCATGAAGCTCTTATAAGTCTTATACGGCTCCAAAAAGCCTCATGCGGCTCAAGCTCAGAAGAACGCTTATGCGGCTCCGTACAATAAAAAGTCTATGCGGTTTAGCGTCACTTATGCGGCTTCGCCGACAAGGCACGCATACAGACGCGGTAGTTCTCTTATGCGGCTCGCAGCTCAGCCGTAGGGCGAACATGCGATTTACAAAAGCTCGTGCATAAAGTATACGACGTAGCCATGGCAGTTGGGGTTCGCTAAGTCATACATTGTCCTTACCAGTAATGGGGGGGTGAACGTCAGGATGAACATCAGGGACGACGACTGGCGGAGTAGCAGCCGTAGCCGAAGCGAAAGTGAAGGCCGCCTTCTTGCCCTTTGCTGCCACGGCCTTCTTGGGAGCCATTAATTATCGAAGAAGGGAAGGGCAATCAAGATAGGGAAGGTCTGAGGAAGAAGAAAGAAAATAAAGAAGCCTTCTTTCTCTTCAAAACTCCTTCTATTTATAGGAAGACGGGAGAAGGAGGACACGTGGGCCAATGACCGACTCATGAAGAACAAAACCGACTCCTTGGGTTTCGTCTCCAAGATTCACCCAAGGCGTCAAATCCGAAAGATTTAATGAGCTGACCCTTGGGATTCCCCCCTGCAAAGACGGCGCAGAAACGAATTTGAGGCAATTAAAGACCCGCACATGTGGCGAGAAGCTATGCGGCTGAACCACCTACGCGGCTGAGCAATCTATGCGGTCAGGGTTTCATATGTGGCTAGAAGAACACAACCATGCTTCTTATTCAAAGTATTTCAATTTTACAAATTGAAAACTTTGAAGGGGGTCTTGTAAAAGCATGGAAAATACTAAAAAAAATGACTCATGCGGCCAGGAAAGATCCATGCGGCTCAGAAAACTCATGCGGCTCAGGGAGTCATGCAGCATAAGGAGCTATGCGGCCCGAGGCATTCCATACGGCTCAGAAGACACGTGGCTTGTCAGCACTCCCCTCCGACCCATGCTGTATTAATTGCTTTGACGGCTGACCCCTCTGAAAAGTTGACAGCCCAGACACCAAAGCAGGTAATTATGACTCTGTCATAATGATGAATCTCGAGGGAAGAGAAAAGAGATCTCTGACACAAATCCCCCGAGAGCCATAAAAATGCCACGTGGCCTTGCCACGTGGGCGTTCGTATGCGACTCACTTCTCATGCGGTTCAGAATGAATCCTATGCGGCTCAGGTCAAGAAAGCCTCATGCAGCTCGAGCAAAGAACTTCTCATGCAGTTCAGAGTGAATCTGTCCTATGCGACTCAGGCCAAGAAAGCCTCATGCGGCTCGAGCGAGGATTTCTCATGCGGTTCGAGAGGATCATGTCCATGCAGCTCGGGCAACTATGTACCTATGCGGCCCACAAGGATTACTTCCCTGTGGTTCGAGGGCTCAAGTGAGGGCCACTGCCCAGGCAGCCCTGACATGTGGGCTTAACCATATGCGGCTCAAATGCATATGCGGCTCACTCGTCATGCGGTCCAGATCCCCTCAGCAGCTCCTAGGATACGTGTCCTAAATCGATTAATTCCTCAGATTTGCTGCCATTAAAGATTTGGTCAAATTCCAATAATCTGGGATACGTGGCAGAAGAATAGATCTAATTTATTCGCAAATATCAGAAGATAATTATAAGGAAGATTTATTCTAATCAGCATTTATTGCTAATGGGATTTGGTATAATCTACACCTAATAGCTCTGATTCGTTATAATCAGAAACGAACGGCCTGGATTGACCAATCCCCAGGCTGCCGCCATCTCCAAGAGCTAATCATTGGCAACCCTAATGATCATATCCCACTATTATAAATAGCAAGGTGCCATGCCCTTTTAAAATCAGAGAGAAATACGTATATACAGAGAGACTTCCCCCCATAGTCAGGGAGAAAATACACAGAGAGAGAGAGAAGCCAGAAGAGCAACAGAGGAGCAAGAAGTGCTTTTCTTCATCAACGCCAATTATATTTTCACAAAGAGCCAAGGCTGCATACCGATCGTCCAAGGAGTAAGGCAGGGCTGCCGTCGCCTTCCCGAGCCTCTATCGTCACCCCCCAGAATCTAAAATAAATAATTGTACTTAGACTGCTGTACCTAGGTTTTCGTCCCTAGGCTTTCTTTGTACAAGCGAGTTTGTAACGTGAATTAAAAGTCCGGTCCTCCGATAATTGTTCTGTTCTTTTATATTTCATGGCAAACACACGCGACCAGCCGAACCCCCTTTCATATATTTGGGTTCTCCCTCTCTCTCCTCTCCATTGCCTCTTCTAAAACATCTCAAACTATATCCTCTCTAAACCCTAACCCTAGAATTATCAATCTAGTGGGATTTTCTTCCCCAAACTCAAGGAGCATTGCTTGTGCATCATTCTCTTCCATATTCTATTACTCTCTTGAGGTATAACTCTCTCTTTCTCTCCATCTCAATTTCAAATTTCCTTTCATTGTTCAATGGCACCTAGGTTGTTCAATAGAGGAAAGAGGGCTAGAACCGAGGGTGCTTCCTCATCGAACCCTCCTCCTCGCGATGATCAACCTATTCATCCACTTTCAATCCACCACAACCCAATGACCCCAACACATTCAATAATCGAATTTTTGTTTCATTGGACACCTCAAATAAATGGTTCAATGATTTTCGTTCACGTCCTGTGTGTGCGGGTCATCCCATCAACTTTACTATATTTTCTCGTTATGACTCATTATTTCATGATCTTTGTCTTGATGAGTTAGTTTCTAAAACTTCACTTATTTACTTGAATGCTATTCAATGTTTTAATACAATCTTACATTAGATGACACACGAATATATTCTCGTATTGCCGGAATTGACATCTTATTCGATGATTTTGAACTTGCGGACTATCTCGAGATTCTGGAACCCAACTCTTTGGAGAAGCTTGTCGATGCACGCAAGTTTTAATTTCCCGATGGGTCGTCCCTTGAGAGTTTTAAGGATGATTTGTGTACCCTAAACACACGTCCACATAAGTTACTTGCAAAATTTTTTAACACATATTTCTACGAGCTTCATCGTATCGTCTTCTCCACAATCTTGCCCAAAGCAGGATCGATTGATGAAGTTTCTTACTTTGAGAATTTTGCTTTGTATCACTTCACTTCCATGTCCCGTTCAACCTTCCACGCACTATAATGGACTGGATGATTAGTGCAAGGAAGCAGCCTTGATCATTGGTCTATGCTCTCTATTTGTCGATGGTCTTTCATGCATTTCATGTTCCTCTCGATGAATGCCAGTTCCTTCCAGCCCCTGCCTTTCTGTCTAAGACAAGGCAATTTCAGGTAGCTGTCGGGTCTCCTGCTGTGTCCGAGCATTCTGGATCTGATGCTCAGGCTGATGCACCTGCTCTTGGGCAACCTGTGCCCACACCTCCTGCTACTTTTTAGTCTATCCAGACCATGCTTCCCGATCGTTTCATATTGGAGGACGACCGCTGGACCCAGCTTGACTATCATACCACCTTGTAGATGAGTGCCATCAGCAACTCATTGCATGACATCCGGTACACCATGTCTCAGTATCCCTCTATGCCCCTTCCTATGGAGCGGGATCCATCTCGCGACGGGTACCGTATCGACGACCATTGGGTCATGCGATATCTGGATCTGGATGCAGCTTTCGTGGATCCTCGTCGTTCGAATACTGATCCATCTGACGCCGCTGGACCATATCGTGCTACATGATGGATGTGGTTTCTGCTGCTACTTATGATCTTATTTAGTTTTATGTATTATGGACTTATAATTATGTAGTTTAATTTTCTTGTATGAGTAAACTTTCTGTTTCTATAGATCTTTTGATTTTATCTACAGTTATTCTATCCTTATTATTGTGTGCTTGCCAGTTAATCTTTTATACAGTCTTCTGCCTGTCTGTGGTTTTATATTTGCTATGCTTAATTGTTAAATGCTAAAAGGGGGAGATCTATTTGATATTCATATTTCTATCATATTGTGTGATATCTATATTTTGTAGGATATTATGTATATCAGGATAAGGAACATTGGCTTACCGAGAAGCTATGTTTATGGGAGAGCTATTATTACAGGGGAGTTGCTGCATGTCTACTACTTTCATCTTGTGTCCAGGTATGAACATTGAATATGCAAATATCATTTTGTCAATTATCAATATGGGAGAGATTGTTAACCCAAATCATGGTCAACCAAATATTGACAAATTGACAATATGATACTTGTTATAATTCAATATGGCACATCACGATAGAACTCAGTGCAAGACGGACATCGTCTCTCTCCTGCAGCGTACTCAACTTTTGAGTCTATATTATTTTACATTTATTGAGTCTAGCTAAATGTAAACTGAGTAGCACTGGGTATTCTGGGCTTAAATATTATCCCCAATTGAAACCAAAAGCTCCACCAAGTCAAACTAGCCCACAAAAGCCCATTTGAACATTATGTCCTATGGAGACAGAGTTCGGGCCGAACTCTGCCTCCACACAGAGTTCGGGCCAAACTCTGTCCCCTAAATTACAGGACCCTAATTTTTAGGGTTTGTTGTATGCTAGTTGTCCAACGGCCAAAAATTTAAATTCTTGACACAGGATTCTGGCTGAATTCTGCCTATCCTAACTAGTATAAATAGGCCTTAAATTTTCTCATTTTCTATCATCCAATTATCTTCTCTTCTCTTCTCTTCTCTATAAGCCTCATACAAGCCTTAACCTTCTCATCTACTAGTCACAAGCTTCCTAAGCCTCAAAGTGCTCAGTGCTATTCAGTTTGGAGTTTGTGCAAGAGTCAAGAAAGTCGCTTGGAAAATTTCAAGCATCGCCACAACGATCTTTGTAAGAAGTTGACGTGCTCTTCTGAAGAAAAGGCACGGGGTGCAACTACTATTTCACAAATAGTGGATTTAATCCTGAGCTAGAGTTCTTAGGCCTGGACTAGTCGTCCACGAGGGAAACCAGGTTAAAACCGACTGTGTTTGCGTATGCTCTCTTGATCTTTTTATTTCTGCATTTAGTACTTTGAATATTTACTGTTGGTGAAAAGAGTTTAATTTTTTATTTGGCTATTATTGTTATAAAATCTATTCGCCCCTCTAGAGTTGCCTACCTGTTCTTCAACATACACAGAAGCAAAAAAGCTAAAATTATGGTACAAGCTCTCAATAGCGCGGGCGAGGCGGTGACAAAGCTAATCACTTTCTGGTCAAAAGGAAGCCATCGCCCGAAGCTGCTACTGGCCCGAGTCGGGAATGAAGACCAGCACAGGACTTCCCTATCTCCCCAGCTGGCCGACGAGAGCAACCACAACAGCAGGCCTTGCTATTCCTCGGTCAGAATGATAAGCAATCCTAACCCATGAAGCAGAGGTCCGAAATGCCATTGACGCCCACGACATCCAGGATGCGGGACGTCTCGAGATCATGTGGTAGTTCTACTACAGCTTCTTTGGATTAAAAGATTTGCCACCGACGGCCGCCTCATGCAAACTCCAGGGTCGCCAGGAGCCGAACATTGGGCAAGCAAGGACATTGTTGAAGCAGCTGAGTCTTCTCTTAAAGAAGGACAGTCCTTTATGTAGGCTGTTCGCATGGTCCAAGCACGAGCCGACATTGGTCAGAAGGAAAATTACAAGTTAAGCTAAAGCTCCACTCTATGACAGATGGCAGTACTGTGAGTGACTAAAGGAACATGACTCTGAACCTTCTCTAATAAAAAGATTTGTAATCCCTGCAAAGACGCAAGAGGCTCCAATATCAAGAAGCCATCAGGAGCCCATACTCTGAAATAATAACTCAGGACTGTTAATGGTAAGAGCTAGGCGTAACACCAGCCGTCATCCAGCTCGTACAGTTCTGACGCATGTTCATGCTTCTGGTCAAAGTATCCCGAGCTTGACCCAAGTTTGGGACACTTTGAAGGGGGTCTTGTAGAAGCATAAAAAATCTCAGTTGAAGAAATCCCTTCGCCATAGCGCAGAAGATGTAAAAAACTCAGGCTCCGTGCTAAAAAGACAAAACAAAAGATATGGAGAGAAGTCCCTTCATTGTCATGTCTACCAAAGTCTAGTATAAACACATCAGGACTGTACATAAGGGACTAATTTTGTTTTCTACAAAGGATCTAGTACAGATTCGACAGAAGCCTAGAGGTATCTGCAAGGGATGCAGTCTTTATCGAAGTGCAGCCTTCCTTCTTCTCGATACATACGCTGGAGGAATGATCTCCACCAAAGCATGTTTTAATATTCTTGTGGGCGCAGCCTCTCAGAAGCATATCAGCAACCCAGCACTTTGAAAAAGCCAGAGCCTTCAAGCCAGAGGCGCAGCTAGCTGCCTACGCCAACCTCAAAAACAAGATGGTGGTAGGGCCCTCCTTCCTTTTATTTTATTCCAGAAGCCAGTGTCTTTACTCCAGAGGCACATCTATCTGGCTACGCTAATCTCAGACACACAATGGTATCATACCCTTCCCTTCGTAGCCAACTCCTTCACTATTCAGAAATACAGCTGCTTACCTGCATTCGTATGAGGCGTAGGATCGTGATATGCTCACACCATATCCATTCCCACGGCACAGTCATCTGCTTCGGATTAGAAGATTAAGTCACTTCTCTATAAGAGACTTGGGAACTCCCATCACAACCAATACAAGTAAACCTGTCGCTCCAAAAGTATAGTTACCTCGCCAACCTGAAGCACAAACCTACTTATCGCCTACAGCACAGTGGCTCTGGTAGCCCGAAACATAGCTTCATAAGTTGTTCCATACACACAGAAGTCTTATCGTCATTCGAAGCCAAGTCTACTCGTAGCCTGAAAGCACAGAGGTTCCGTCGTCTCCAGAAGCACGGTCTACTTTTTACCCCAGAAGTACAGCAGCACTTAGTCCTCACCAGAGGCGCAGGAAGCGTAGGTCCACCCCAATTGGTTTGTTCAAACCGCCTCTTACAGAGAAGATTGGGATTAAATCATGATTGATATCATATCAGATTGATTTAAATCTTAGACGATGATCAATTAGACTCCAAATCTAAGATGAAATCCCAAGATTTACTCGGCTGTATCCGAACAAGCAAATTGGCTCGTGCCACATGTCACCTTCTTCGGTTATATTTATAACTACCAGAGATCTTGTTTGAGGGGAATCTCGATGTTCGCCACGTGTCAGCGCCGCAGAAGCCTGCACCGTACAATGACGGTAGATTCTTTCATATCTCAGGAACCCTAATACACATCGCATATGTGCTCGGTTCTCTATAACTAGAAGGAGTTCTTCTTCCACCAGAGAAGAAGGAAAGAGAAAGAGAAAAAAAGAGGAAAAAGAAAGAGGGAACATTGACAATCGACAATCTTCAAAGGAGCAACGATCTCCATCCACGAAGAGTCGACCACCCTCATCTACCTTTCAACCAAAGAACCAACCAACCAACCATCATCAAGGGATTTTTTCATCCAGACAGCCTCTTGATCGGTGACCCCAGAGTCCCATCAAAGACGCCAGAGAGCCATAGTAAGGTTGATTCGTCATCAGATCGTCAACGGAGTAAAGGAGCCGGTAGAGTGCTTGATCTCCGCCGTATACTTTTCCAGAAACCTCTTCTCCATGTACTTAGAATATCCTATTTAAGACTTCCTTCTTTGTACACAAATACCTTATACGTTCAATAAAGTAAAAAGTTTGTTCGACCTTTTGTCACGTCGAACAACCATCAACATAGAGCAATAAAATAATCCTTGACAAATGCTTTAAAATCTTATAATGGTCTGACATCGTGTGGGCATAACAATGCTTCTTTGTAAACAACTGGAACTCTTTATACCACTGTCGCGAGCCTATTTTGGACTATACAAATTTGTCTTCAATTGGCATAACAAATGTAACTTGCCCATAATTCCTCTGGCTGATCTATGTATAATTCCTCCTCTAAGTCACTTTATAAGAATACCTTCTTAACATCCATTTTCTCAATCTCCAAATTAAAATATGCTGCTAATCCTAACACCATAGCAATAAATGATAACATGATGACCGACAAGAAGATTTTATATAAATCCATGTCCTTCTGTTGACTGTAGACTTTGACTATCAACCTTATTTTATATTGATAGTGAGTAACATCTTCTTTCTTCTTCACTAAGAAGACTCGTCTATTCTTCAAAGTCTTCTTACCCTTTGGCAACCATACCAGCTCATAAGTGGAATTTATATGTAAGGAACGCAACCCCTTGCATGGCATTCATCTACTCTTGTATGTATTCATCTTCTATCTCCTATGCAAAACTGGTTCTCCTTTGTTAGTTAATAACACATACTCATCTGGCAAGTATCTCGTGGATGTTCTACACTTTTTCGTGCTCCTTTTCAACGGAACCTCTGATACTGGCTGTGTACTTATAGCCTCATTCCCTTCAGGAACTGCCTCTTCGTCATGGTCATCCTCCTGATGGTCACCTAATCCCCTTCAGTATGCAAATAAAAAATCTCGGAAGCAACTCCGTGTACTGGCTCTCCTATATCTAGATTCTTTACAGTGTCCTCTAGATACAACTCGAAGCGTGATGACTCTAACTCAAGAAAATCCTCAACCTTAGAAGCGTTTTGTAAACCTATGTATTGGTCATGGTATGATCCTTGATGAATATCACATCCCTGTTTTGGTAGAGCTTTACTTCTATTTGGTCATAGATTTTATACCTGAACTCATCACGACCATAGCCGACAAAGATGTATTGTCTCGTCTTTGGATCAAGTTTGAACCTTTTCTCATTTGGTACATACACAAAGGCCTTACACCCAAACACTCAAAGATGACTGTATGACGGCTCTTTGTCTTACCATATTTAGTCATGCACATCATCCTATAAAGGAGCACTATGAGACAAATTAATAACATAAACAGTATTATTAAGAAACTCCCCCTAATAATTGCTTGATAATTTTGCCTCTAGTCGTTTCATAAGATAAACTGTGAATTGAGCTGAGACATCTTTGGTAGAGACTTTGGTGTCGAATTCCTTGCTCTTTGTATAAGCATCAAAGGGACCAATATTGTCATTGTCTGATCGATCATACTTTAAATTCTTACGTGTATCTTTTTCAACAGAGGCTTAAACACCTTGAAAGTAGGTAGCCTTGATCCTTGGTCTTTATACCCTAGCCAAAACTTTTCTGAAACAATAATTAATGAAAGTTATAAAATAAGAAGTACCACTAAATGATTTTACCTTCATTGGACCGCAAACGTGCGAGTGAATCAACTCAAGCAACATCAACTTCTTTAAAGATGGGTGACTTTGGAGTGATACCATATTTTGCTTCACATCCATATAGTACGTGCATCTCTTCAATTTTATAGACTTCATCCCTAGAATCACATTTTGTTCAATAAGTAGCTCATTCCTTTTTAGCTGATATGACTAAGCCTCTTGTGCACAACTCGTTAGACACATCACTAACTACGTTCATCTCTTTTTCACCTTATGTGCTCCTTTTGATATAGTAGAGACATGACTTCTTGTTTTCTTTGGCAATCACCAACGAACCTTTAAAAAGCTTCCATTATTTTTTTCCAAAGAGATTGAAGAACCCCTTATCATCCAACCTTCCAACTAATACCAATTTAAAACATATATCGAGGACATGATGAACACCTTTGAGAACATAAAATTTTCTTTTATTTATCTTCAAATACACATCTCTTATAGCAAAAACTTTTGACACATTTCAGTTGCCCAACTTCAACACACTATAGTCTTATGTTGTTTATGTGGCAAATAGTACCTTATTGTGAGATATGTGCATAGAAGTCCCTAAGTCCACCAGCCAAGAATTATCATCGCAAGCGAGATTCATGATAACTCATCACCAACAATAGTGATGTTGCCTCCATGTGCAGAGACAACCGTTGTTACGTTCTCACCTTTTTCTCATTTTTGCCCTTATTCTCTCTCTTCCAAGCAAAATAGTTTAACTTGATGTGGCCCATCTAGACACAATGGTGATGTTGAAAGTTTGCGTACCAAATCTTAAGACTTTCTACTGCTTTTGTCCTTGCACCGTCTTGACCCTTGCTTTTACTCTTGTCTCGTCTCTCTAAAACATGGAGAAGCACAAGCTTAGGGGCAAGAGTATCTGCAGACCTTCTCTAGTGGATAATTCACATCCATAGACCAAACAAGGACATAGATCACAAACTCTACCCTAAAGTAGTGAAGGACTTTTATGCTCTGAGGTAATATGGACATGGCAGAAAATAGTCATAAGAGTTCCACTAGGAAAACTAGGTTTGACTAATAGAGGTTTCGGTGTATAAGTCGAAAATAGTTCAAAGGTAATATGGACATAACTATTTTGTAAGAATATTACTAACTCAACAAGAGTTTAGTAATAGGATTTTTTACAAGAGTGCCACGCAAATATAGATTATCTCTAGTCCAGTTGGGGATTACAAATAGGAAATTATCTTTAGAACAACTAGGCTCTAAAGATTTGTGTTCGATCCTTTGTAAAAACAAGATTTAGTTTATGATCTCAACAAGAGCGTCTTATAGGATCAAAGGACAGTTCTATTAGGGAATCTTTTTGGATCTATTATCCATTATGTATCAAAGACTCTTGAATACGAATAATAACTTGAAGAAAGATAACTTTATGTAGGGAATAGAATTTTAAAATGCAGCATTGTGCATTTTATATGATAATATCCACCAGAATTGGATTAGACATAGTATTTTTAAAGAAACATACCATTCATACGCATCATAAGCAAGTCAGTATTAAGTTTAGCTAATTTGTTTGCTCCATTGGAATACACTGACTCCACAATGAACAACCCTTCCATTTAGCCTAAATTTTTCCTTTTCTATTGTGTGTCATGACCATTAGTCTTCTCACTGCTAAGACTAGGTCACCCACTTGAAATATCATTTCCTTTACCTTCTTGTTAAGGGCTTTGGAGATACGGGCATGATTAATATAGCTCAATACATTGTTAATCTTGTAGACGTTTCTCGTCAAGTGCTTCCAACTCTTGCAACTGTAATTGATCATTTTCTTCGGTAGTCAACTAGTTAGAAAGATCTATTATGAGGGAAAGAATATAAATTTCCAAATGAAGAATTGCGTTGCTCCAGTAAACCAAAGAATATGGCGTACTATCGGTTGGTGTTCCTACCATTCACCAATATTTTTATTCCAGTAAAGTTTGTTGGACAAAATAAACATTTTGAGGAGCTTGATAATTGTCTTGTTGAAGCTTTAGCTAACCCATTGGCGGCAGGGTTATACAACGTAGAAGCTATGTTATGGATTTAATTCTTGTCGCGGAATCGATAGAATACGTGTCATGTAAACTGTGGCCCTTTATCATGTATGATTCTTTAGGAATACCGTATCGGTGGATGACATACTGCAGCCTATTATCATGTATGATCCTTTGGGAATACCGTATCGGTAGATGACATGGCGTTTGACAAAGCTTATCACATTAGATATCCTCATCTTTGCAAGTAGTATTTCTTTTTCCTATTTTTAGAAGTAGTCGATTATTGCTAGAATGAATCTATGTCCTTTAATTGAAGGACGGAATTTAGGACCAACGAAGTCTTCATGGATCTAACATGCTCTACACTTTTTGGTATCTTCTATGGCATATGCTACTATAGTGGGCTAGTAATAACCTATTCTTCTGAGGCAATCCTGAAGTTTAGGACCCAATTGGGGTGTGCCGCACGTACCATCATCAGCCTCTCAAAGGGCTTCTTTCGCTTCTGTATTGGACAAGCACTTAAGCAAAAGTCCATCGTATAAACGTCGTTACAACATCTTTGTTACTATATCGTAGGAAAATCAGAGGGAGCATATTTGGATATAAGCTGCTTTCTTTGGATCGTTTGAAGAATTCCATAAACAACATAGTCTATAAAAGGGAATCTCCAGTCTCGTGGTTCGAATTCCATCTCCTTTGTGAAATTTCGATGGATTTCTAAATTATTCTTTGCATAGAATAATTCGTGGTCCATCACGAGGCCGAGTGTTAGGTTTTGACAAGGACTGTTAGGGATGTCACAAGTCCAACAAGAACATATGCTTCAGTATTCTGCAATCGAGGCAAATGATCGATGTAGCATCCTCTAAAGGTTACAACTAACTCAAGAGTGGCTTGATGGTATGCAGTGAGGTCTTCATGTTGTACTTTATACCCACCTCTGAGTTAACTAACTATCAACATGGAATCACTATAAGCTTCTAAATAGTCTACCCTAATTTGACGCGCTAATTGAAGTTCGATCAACAAAGCATTGTACTCTGCAAGATTTTTGGAAAACGGTTTCATAAGAAAATAGGCACGATGTATCATAAGATTATCAAGGAAAACAAGTACTACCCCCACTACTATAATGATTTTGCCTTTTGGCCTTGTTCCTGATGTACTGTCAAAGAATATTTGCCAAATAGCTTCGTCAGACGCTGTGTTTAGAATCTAGCACTTCATCAGGAATATTTATGTACATCTTCGACATTTTCGAAACTAGATGATCCTTCAGAAAGTCTACCAAAGCTTCTCCTTTCACTACTTTCTGTGGAACGAATACCATATTGTATAGAGATCAGCATTATCCAAGTTGGTAAGTGAGGGTTAAGTGAACATGACTTTGTCATGGGTACTCTCAACGAAGTAAATCTGGAGATGACATGGATCGCCTGCCAAGTCACATAATGTCGCATTTTCTTAATAGCATACACCAGAGTGAGACACTCTTTCTCCACAAGAATATACCTTTGCTTAACCCTAACCATTATGCGGTTAAGTTAGTAAATAGCTTTTTTTGGCCTTCATGGCTCTTTTGGGCTAAAAACACACCCAGGGAATGATCTATCGTATAAACATAGAGTAGAAAATATTTTTCTACAACAGGAGCAACCAAAACTAGAGGATTTGTAAGATATTTCTTGATATCATAGAACGCCTGTTGGCACGCTTCGTTTCAGACGAACGTTACGTCTTTCTTCATGAGTTGAGTCAATGGTTGACATAAAACAGAAAGTTTTGATATGAAACCTCTGATATAAGCCAATCTTCCTTAAAGTCCTTGTATCTTTTTGAGGTTCTTCGAAGGACACATGAATATTAAGGATAGCCTTGACTTTGTCCGGGTCAAGGTGGATAGCTTTTGATGTTATGTCATCTAAGAAATTTGTCACTGGAGACTCTCATGAATGTCTTGTAGAACCCTAGAGGGGGGTGAATAGGGTAATAAAAAGATAACCAACAATTAATAGCAATTAAAGCGATAATAAATGAGAGAGAGAACCAAACACTCTATGTATCCTGGTATCCTCCCAAGGGGCACTCCAGTTTCGGAACTCTCTCTGGCTTTAATCCACTATTTGAGTAAATAGTTACACACGAGTTTGGATCCGAAGAACTTGTCAACTTTTAACACGAGTTTGGATCCGAAGAGCTCGCCAAGTTCATACACACTAGTTTTCTTCCGAAGGCTCGTCAACTTCTTACACACGACTTTTCTTATAAAGGCTCATCAACTTAAACTTAAGAGAAAAGGAAAAAGTCTTTTGATCTTCTTAAACACTTTGAAGATCTACAACACTGGAATACTCTAGCACTTTTGATTGGATGGCAAGTGAAAGCTTTGTAGAGTAATGAATAAGCTCTTTTGGTAGTTGGAAAATTTAAAGCTCAAATGGATAAGTCTTTATGAAGAGAGGATTCTAATTTATACAAATCCAAAGACATAAAGAGCTTTCAGCCGACAACCGGATTATCCGACGAATTTTCACAAAATCCTTCGAATTATCTGGACTACAGTAACGACTAAAAATAGATCCATTGGATACATTTAATGCAGTTGACAGATGTTATTGGATTTGAATTTTAAATAAGGCCAGCAAGGCAAATGAATTATCTATCAAATTTATGCAGAACTCCGGCGGATTATCTGAACTTTTGCTTACACAACTTGCTGTGATTGATTTGATGATCCGTCGAATTTCTGTGGAACTCCGATGGATACTACCGATGCATTTTTACATCCCACAGCTTCGGCAGATCGCTTAGCCCCGTTCATCTTCGGCGCAAGAGCGCTTGATCAGTGAGCTATTATGCACTCTTTCAAGGGTGGCTGCTTCTAGGAAAACCTCTTGGCTGTCTCTGCACCCCTACCTCCTTTATCACTGAGCGGTCATTTAGGGTCCTTAGCTGGTGATCCGGGCTGTTTCCCTCTCGACGATGAAGCTTATCCCCCATCGTCTCACTGGCCGACCTTGGCCCCTGTTATTTTTAGGTCATATATAGTATTCAGAGTTTGCCTCGATTTGGTACCGCTCTCGTGGCCCGCACCAAAATAGTGCTTTACCCCTAGATGTCCAGTCAACTGCTGCACCTCAACGCATTTCGGGGAGAACCAGCTAGCTCTGGGTTCGAGTGGCTATCCAAACTTTTGCTCACAAAGCTTGTTGTGATTGATCGGATGATCCGTCGGATTTCTACTTAATGCAGTTGACATATGTCGTTGATCTGAATCTTAAATAAGTCCATCAAGGCAAACGGATTATCCATCGAATTTATACGGAACTCTGGCAGATTATCCAAACTTTTGCTCACATAACTTGTTGTGATCGATCGGATGATCCGTCGAATTTCTGCGAAACTTCGGTAGATTATTCGAACTTTTGCTCACAAAACTTGTTGGGGTTGATCGGATGGTCCGTCAAATTTCTACGAAACTCCGGCGGTTTATCCGAACTTTTGCTCAGAAACTTGCTATTTTCGATCGGATGATCCGTCGGATTTCCACGAAAGTCTGGCGGATTATCCGACTCTTCATATTTACTTATTTTGAAATTTGCACCATATTAGTTTTTCATCCTTAATAAAGTGCGTACAAGATTTCCTAGACAATTACAGACGCTTAGAAAGACAGAGGAGCTTTTGATCAGACTTCTAGTGCTTTTTTATCGTCTTTTTGAGAGCTTTAAGTTTTCCGTCATTTGATGGTGATTGGAGATATCTTTTCTTCTTTGTTCTGAAAAACTTCATAGGACTTGTTGAAAACTTCTTTCTTCTATCTTTGTCTGTTTCGTTTGTTCCTGTAGACATATTAGGACTGCAATAGTACAGGGGTTAATTATAGTCAATATATTAAAATCGATGGGCCAACAATCTCCTTCATTTTGATAATTGACAAAATTTACGGGTTTAGGAGATAGCTCCCCCGTAATATGATATCTCCCCCTCAATACAATTTCTTCCCTTTTGGCATTTATGCAAAATGGCAGCAGACAACGGAGAAGCACAAAAAGTAGGAAAGAAATAGCAGACAAAATAATGATAAAATAGATTAGTGGGCATAAAACAGTACTACATGAACCGGGCCATAAAGGCCGATAAATGACATACATTTTTAAGAAAAACATAAGTCCCCGAAGGACTACACAAAATAGAAGCCAAAAAGTCCACGAAGGACTGCACACATGAAGCTAAGCAAAAAAATAAAAAGTCACACCACCCGAGCAAGATCCATCAACTTCCCGGAGCACCAGAGGGGCCTGCCTCCTGATCTTCATCATCGGCTGGGGCCGGGGTAAAAACACCATAAGGGTCAATACCATCAGGGTGCATCAACCCGTAGGCATTTGGATCAGTAAAGCGAGGCCCGGGGAAGTCAGGATGAGGAGTGTTGGGATTGACATTGTAGAAGCCTAAAAAGTATAATTATCATCATGCGCTACTCACAAAAGCCACCAAGACTGAAGTTATTAAATGGCGCCAGACAACAGATAGCACCAGGCGTCAGATGGCGCTGGTTGACACGTGGCAGCCTTCTCGAAGAGGCCAAACGACTGTCATCATGACTAGCAGCACGTCAGTCGAAGAAAATCTATTTTGAATCCTGAACGCACGGCGCTCGAGGAGATTGTGTCAGATTTGTCATAATGACTGACAGCTGCCTCGCGCCATTCGTAGTTGGTACGAGGTAATCATTAGATTAAGCAGATGGCACTAAAATAGCAGATGGTGCCTGGCGCCATTCAACAGTTGGCAATAATCAATCAAATTATCATCCAAAATAATTAGATGACATGGTGCACATACCAATAATCTCGAAGAACGTGCACACGACACTGTCCACGATCATATGCATCTCTCTCACAGAATGCCATGTGTCCCATGCAGTTAACCATTCGTACGACTGGGTGAATGGCGCACCAAATACAGTGTGCGCCAATCAGGAAAACTATTTAATAGTTATCTCTGAACTCTATAAATAGAGTTCCAAATCACTTCACAATCATCACTAATGATCATAATCTCCTGAGCACTTGCTGCAGCACTCTCCAAAGGCTTTCTTCTTCGACATCGCATAGTCCAAGGGATAAAGTGATCGTCTTCTGATCAGATTCCTTTAGTTGTACTTACCCATAAATTAATTGTACTATTGTACTATCTTTTTTCTTAGTTTGTAAAGAAACTTTTGTTTTTGTAAACAAAATGGCAACTCTGTTGGGAACGACTTTCTTCTCCGACGAGAAAGTGACAACTCAATGCGATATTGCGTTGGTCGGCACGACGCAGAAAAATTTGGTTGTAAAAGTCGACCAAACTGCCTACGAAGCAATGATTGGTACAAGGGGTGCCAAGCGCGTCACCACTACTGCTGTCAAGAACAGGGCATGCGCTATCTGGAGTTCGAAGTCCTATAGTGCACCAATCATGACTCATGCACCAAGCTTGGAGAAAAGCTCTGTAGCCACTTCTTCTTCTTCTTCAGCAATTCTGAAATTGGTAGAAAGTGCTCCAACCACTACCCTGGTGCCAACCAAGGGACAGCGCCGCATGGCTACTTCTTCTTCTTCACCAATTTTGAAATTGCTGGAGAACGCGGCAACCACTATCCTGGCGCCAATTAGGGACAGGGCCACATGACCTTTTCTTCCTCGTCACCAATTTTGAAATTGGTGGAGAACGTGACAAACATCATCTTTGCATAGAATAAGGTAAAATGCCACTTTGTTAATCCCTCTTCCTCTCCAGTTCTAAACTTAGGAGAGAAATTGCATATCACTGCCTCTACACAGAATAAAGGAAAGCGCCCTATGGCCACTCCTTATCCTTTCCCAGTCATGGACTCGATGGAAAACGCATCTGATTGTGCCCGTGTTCCAGTCAATACGAGAACACTTTCGAGTAGAAAGTCTACTTCTCTTGGCAGAGACAATCAAATCAATATCAAGAAATTAGAATCTACTCAAAGTCTATTTTCTACTGCTCATATGCGCCGCGCCAAACGTGTTGGAATAGTGTGCGCAAAACAACAGGGTATCATGCCCATTCCTCATGGCTAGCGCCAATCAAGCCAGATCCAAGAATTACCTACCTTACGCATTTCAATAACTAAATAGGGTAAACTGAGGGTGTCTCGGATAGACAGCCAGGTGGCGCAGAACCCTGATATACGCACTTACCATAATCAGCGCAAAACAGTATCAAGAGCAATCTATGCCACCTACTAAGTTGTACACAGAAAGAGTTTCTCAATTCAAGAATCCTCTCAACTATGCCAATGAGCTCAGTACTTCTCTGTATACACAGGGAACAAGGAACCTCAAGAACCGAAATCATGTTCCTAACATCATCAAGGAATATATACCTCCGACTTCTCCTTATCCTATCACCGTAACTGATCTCCGCAAACTTCTTGTATAAAAGCGGAAGATGACAAGACCATCTCATCCACCTGTAACTCTACATCAGAAACGTCACTGTAATCATCACCATGAAGTAGTGATAAAATATTGCTGCTAGTCAGCTAAATGGTCTGTCTTCAACCGTTTGAACTACATTCGGACTCCTGAACTTGTGATGGTGGATGAAGATGCGTTGCTATATGCTTTGGTTAACAAGACTTCCTAAAACACTAGGGGTAGAAAACTTCCAAGACGTAATGCGTCCCGCAATCCGAGTTAATAATACCTTGATCGTATCCGTGACTCCGGTGAAGGAGTTTACCGAAATACCAGATCAAGAAGCCGAGACCTACTCGATCAAAGAAATCTTCCTTTCGACCAAGAAACAATCAGTCAAAGAAATCTTCCTTCGACCAGGGAATAATCGGTCTTTCTTCCGACCAAGAAACAATCGATCAAAGGAATCTTCCTTTCGACCAGAGAACAATCGATCTTCCTTCCGACCAAGAAACAATCGGTCAAAGGAATCTTCTTGATTCTGACCAAGATTTCTTCGATCAAAAGAATCTTCCCATTCTTTATCCTAGGGGTAGTTCCCTGCATGACTTTGATGCTGATAGTGAGAGCTCTGAGCGGACTAACTTTTCCACCAACTCATCATCGATAGCCAGAGAAGTGACTGCTTATGTCACTAATGAAGAACAAGATGCGTCTAGCTCCGACAATCAATAATAGAGGATTGCTGCATTAGAGACTAACTTAAAAACTATGGATGAAATGGTTGCAAGTATGCATGTTGTGATCATAGCACAATATACTGTTCTACCGATTACGAATCCAATTCCAACCCAAGCACATATAACAATATATCCCACTGTCAACACCGGTCTGGGGGTACAATCTCCTCACAATGCTAATATACCTGCTCAGGGTACTCCAAGTCAGTATGGTGCTGGGGTTGTGCTTATCATGCAGTTCCACCTCCTAACACTTCGAATCAGTCTACTGCTCCCAAGCAACAGGGGATACAAATAAGGCAGTGAAGCTTCTACGTAGCTAGTTCGAAGCTTTCAAGCAGAAGGATGGTCTGCAAAAGTTGGGGATCAAGCAACCCTACCCTATAGAGTGGAAGGAAGTCCCATTTCCACCCAAGTACAAGCCACCAACTATCATGCTGTTTGATGGCAGTTCATCTCCAAGTCAATACATCAATCACTTCAAGGTGATGACTGATCAACTCCAACCGAACGATGCTCTACTCACTAAAGAATTTGTCGGGTATTTAGCAGGTGTAACCTATGAATGGTATCGTCGTTTGCCAGATGGTTGCACAACATCTTTTGCAGGATTCAAGCAAATGTTCTTGGAACGATTCTATGATGGAACAAATGGCATAACAATATCGGCCCTCATTAAAATCAAGCAACAGCCTAATAAAACTGTTGAACGTTTTATTGAGCGCTTCCGTCGTAAAGCACTCAAAATGCCTCTAGGTACTCCAGATGCACTAATTATAGATACATGCAAATCAAACTTGTTACCTATAGTCAGCATGTGGACTGGACCCACGCAATTCCATGACTGGGCCTTTTTAATAGTAAACGCCAGGGTTGCCGAGGATAGTGCTGACAAGTTCAAACAACTAGGCATCCAGATGCCTAATCTTGACAAAGGTGAATATTCTGTAACCAACTGCGGCGGACGTCAGAACAACCGTAAGAATAAAAAAGCTTTAGCCATCAATGTGAAAGGTAAAAAAGCTTTAGCCGTCAATGTAGGTCAGTCAACACCTACTACGACAGCACCCCCACAGAGAGCATAACATCCAAAAGAGGAATATTCCTTTGACGAGGATGACATCATAAACATATTTGACTGTCTAATCAAGAGCAATAAACTTCAACTGCCAGAAGCAAAACGGCCAGACTATGTAGGTAAACTGACAATCCTAAATACTGTGTTTATCACAGGTTCTTGGGACATCCGATAAGGGTGTGTTACGTACTCAAAGGGAAGATCCAGGAGCTGATCAACGCTAAGGTAATCATCCATCGACATGATGAAAAGACGGTGACTGTTAATGTCGTCTCTCTGCAATTTGGTGACTTTCCTGCCCAACTGGTGTAGGAGTCATCCCCATTCCAAAAGCCACCCTGGAGATCGTCAACCTTCCACCCGCACGAAGTGGCGGTCTCATGCCCCTATCAACTGACAAAGGAGAAATCATGTGGATTTACCCTAATTTGGTTACTGATTTTGAATCCAATACACTTGCTTCCTTTATAAAGTTAAGAAAGACAACCAAATACAAGTCATATCATATGACTTCACTGGGTGGTCATCTTCCATCTTTGGATGCTACCATCATCCCAGCGGAGGTCTCACCTTCTTCTTCTAAGACGACTGTACCAAAATCGAAAGGTAACTACTAGCCAGCATTCCATCTATATAGTCATCAATCTCGTGAACTGATAACGAAGATGGGATATGATCGACAGAAAGCCCCCAGCTTAAATCATGGGAAAGGATCTCCTATACCTCTTTCTCTACGCCTGTAACACAATCAATCTCGTGTTGGCTTAGGATTCTAGACAAATCCTTCGTTGCTTCAGAAGAAGTCTTCGAGAAACAAGACTTTGATGAAGAATTGCAATATGGTTTCCTTCGCACCGACTCCAGAAGTAGAAGCCATGACCGGTACCAGATCTGGAAGACTTTACCTTAGAGACTATCTAGAGGGACAAGAAAATATAGTCATTCCACATCTAGTCCCTGATGTCTCTTCAGCATCTTCTCCATTTGTTATCAATGTTCCATCGGTTTCATCGCCTCAAATGAAACCAACTCCTCCCAAACCAACAACGACCGACAAAGGAAAACATCCAATTCGCTTTGATAAAATATTGAAGAAAACTTCACCTCTTGGACTGGAGAAGCCGTATAACTTTGATATATTGGCTCAGCTAGCCAATACTCCGACGAGGTTATCAATATTTAAGCTCATGCGTCTCTCGAGGAAAACTCAGAAAACACTAAGCGAAGCTTTAATATAAGCCGACGCATGTCTGGCACAACTCAAGAAACCAGATGAGGAACCTGTGGCATGTTTTCACTGTCATAGTATGATGGAGCTGATTTCCAATATCACCTTCATGTAGGAGGATATGCTTCTGGAGGACAATCGACATGATCGGCCTCTCTATTTTACGGGGTATATCGATACAAAGAAAGTTG
Organism: Iris pallida; assembly: GCA_029216955.1. NCBI lineage: Eukaryota > Viridiplantae > Streptophyta > Magnoliopsida > Asparagales > Iridaceae > Iris > Iris pallida. Next base: position 4,084,543 of record JANAVB010037818.1, read on the forward strand.
ATCGTATTCTGACTGACCATGGATCTGCACTCAACATTATGTCGAAGAATCTACTGGATGCACGGAAGATCCCTGTCCATAATCTCTCTACCACAATCACAACTATTCTGGGATTTAATTCCGGGAGAAGTGAACCACTGGGAAAGATTCTACTGAATGTTCAAATCGGCTATCTCCGCATGAAATTCATCTTCTATGTGATTGACAATCATGGTTCTTACAATGTCTTGTTAGGAAGATCATGGTTGCATGAACATAATATCGTGCCATCAACTCTCAACCAATGTTTGAAATATATGGATGACAACAGAGAAGTCCGAAAGGAAGTGGCTGATCTTAATCTATTTCGGGGCATCGAAGCATATTTCACTGACTCCAAGATGTATAAAGAGGAATTCGTGAAAGTCGTACTGGCCATGGACACCGAGTAAGATCAGAAGGACAATCTAGATGACGTCCTTGTGATTCCGGTCAAAGGACGTACTTCTCATCCTTTATCTTCTCAGATGCTGACCATCCATCTCTCTTCTTTTGTCAAGCATTCTCTTGCTGAAAAGACAGAGCATAGGGAGCTTACCTCTTCTGAGCCTCTTGTTATTGACCTTCGTCGTAACAAGCCTTCTCCTTCTCTTCCTCTTGTCATCAATCTTAGCAAGCCGTCGGCTATGATCCAGAGCCTTTCTATATATGATGATGTAAATTTCAATAAATTAACATCTCCTTTGCAGTATACTGATGTCAATCACTATACTCGATGTTATCTAGACATCACGGATAACTTCGAACCCCTTACATTAGGCGCAGTCCAATCTCTTCAAGATGAAGTATCATTGGACTCAGTGCAAGATTCATTATTTCTGGTTCCCTCTTGGAAGAAGGGTGAACATTCTATTCTCTTCAGCAAATGATTGAATCAAAAGGCTACATCCGATAGTGATGCTAAAAATGATGATAAAGGGCGACTTCAACTACGTCATTACAGTCAACAATCGAAGAACATCATCCAGAAGATGGGCTACAACTTCAAAACTGACCTCAACAATGGTAGGGGAAGGCGAACTCCTATTCGCTTACATACTCCAAAAGGAAAGTCAGTACAATACTACAACAAAACAAAGCATGGGTTAGGCTACACCCCGCCGATCACGACCCCAGATGCTTCTGAATATGACAAAGAAGTGTGATCTAACTCTTCTGACTCTGCCTCATGGGACTTAAACACCAGCATAGGGCACGTCCATCGAGTGACTCTATCTTCTAGTATGCTGACTGCCGAGTTCTCAGAAGACAACGATGACTTCGCTGAAGCCCCTGAATCTGATCCTTGGGCACAAAGGATGGATACTAAATAGGAACTTTGCTTCGAACAAGGTGAGCCACCTACCGTAGATCAGTTGGTCCAGGTCGTTGTCGGAGATGAAGCTTCTCCAAGGCCAATCTTTATCAACAAAAGTCTCCCTGAAACAGATAAATAAAGAACTAATTCAGCTCATTAGGGAATACATTGACGTATTCGCCTGGAGTTACAAAGATATACCGGGATTAGATCCTCAGATAGCTACCCATTAGCTCAAAATCTTGCCAAATGTAAGGCCAGTCAAACAACAACAACGTCAATTTTGACATGACATGATGGTGCTATAGAAGCCGAAGTCAAGAAGCTCATTGCACGTGGCTTGTCAGAAAAGAACAACATCCCGACTGGGTGGCTAATGCCATCCCAGTTATGAAGAAAATAGGAAAGGTACGAGTCTGCATCGACTTTAGAGACCTTACTAAAGCTTGTCCTAAGGATGAGTTATCTCTTCCAATCACTGATGTCATGATCGACAATACATGCAGGTTCGAGCGGATGTCCTTTATGGATAGATTTTTCGGATACAATCAGATCAGGATGAGCCTCGAAGATGAAAAATATACATCTTTTTGCACTCTCTTGGGAGTTTACTGCTACATAGTTATGCCATTCGGTCTCAAGAATGCTGGTGTAACCTATCAACGGGCCATGTGTATAATTTTTCGTGAACATTTATGGAAGACTGTCGAATGCTATGTCGACGATATTGCTGTCAAAAGTCGCCTAAAGGAAGACCACATCCAAGGCTTAAGAACTATCTTCGATCTAATGCGCCAGCATCAACTCAAAATAAATCCCACCAAGTCATTCCTGGGAGTCTCTAGTAGAAAATTCCTCGAATTCGTTATTGCCTCTAAGGTTATACACGTTGACCCCAAGAAAGTTAAAGCCATTCAAGAGATGTGTCTTCCATATAACCTAAAAGAGCTACGAGGATTCCAGGGATGGCTTGCGTACATCAGGAAATTTATCTCAAAATTATCTGGACGTTGCAGACCGTTCACTTAGCAAACGAAGAAAGGTGTATCTTTCGTTTGGACCGAAAAATGCCAGCAAGCATTCTAAGACATAAAGCGGTACTTAATGAACCCTCCAGTACTAGTGCCTTTAGTCACAGGGATACCCTTCCTGATGTATGTCCAAGCAATGGATCATTCCCTGGGTGCCTTACTATCCCAAAAGAACAAAGAGGGTCATGAGCATGCCATCTATTATCTCAGTCGCATGATGGTAGGTGCTGAACATCGATACAACCCAGTAGAAAAAAATATTTAGCCCTGATGTTTGCTGTCCAGAAAATATGACATTATATCACGGGCCAAACTATTCATGTCATCTCCAGAGCCAATCCTCTCCGAGTCTTAATGAAGAAGCCCAGTAAACTCAACTCCAGACTCGCTACATAGGCCATATTACTAGCACAATATGATATGGTCTATGTCCCATAAAAATCTGTTAAGGGTCAAGCCTTAGCTGATTTCCTAGCTGCTCATCCGATCCCTGAGACATCCAAACTATATAATGAAATTTTTGATAAAACTCTGGAATCCAATATGATTTCAGAAGGAATCCTCACTTGGTGTCTATTCTTTGATGGTGCTTCCAGAATCGAATCTAAAGGCACTATTTTTGCTGGAGTTGGAATCGATCTAGTATCTCCCGAAGGACTAGCAATTCAGAGAGCATATTCTTTGGACAAACCGTGTTATAATAACGTTGCTGAATACAATGCTCTACTCATCGGTCTCCAATTAGCCAAACAATTGGATATCGAGTATCTTGAAGTATACGGAGACTCTACACTGATCGTCAATCAGGTTAGAGGCACGTATGAAGTTCGACATCAAAATCTCGTTCCATATCATGAAGCAGCAGTCAAACTGGCTACATCATTCAAAATTTTCTTTATTGAACATGTACATCGAGCATGCAATACAGAAGTTGATGCGCTTGCTAATCTAGCAGTTGTATTAGCGATCCCTGTGAAAAGATAACAGATGATCATCATCACTAACAGAGAACTATTCTACATTGAGAATAATTTGCATCTGGAATCTAGCAATTCAGTCGAAGTTTGCACTACAAGTGAAGACTAGAGAGCTTCTTTCATCAACTACGCAGTACATGACATCTTACCGAAAGATCCTAAAGAAGCAACAATAATCCGTCAGCGATCACTCTGATTCTTCTACAATCATACTTCTAAAATGCTCTATCGGCGATCATATGGCTGTATACTTTTACGCTCTTACGGGAGATAAAGCAAAGCAGATACTTAGTGAAGCTCACGGCGATATCTGTGGTGCTCATCAGCCTGGTCCTAAGCTACAAGATCGAATTCAACGCATGGGATATTACTGGCCAACAATGGTGTCAGATGCCATCGAATATTTAAGGAAATATCGAGCATGTTAAATCCACGCGAATTTTATTCAACAACCTTCAGAATTTTTACATCCAACTGCAATATCATGGCCCTTCGAAGCTTGGGACATAGATGTCATTCGTCCTATTAATCCGCCTTCATCTCGAGGACATCGGTTTACCCTAGCTATAACTGATTACTTCTTAAAGTAGGCCAAAGCTATACCTCTAGCCGAAGTCATGACAAGCAGTGTCATCAACTTTATTAAACATCATGTGATCTATAGATTGGTTAGTCCTCATCAAATCATCTATGATAACGGATCGCAGTTCATCAGACAAAAGTTCACTCGATTTTGTGATGACAATCGAATCAACAATGTTGCTTCTACAGTCTATAATCCCGCCACTAACGGTTTGGCGGAAGCATTCAACAAAACAATTATCAAACTTCTCAAGAATTTCCTTTCAACCAATAAAAAAATTAGAGTGAAAAGCTTGGAGAATGTCTATGGGCCTACCATACTACCATACGCACCATGACCGACTGTACACCTTTCTCTTTGGTGTATGGATGTGAGGCCGTCCTACCGTTGGAGATTCAAACTCGATCACCGAAAATCACTATTGCCAACGAACTCACAACAGAAAACAATGATCGTCTTCGACTTTAGGAGCTTGAAGCACTTGACGAAGAGCGGCTACTAGCTCAACAATATATCGATCTATATCAAGCCCGTATCTCAAAAGCCTTCAACCGTAAAGTCAAAGTACGAACATTTCAAAAAGGCAAGCTAGTCCTTACCGTCAGACGTCCTATGACTATGATACACATGAACAAAGGCAAGTTCGAACCAAAATGGGAGAGTCCCTACGTTATAAGCAAAATTTTCTCTAACGGAGCTTATCAACTGTCTCGGATGGATGGTCGAGTCGCCATGATGCCTATTAACGGCAAATTCCTGAAGAAGTACCATGTTTGAATGTATGTATTGTAATTTCTAACTAATAATGTACATACTTAAAATCTTTGAATCCCTAGCGGAGTCTATCCAGATCTTATCATCATTGACAACGTCTACTATATTGTTACAAACATCATCTTTTGAACCCAGATGTTTTAAAAGATATCTTATTCTTGAGTCCCAGTTAACCCATGGATAATCAATAGATATACGAATTCACGTCCACATTACCTCCAAATTTTGCTATCTACATTAACGACTCGTTACATCCATATTATTGACCCAAACTGGATCGCAGTCAACCAAATCTTGATAATTAACAAATCGATATTTGGCATGATCCAACTCGACACATAAATCTTCATCAAGTCACAAATCAGACGACTATCACATATCAAGTCAGACAATCATCATCGACGACCGCTCGATAAATACTGTTGTAACTTGTAATCAGAAGTCTATATTTTTACACTTTTATTGAGTCTAGGCTATTATACATTGAGTCGTACTGAGTACAAACAAAAAGATATACAAACAAAAAGCCAAACTGCCAAAACCCTACAACTGTCCATGAGCATTCTGTCTCCAAGGAGGCAGAATTCGGGCCGAACTCTGCCCCCACACAGGGTTCGGGTCGAACTCTGTCCCATGATTTCCAGGAGCTAATTTTTAGGGATTGCTCATTGCAAGTTGTCCAACAGCCAAAATTTTGAATATTTTAGACAGTGTTCTAGCCTAACTCTGCCTCCTAGAACTAGTATATATAGGCACCCATTTCTCTCATTTTAAATCATCCAATCTTCTTTTCTATTCCTATAGCATATACATCCTAAAGAGCTATACTCTTCTCATCTACTAGCCACAAAACTTCCCAAGCCTACAAGGTGTTTGGTGCGAGTCGACTAGAAGTTGGCATACTCGTCTGAGTAAAGGCACGTAATTGTAAAGCTATTTCAAAAATAGTAGATTTTAATCCTGAGCTAGAGTTCTCAGGCCTGGACTAGTCCTCCACGAGGGAAACCAGGTTAAAAACTGTTGTATCTGCGTATGCTCTCTGATCTTCATTTACTTTCCGCACTTATACTCTGATTAATCATTTGCTAGTTGGGTTGAATAGAGTCAATTTTTTAATTAATCATTATTGACACACGTACTATATTCACCCCCTCTAGAGTTGCCTATTTGTACTTCAATTGGTACCAGAGCCTCATTCTCTTGATATAGGATTTACATCCTAAAGTTGATCTATGGCAACCACACAACCCATCTTTACCAACTATGGTGAGGGTCAATCCACAAATAGGCCACCCCTATTTGATGGAACCAACTACACATATTGAGAGACTAGAATGAGTTTTTATCTTAAGTCTCTACACTTTGACATGTGGACTGTAGTCACTGATGGCTACAAGGAACCTCCCAGAATAACTATCGAGGGGAGTCTCATCGAGAAACCCCACGACAAATATACTGCCCAGTAGAAGAAACATGCAAGTCTAGATGCTAGGGCTATTAATGCTCTCTTCTGTGCCATAGACATGACTGAATTCGACAGGGTCTCCTAATGCACCACCTCGCACGAAGTATGGAAGCTTTTGGAGGTAACTCATGAAGGGTCCACATAAGTCAAAGAATCAAAAGTCAATCGTCTGACACAGGAGTACGAGACTTTCAAGATAAAGCCAAATGAGACGATCACTCAAATGTTTATCAGATTTTTTGACATCGTCAACCCGCTATCTTCCCTCGGAAAAGATTATTCCAACCATGAGAAGATACACAAAGTACTGCAAGGATTGTCAAAGGTCTGGAACCCAAAAGTCACGGTGATCATTGAATGCAATAATCTTACGGTCATGTCAATAGAAACTTTAATGGGGAAGCTGATGATGCATGAGCTCGATCTAAAAGATTTTGAAAAAATAGCTCCAAAAGAGAAAGAGATTGCATTGAGAGCTCATCGCCGAAGAACCAGCTCAGAAGACACTGATGACGACGACTCCGAAGGTGACGATCAAGCTCTCTTAGTTCAAAACTTCAAAAAGCTTCTATGCTTCAACAAAAAGAAGAGAGAACAAAGAGACGATGAGGGAGAACCTACCTGCTTCGGATGCAAGAGGCAGGACATGTCAAGAAAGATTATCCCTTTGTAAAGAAAGGAAGCAGATACGAGAAGCCATACAAGAAGCCAACTACAAGGAATTATGCCAACACTAGCATCTGGCATGAAAGCGAGGTTAGTGATTCAGACAAGGAAGAGGACCCTCCACAAAATACGGTTATCATCTGTCTAATGACGACTTCATATAAGGTAAAAGATTCTTTTGATGATTTCTTATTTGATGAACATGGTGATGCTTTTAGTGATCTACTTGAAGATCACAAAAAGGTACTCAATAAATATAGGCATACAAAGGATAAGATCAAGGATTATGAAACCGAGATCCATAGACTTTCATGTTTACTAAAAAATGTTAGAAATACTACACCCATGAAAAATACTGAAGAGGTATCCAAGCTTAAATTAAGCTTACACGATGCCGAATCAATCATTGAGAAACAAACTCTTTATATCACGGCTTTAAACAAAGAACTTGCTGAAGAGAAAACAAGTTCAGAATTGCTACAGGTGGAATACACGGTCTTACTGCTAAATGTGATGAGTTAAATGTTGTCTCTAAGAAATTAGAGATTAAACTGGACAAGCAGGTTATTCAACCACTAGTTCAGTCTCCTAGTCACAAATACGAGACAGTTCAACACAAAAAGGCACGTCACCACAAGAACACTCATCCACATGCTACACAAAATTATGCTTTTATGTACACCTATTCACATACAGCACGTAAAACACACACACATAAACACCATCATCATCCTGCTGTACTCAATCATTATCATCATCATACTGCTACATATAGTCACTATAATCACTTTACTGCTGCACGTAGCTATCATCACCCCACTTATAAACATCACTATCAGCAAGCTCCTAACATAAACATGCATGCTAGATGTACATATTGTGGCTCACATGGGCACATTTTACCATAATTTAGAATTAGAAGATTAGTTGATAAAAATATATATGCATGGGTATCGAAGTGTAACCATTCAGGACCCATAAGAATTTGGGTACTAAAGGTCACATCTATTCGTAGTGTAGGTGGGCCTTCCCTCTTTAACTAGAAGCAAGTGGATTCTTGATAGTGGGTGCTCGCGACATATGACCGGAAATACAAATCTATTCGCAACACTATCGATAAAAAAAGGAAGGATACGTTTCCTTCGACAATAACATCAAAGGCTATATCATAGGTATCGGTACAATTGGTTATCCTCCTTCTCCCATCATTAATGATGCCTGTTTAGTGACCGAGTTAAAGCATAACTTGCTCAGAATTATTAATCTTGTTGATCATGTATGATATTAACTTTGGGAAAACTAAATGCTTTATCTATGATAGATCAACTGGAGACATCACTTTTCAGGGGATAAGGGAAGATGCCTTTATGTTCGCAAAGACAAAAAGCTTCTATGGCATCAACGTCTTGGTCATTCCAACATGGATACTATATCCAGACTATCCACTAAGAAATTACTCAGAGGACTGCCGGATATGATATTCAAGAAAGACACGATATATGCCGAATGTGAAAAGAATAAGGCTACCAAATCTTTTTTAAATCCATAAACATTGTAAGTACTACCCGACCATTGTATTTACTTCATATGGACTTATTTGGTCCTAGTAGAGTAGCCAGTCTTGGTGAAAAACTCTACGCTTTTGTCTTTGTAGATAATTTTTCAAGATTTACTTGGATTTTCTTTCTTACAAACAAAAGTGATACAATTTTTGTTTTCAAAGTATTGCTTAAAAGGTCCAAAACGAAAAAGGCTACATGATTACTCGTATCCGAAGTGATCATGGTAGCGAATTCGAAAATTCTGATTTTGAAAAGTTTTGTAATTCAAATAGTTTTAGTCATGAATTTTTGTGTCCAAAAACTACTTAACAAAATGGTGTTGTAGAGCAGAAGAATAGAACTCTTGGCGATATGGCTAGAGTTATGCTAAATTAATTCTCTCATCTGAAATAATTTTGGCCAGAAGCTGTCAGCACAGCGTGCCATGTTTCGAATAGGGTATTGATTTGACCTATTTTGAAAAAGACACCCTATGAGCTTTGGTTTGGTAGGACTCCTAATGTTTTTTACTTTAGAGTGTTCGGTTGTCGCTGCTTGATCCTGAATACCAAAGACAACTTAGGCAAATTTGATGCCAAAGCTGACGAAGGTATTCTACTTGGCTATGCGGCCAAGAATAAGGGATATAGAGTGTTCAACAAACGCTCCATGATTATTGAAGAGTCTACTAATATAACTTTTGATGAGGATAATAGTACAGCTATCTTTCCCAACGATGATGAACCATCAACCTCTACACCCATAAATACAACGTCTGAAACCAGCTCTTCGAAGGAATTACCAAAGAAGTTTTACTTCACGCCCTCTCATCCAAAGGACTTGGTAATAGGTGAAATATCAAAAGGGGTAACTACTCGATCTTCTGTAAGAGTCACTGTAGCTAGCACTGTATTTATTTCTAAAATAAAACCTAAAAATGTTTTAGAACATTTAATGATAAATTTTGGATTTTCGTGATGCAAGAAGAACTCAACCAATTTGAAAAAAGCCAAGTTTGGGAACTTATTCCTAAACCTACTGGCCACTTAATAATTGGCACTAAATAGGTTTTTCGTAACAAAGTAAACGAGGATGGTTCAGTCACTTGCAACAAAGTTCGTCTGGTAGCCCAAGGATACAACCAAAAGGAGGGCATCGACTATGACGAGACGTATGCTCCTGTTGCCCAACTTGAATCCATTCAGATGCTTTGTGCATTTGCGAATTTTCAAAATTTTAAACTTTTTCAAATAGATGTCAAAAGTGCTTTACTAAACGGTTTTATCAAAGAAGAGGTTTTTGTCAAACAACCACCTGGTTTCGAAATTCACAAATTTCTCGACCACGTTTTTAAACTTAGGAAAGCTCTCTATGGCCTCAAACAAGCTCCTCGAGCTTGGTATGATCATCTTAGTACTTTCTTACTTGATAAAGGTTTTTCAAAAGAAAAAGTCGACACTACACTGTTTATAAAATATCTCTTGATGACACAATTCTTTTGGTACAAATATATGTTGATGATATTATTTTTGGGTCTACTAATGAGGGTCTATGGAAGAAATTTACCAAGTATATACAGAATGAGTTCGAGATGAGCATGATGGGGGAGCTCAACTACTTCCTTGGACTGTAAATCAAACAAATCTCGTAAGGCGTCTTCATCAGTCAGTCGAAATATGTAAAGGATATGCTGAAAAAGTTTGAGCTTGACAGCATTAAACCGATCAGCACCCCTGTGGCTGCTACCACAAAGCTGGAACCTGATGAAAGTGGCAAATCGGTCGATCAATGTAAGTATCTAGGTATGATTGGTAGTTTATTATATTTAACTGCTAGTCGTCCCAATATTATGTTTAGTGTTTGCTTATGTGCTAGATATCAAGCTAATCCTAAGAAATCACACATGTCTGCAGTTAAGCGTATCTTTTGATACCATAAAGAAATTGTTACTGTAGGCTTGTGGTATTCCAAAACCACTTCCTTTGACTTAATCAGATATTCCGATGATGATTTTGTGGGATGTAAAGTCGACCGTAAGAGTACCAGTAGCACGTATCATTTGCTAGGAAAGACGTTAGTCTCATGGTTTAGCAAGAAGCAGAAATCTGTCGTACTATCCACAACAGAAGCTGAATACATCACAGCTAGTCGTTGTTGTGCACAGATTCTGTGGATGAAGCAAACCCTTGAAGACTACAACTTATGTTTCAAGCACATACCTATTTTCTACGATAACACTAGTGCCATTAGTCTGACCAAGAACCCAGTTTGTCACTCACGTACTAAATACATAGAGATTAGACATCACTTTTTGCGTGATCATCAACAGCAAGGCACAATTAATTTAGAGTTCATAGACACTGAACATCAGCTAGAAGACTTCTTTACCAAACCACTGGCCGAAGAACGCTTCAACTTTCTTTGTCGTGAGTTAAGAATTTTGGATAAAATGGTCATAAAATAAATTGGCATGCGTAAATAACGATTACAACATATATCGTTATGGTGACTTTGCTATGGGTACAAGCCGAAAGGGTCCTTCTGACAACAAGGTGTAAAAGTCTAAGCGACACGGTGCACTAGTATTCGGACTACCGCTAGCTGGGATCCGGCCCCTACAGCTACCCCATGCAGTTTCATCGCAATGATCGTTGTCTTAATCAGCATTTATTACTTTACTTAATTATGTTTATGACTTATTTAATTCAAACTTTCAAATTATATTCCTTTTCCATCAAAAATTAGCTATTTTCAAAATTTCCAGTGTTTTGTGCACATTGAGGCAGAGTTCGGGCCGAACTCTGCCCCACACAGAGTTTGGGCCGAACTCTGTGTCCATGTTCACAGAACCTTCTTTGGTTCTCAGACATCCATATTTTTGATCCCATGGTCAGGATTTAACCCGACTTGCTGTCCCCAAAGCTCATAAAATCGAGCGAAAACCCTCTCTTCACTTTCTTCTTCTTTTACCTCCATCCAAACATAATTTTCTCAAAACCTAACCGTAGAAACTCCACTTTTAGGTCTCTTTTTCTTCCCAAACACAAGATCTAAAGCTTTTGGGGGATCTCTTCCATCTTTTCTCCGTTGGATGAGGTATAATTTCATATTCTTCTCTATTTCCTTTTCAAATTTAAAATTCTCCATGGCTCCAAGACACTTTGGTAGAGGCAAGAAAAGGAGTGATGGTGCATCATCTTCCCATCCTCCTCCTCCTCCTCTTGCTCCTCCAATCCATTCTCTTTTTAATCCACCACCACCACAAGACCCCAACACCATCATTGAATAAATTTTTATATCATTGGATGCTTCCAATGAATGGTTTGCTGATTTTCGTTCACAAAGTGTGTATGCGGGACATCCGATCAATTTTACTATCTTTTTGGTTTATGATTCATTGTTCCATGATTTATGCTTAGATGAGTTAGTTACTACTTCATCCTTAGTTTATTTGAATGCGATACAAATGTTCTATTGCAATCTAACTTTTGACGACACACGGATCTACTCCCGTGTCGCCGGTATCGATATTTCGTTTGATGACTTTAAGCTTGCAGAATATCTTGAGATCCTGGAACCCAATTCTTAGGAGAAACTTGTCGATGCCCGAAAGTTTCAATTTTTCGATGGATCTTCGCTTGAGAGCATCAAGGATAACTTGTGTACCCCTAACAATCGTCCCCATAAGCTACGAGATAAAAATTTTTAACCCGTATTTTTTGACCTTTATCAAATTATTTTCTCCACGATCTTGCCCAAAGCGGGATCGACCGATAAAGTATCCTACTTTAAGATTTTTGCTCTTTACCATCTCCACTTCCATGTCCCATTCAATTTTCTGCGCACGATGATGGATTGGATGATTCGTGCACGGACGAGACCCCGATCATTGGTCTATGCCCTGTATTTACCGATGATCTTTCGTTCGTTCCATATTCCACTCGATGAGTGTCAGTTCCTTCCTGCCCCTGCCAATCTGTCTAAGGCACGGAGGCTTCTAGCTTCAGTTGAGTCCCCTGCTGAGTCTGTGCACTCCGAGTCTGATGCTCGTACTGATCCTCCTGCTCTGGGCCACCATGAGCCCGAGCCACCTGCTACCCTTGAGTCCATTCAGACTATGCTGCGAGATCGTTTCCGCTTGGAGGACGATCGCTGGATTCAGATGGATTACCGTACTACCCTACATATGACGACCATCAACAACACACTAAATGACATCCAGTACTCCCTGGCTACCCATCCTATAGTATCATACCCCGTGGTACAGGATCCTTCTCGCGAAGGTTTTCGTATCGATGAAACTTGGGTCAGGCGATACTTGGATCTGGATGCAGCGTTTGTTGATCCACGTCGCTTTGCCAGCGGCCCATCTGATTCTGCTGGACCTTCCCGTGCTCCGTGACGGCCGTGGTCCCCTTTTATGATGCTGCTACTGATCCTTAGGATTTACTTTGTTTAAGCACTTTGAATTTTCATTCAGTTGCTATGCAATTGAACTCTTTGATTTGTACTACTTTATGCTTATGTAGCTTCTGTTTGGATTATTTGCTAGTTATCTCTTAATTTGGATTTGAGCCTTGGTTGTGTGATTGTATATTTTCTCCGTAGTTATTTTTTATGGGGGAGCTTATATTTTATTTTGTTTAATGCCAAAGGGGAATAATATGTGATATTTGCTTGAGCATTTTGGATAATTAAATACTTGTGCTATGTGTTATATTGTTTGGAATAGTACTTGTATCAGGACTTCTTTATTTACGGGGAAGCCGAAATGTCCATCTACGGGAGAGCTATATATATGTGTCCAGGTATGAATATTGCGACATACAAATATTGCAATTTTGTCAATTGTCAAAACGGGGGAGATTATTGACACAAACTGGATCATAGTCAACCTAATCTTGAGAATTAACAAATTGATATTTGGCATGATCCAACTCGACACATAAATCTTCATCAAGCCACAAATTAGACGACTATCACATATCAAGTCAGACAATCATCATCGACGACTGCTCGACAAATACTGCTGTAACTTATAATCGGAAGTCTCGATTTTTACACTTTTATTGAGTCTAGGCTATTGTACGTTGAGTCGCACTGAGTACCTTAACCATAGACTAGGTAACCAAAAGCTCCACAAATAAAAAGCTAAACTGCCAAAACCCTACAACTACCCATGAGCATTCTGTCTCCAAGGAGGCAGAGTTCGGGCCAAACTTTGTCCCCTGATCTCCAGGAGCTAATTTTTAGGGATTGCTCATTGCAATTGTCCAACGACCAAAATTTTAAACATTTTAGACAGAGTTATGGCCGATCTCGGCCTCCTAGAACTAGTATATATAGGCACCCATTTCTCTCATTTCAAATCATCCAATCTTCTCTTCTCTTCTACTCATATAGCCTATACATTCTGGAGAGTTGTACTCTTCTCATCTACTAGCCACAAAACTTCCCAAGCCTACTGTTAGGGTTATATACTAAAAGCATCATTTTTGTAGTAACCTTATTTCCTTATATTTTGAATGAGAATCATATAGGCAAATGTTTGCATATTGTATTTGTTAAAAGAGTTAATGCAAATGTCTGATATTCTATATTGTAGATAATATGGTGTGTGGTGTCACACAGAAGATCATATTATCAGTTTTCTATGGAGTATATAAATAGTTCACAACCTAGATGGACTTGGACAATCTATTGGAAAGGGTGTAGTGTAATCTGGTATTAGTCTATCTTGACTATAGGTTTACACTAGTATACTTTGTGTGTATTAAACAGGACCACTTGAGGTTGTTCTCTTTGTACTGACTACATAAGAGAACAAACACCTCTGTTATTATGGATGCTTGTGCTCTTAATCCGGATATAATAACAGACATGTATATACAGTGTGCATTACTTTGACTCATAAAAGAGTGAGATTTATTATGGATCAACAACCTCTATGAATTGGGTAATAACATTGTATGTATGATGGGCTGTTGATTGTAATTAGAATCCATGTCCCGATACATCGGGTTGATGATGTCCTCTTAAGGAGCTCATAAGGATTGTCATGTAAACCATGCGGGTGGATTATATCAGACATGACAAATAAAGTTGAGCGGTACTACTTAAGGATAAAAGATATCGAATCAATATAGTTGTCAGTAACTTAATTTGATCGACGGACATACGATATTTTAACATGGGGAGCCAAACAAGCATATAATAAAAGGAGCCCACAAACATAATTTGGGATTAGGGAGGTAGTGCAACAATAGCTCATTAGTGGACCGAGCTATTGTTAATGGACCTGGATTGTGTGTTCGGGCTGAACACGGGATATCCAGATCCGTTAGGAGGCCTAACCCTAATTTCTCCTCATGGTCCCTGTCGTAGCCTATATATATCCTCTATTCTCTGGCCGCCAGATTACTGATCATAAATTTGAAATTTTCTCTAAATTCGTGATTCACGTGAGGAGAGAAAGAGAGGGCTGCCAAGGAGAAGAAAAGGTTGGGAGATCGTCGCCCACATGACGTCCAACTCGAGGAAGGAATATATGCAGAAGATCTTGGTGTCGTCTGCTCGAGATTGCCAGGAATTACTTGTCTTCTTTCCGCCGCAGGTATAATTCGTGAACCCTAGTTTCCGCCTATGAAGGGTTAGAACACGTATTAGATCTGTTCAACTTTCCATCGATCAATGCGCACACCAAAGAAAGGGTCCTGGGAATCCCCAGTTCCATCAATTGGTATCAGAGCCTGGTTGGATCTACGTATTGATTGATACGTCCATATTGTCCAATAAAACCTGCGCTGTGTAATAGTCGGTAGATGTAGATCTGTTCTAACTCGGTTTTGCAGGCATCTTAGATCCAACTATTATTGTCCAATGCATGTTTTTTTTATTGTGTTGTTTAAACCACAGACATGTCATGGATGTTATTGTTGCTGTGGATGTAATTAAAATCACGAGGGTTGATCGTGCTTATTATTTTAAGTTTTTAATCTAGATTATGTGTGAACTCCTTCGGGAGGCATAGGATTGATGTAATTTTAATTTTTTTTGATCAATCGTGGTGGTGGCTGTTTCTGTCGCGGGACAAGATGCTGGTTTTAAGCAGTTTAGAGGCAGACAGATAATTTTCGATGAAGGAATCGACAGCCAAAACCTAAAAAAAAATTAATAGATCTACGCAGCACCAGATTTTGGATTCGGATAGTTGAGGACGGAGCAGCAAAGATGACCATAATAGTTGGATATTTTTTCTTATTTTTGTCATTTTGATTTTTCTGATTATGCATGTTTATTATTGTGTGGTTGTTTTTTTTAAAAATAAAGCCTACATTAATAATGGACAACATGGACATAATATCAACTAGTAGAAAAACCTTCATTGTTAAATAACTAAGTGGAAGAGGATTTTTATTTAGTATAAATCATATGGTCTCCATTACTGGTTTGTAGGTGATGTAATTATACTTGCGTGTTGGCTTTAGTGCTTTCTTCCATATCGGATGAGTATAATTATGGATCACCAGTACAAACTTCCTTAGGGATAATTATAGAAAGTTACCTAGTATGTGTTCACTTCTCCATCTGAAGGAACTCATTACAAGGTAATGGACTTAGTATTAAGAAATGGTATACACTTAGATACAAATAATGGTATCCTCTCCATCGAAGTCACTGCTATTATTTCTATGACCAGAGCAAGACCAGCATATTAATTCTATTTGTCATAAAGTTATGTTGACATGATAGTAAAATTAATAAGAAAAATCTACTTGAACAAAGTTGAATTTGTATACGTCCACACTATCGTGGCATGCTAAATTCATGGTGTTCAAGGTGTTGGTGAATTTCTTATTATTGTTTTGAGGGAATCAATATTTAGTTAATTCAAAAAAAAAAATTTGCCCTACATAATTTTATTTATGTGATTCTCAGGATTTCAAAAATGGGTTCTTTCAGTCCACTTATTGTGATTCTTAAAGAAAACAAACTTACTGGACCTAATTATATTGACTGAAAACGTAATTTGGACATTATTCTGACTGCTGAGGAGTACAAATATGTACTTGTTGAGGAATGCCCACCTAAGCCTGATGCTAACTCTGATGAAGAGGTTAAAGAGGCTTATAAGAAGTGGAAAAAGGCAGATGAGATGGCGCGGTGTTATATTCTGGCATCTATGTCAAATGTACTGCAATATCAGCATCAGGCCATGGCCACAGCTTATGGCATGTTGTATAACCTCAAGGAACTCTTCGGACATCAGAGTAGAGCAGCTAGGCAGTTTGATATAAAATGTTTGATGAATACAAAAATGGTTGAAGGTACACCAGTAAGGGATCATATTCTCAAGATGATAGGTCATCTGAATGAGATTGAGATCCTTGGAGCTGAAATCGATAGAGAATCCCAGGTCGATATCATTCTCGGGACTCTGCCTAAAAGTTTTGACAATTTTTGCCTTAATTACAAGATGAAAAAAAGGTTGTATAGTTTGGCAGAACTTGCAAAAAGAGCTACAGGATACTGAATCTCTCTTTAGGCAGAGTGGTCATGTTTTTGTTTCTGAAAAGGCTTCTACTTCTAAGCCAAAAGGCGGTAAGAAGAAGAATAGCATTCAGAAACAGGAAAACTCAGCAAAGAAGGGCATGGGACCTCAAGGTGCGGTGAAAAAGCCGAAAGGCAAACATTTCAAGTACAAAGGGTCAGGACATTGGAAGACTGATTGTCCATTTCTCAAACAAGGGAACAAAGAAGGTATATCTCATTTACTAGTAGTTGAAACATGTTTAGCGGTGTTATCTACCATCACCTGGTGTGTAGATACATGAGCCACTAATCATGTCTGCAATACATTGTAGGGGTTCCAGGAAACCAGACGGCTCAGTGATGGAGAGATATGCTTGTTCATGGGGTGATGCTACAAAAGTATCGGTCGTTGCATTAGGAGATGTTACTTTATCTTTTGGTAGAAATAAGTCTTTGACATTGAGAGATTGTCTTTATGCACCTTCACTTAGAAGAAATTTAGTTTCTGTTTCTATGTTAGTTAAGGATGGATATTCAGTTTATTTTAATGACAATATTGTTATTAGAAAGAATAAATATTTTATCTGTTCTGGTGCATTGGTTGATAATTTGTATGTTATTAATCCTATTTTGCCCACAATGCAACTTATGGAAATGAATAATATGTCATCTAACTTAAATAAGAGAAAAGAACCTTCTTGTATAAACCAAACATATCTTTGGCACTTGCGATTGGGGCATATTAACCTAAGAAGGATTCAAAGACTGGTTGAAGATGGACCTTTGAGTTCATTGGAAGTGGAGGCACTACCTGTTTGTGAAACCTGTTTGGAAGGTAAAATAATAAAAAGGGCTTTTACGGCAAAGGGGTATAGGGCCAAAGATGTGTTGGAATTGGTTCATTCTGATTTGTGTGGACCCATGACTATCCAAGCTAGAGGTAGCTTTGAATATTTTGTCACATTTATTGACGATTATTCAAGGTATGGATACATTTATTTGATGCGTCGTAAGTCTGAGTGCTTTGAGAAATTCAAAGAGTACAAGGCTGAAACGGAGAAACGTCATGGAAAATGTATCAAGTCATTACGATCAGATCGTGGTGGCGAGTACCTCTTTAGAGAGTTTAGGGATTATTTATCAGAGGCTAGGATTGCATCCCAATTGACTGCACCTGGAACACCCCAACAGAATGGTGTAGCCGAAAGAAGAAATAGAACTCTTATGGAGATGGTTAGATCAATGATGAGTTATTCGGATTTGCCAGATTCGTTTTGGGGATATACCTTAGAGACTGCAGCTTATATTTTGAACTAGGTTCCTTCTAAGTCAGTACCTCTTACTCCCACAGAAATGTGGATTGGGCGTAAGCCTAGTCTGAAACATGTTCGTATTTGGGGTAGTCCACAATATGTGCTGAATGGAAAAGCAGATAAGTTGGAATCTCGTACAGAAGTACGCGTGTTTGTAGGCTATCCGAGAGGAATTAAAGGAGGTTTATTTTATAGTCCTAAGGATCAGAAGGTCATTGTTAGCACCAATGTCCGATTCTTAGAGGAAGACTATGTGATGAACCATAAACCCACAAGTAGAGTTGTTCTAGAAGAACTGAGACGTGAGACACCAAGAACTTTAGTACCAACAGTACAAGAGGATGAACCACAAATAACTGCACAACGTGTCATAAATGTTACACCACAACCGATAGTGCTTCGTCGTAGTGGGAGGGTTGTGATACAACCTGATAGATATATATTCTTAGGAGAGTCATCAGACTTCGTCCCTGAGGAATAAAATTATGATCCCTGTACCTACAAAGAAGCACTCCAAGATAAAGATGCAGAGTCTTGGCAAAAAGTAATGATATCTGAAATAGAATCTATGGATTCTAATCAGGTCTGGGAATTTGTAGAACCACCCGTTGGTATAAAAGCCATTGGATGCGAGTGGGTCTATAAGAGAAAAAGAGGATCAGACGGTAAGGTTGAAACCTTTAAAGCTCGGCTTGTAGCAAAAGGTTTTACTCAAAAAGAGGGTACCGATTATGAGGAAACCTTTTCTCCTGTAGCCATGCTTAAGTCTATTCGGATTCTTTTATCTATTGCAGCTCATCTCGATTATGAGATTTGGCAAATGGATGTCAAGACAGCTTTTCTTAATGGAAGTCTTGAGGAAGACATCTATATGAAGCAACCAGACGGGTTCATTGAAAAGGGCCAAGAGCATCTTGTTTGTAAGCTCAAGAAGTCCATTTATGGACTTAAGCAAGCTTCCAGATCTTGGAACATATGTTTTGATCAGGTGATAAAATCCTATGGATTTGATCAATGTCAGGATGAATCATATGTATACAGAAAGTATGACGGAAATGTGGTGGTGTTCCTAGTACTTTATGTGGATGACATCTTGCTCGTTGGAAATAATATGAAGGTAATATCTGATGTAAGGGTATGGTTATCCAAACAGTTTGATATGAAGGACTTGGAAGAAGTAGGTCACATCCTTGGGATCAAAGTCCTACGAGATCGCAAGAAAAGAATGTTGGGCTTATCCCAAGCTTCCTATATCGATACTGTACTAACTCGTTTTAGTATGCAAAATTCTAAGAAGGGTTTCTTACCTTTTAGACATTGAATTGATCTATCAAAGGAGCAGTGTCCGAGGACACCTAAAGAGATAGAGAACATGAAGGCAGTTCCTTATGCTTCAGCAGTAGGAAGCTTAATGTATGCAATATTATGTACGAGACCAGATATCTGCTTTGCCGTAGGCATGGTCAGCAGATATCAGTCTAACCCAGGACAAGAGCACTGGACTGTCGTAAAGCATATTTTGAAGTACCTGAAAAGGACTAAAGAGTATATGCTAGTTTAGTAGGTAGATAGTTGAGTTCCCTTGGGGTATACAGACTCAGATTTTTAGTCAGATAGGGATTCCAGGAAATCTACCTCAGGTTATGTATTTTTGGGAGGTGGAGCCATTGTGTGGAGGAGTATCAAGCAAAAATGTATTGCTGATTCCACCATGGAATCCGAGTATGTGGCAGCCTCTGAGGCAGCCAAAGAAGCAGTTTGGCTCAGAAACTTTCTGTTGGATTTGGATGTGGTACCTAGTTTGCCTAAGTCTATTACACTTTATTGTGATAATAGTGGTGCAGTTGCAAACTCGAAGGAACCACGAGCCCATAAGACAGGCAAACACATTGAGCACAAGTACCACCTGATACGAGATTTCATAAAGATAGGAAAAGTTGCTGTGATCAAGATAGCATCAGCCGACAACCTAGCTGGTCCCTTTACAAAGAGCTTACCAGCTAAGGATTTTGAGAGTAATGTTGAGGGAATGGGAGTCAGATGTGTAGCAGCATGGCTTTAAGTATAAGTGGAAGATTTGTAACAGTATACTGAAAAGCAATGCTTTGAGTATAAGTGGGAGATTGTTAAGGTTATATACTAAAAGCATCACTTTTGTAGTAACATTATTTCCTTAAATTTTGAATGAGAATCATATGGGCAAATGCTTGCATATTGTATTTGTTGCAAGAGTTAATGCAAATGCCTGATATTCTATATTGTAGATAATATGGTGTGTGGTATCACACAGAAGATCATATTATCAGTTTCCTATGGAGTATATAAATAGTTCACAACCTAGATGGACTTGGACAATCTATTGGAAAGGTTGTAGTGTAATCTGGTATTAGTCTATCTTGACTATAGGTTTACACTAGTACACTTTGTGTGTATTGAACAGGACCACTTGAGGTTGTTCTCTTTGTACTGACTACATAAGTGAACAAACACCTCTGTTATTATGGATGCTTGTGCTCTTAATCCGGATATAATAATAGACATGTGTAGAAGCATGGAATTTCAGGACCAGAAATCCTATGCGCCAAACACTATATGCGCCAGAGAGCTCGGACAAAGTACTTCACACAGCAAAAACAACAAATATAGACATTGAAAGAGGACTTTTTTATTACATATAAAAGTCTATTACATGTTTAGAAAAAGGTTGTACAAAGGAGAACTTCCACAGCCAGGCGCGACGATCATCATGCGCTCTTGAACAAGCGCAGCGATCACCATGCGCTTTCAGTCAGGCGCATCCCATCAAGCACCCTCAGCGGGGCGCATCCTTTCAGCAGCTCAGTTATGTGCATCCTCAGTTATGTGTATCCCTTCGGTAGCTCAGTTATGTGTACCCTTCAGCAGCCCAGTTATGTGCCACTCTTCCAGCCAGGCTCACCGCCGTCTAAATGCTTCGACTAATGAAGCATTTATTGAGCAGAACGAGGTTGGCAATCAACCCTCTAGCTGGAGGAAGAGCTCTCCAAACCGCAATCGAAATCGCGGCTAAATGAGCAGCTTTCAACACCAGAGTGGGCAATACCCACTTTGAAGGAAGAAAGCGCCCCCAAAGCCGCAGCACCGCCATTCCGATCTGCGGCTCTTCCAGAATAACGGAGACGAGGCTCGAGCATCCCGATCTTTGGATGCAACAGGCACCTTCCGCCTGCCTCGGAAGCCCTAGACTCCGACTTTTGGATGTAACAGTCACCTTCAAGTGCATCAATGAAGACATTGTGTCGCATCTTCACCCTCGGGAGCATCTCATCAACAGAATGCATCCGAGTAAACAAGTTCATGTCGGAAGAACGTGAGAGAACGAGAAGCAAACTCTTTTCATGCCACTATTTATAGGCCGGGCAAATCAAACCCAAGCGCCAAGTGGATGGCTCTCCGAATTCCGTGCAATAAATTTGCATTTAATGGATGAACCGGATGCTTCGAATTCAGCCAAGTCAAAACGGCTATTTAAAGCACTCGAAGAACGTAACAGTCACACCATTAAAGACGTGTCACGAAGCGGATGCGTCGGCCAGACAGCGTATCACACAGACGTGCCCATCAAACATCAAAGCGCATCACAGGGATGCGCCCATCAAGCGCATCACACAGACGCGCCTTTCAGCACCAAGCGCCTCACAGGGATGCGCCTTCATGCATCCCCATACGCCTAGTGGAACGCCGATCGATGCGCCTACTCAGCTGTCCATCAAATATCAAAAACATCAAATGCTGAAGTCTGACAGAGTTGGCAGCACACTTCCCGAAGACTGAACAGTTGACAGCTTTTTCTGAAAATGAAGCATCGCCAACGTCAGCATCATCATTACTTTCCTCCGATGGTTACTGCCACGTGGCCGCCCAATCATCTCGCATGCGCCTCCGCAGCCATACGCCTAAATCTGTATGCGCCTCAGACTTCCCTCTGATCCCGAAAGACAGAAGTAAAGTCACTACTGAAGCTTCGCATGCGCCTCAAAAGCTATGCGCCCCAAATGGTTCGTGGCTCCTAAAGGTTATCAGCCAAAATCTTCTCATGCGCCCAAACCCAGGCGCATCCTACCAGATCATTTCCCATCAAATCTGAGATCTCCGAGCCATGGGTCGATAACATGTGTCCTTTGACTCAACTCACCCAAGATCTCAGCAACAGAAAGATCTTCTTTCCTGCTACGTGCCGGCTCACAACAGCAGCATGAAGAATTCAACTCCTCAATCAGGGCACATCGTCCATGCGCCTCCATCAGCAATCACCACGTAGCGTCCCCGCATCCAGGCGCATCCTACATATGCGCGCATGAGCAGCCAGCCTGCAAAACTATAAATAGAGGGATCATTTCCTTCTCACCTACGAACACACACAGAGGCAAACATACATCGACAGACAGAGACTTCGCACCACCAGAGAGGCAGATATAGACACTCAACGTCTTCCTCCTCTTAGCAAGCTCCAGCACCCAGAGCAATCTAAACCTTCAGAGAACCGATAACCATCGTCAGATCGTCAACGGAGTCAACGCATTACCACTCGCTCCATCGGCACAGACCCAGATAAACAAAAGTGTACTCCTAGGACTACATCTAAGTCCTATATTGTAACACTATTCTGTTTGTATTGAAATTTGCAATCAAAAGATTTTAATGGCAAACAAGCTGGCGACTCTGCTGGGGACCTCTTTCTCCTCCACCGAGAAAGCTGTGTCGCAATCCGACGACGTGAAGGTGGGCTCCTCCCACAAGACGTTGGTCGTACGCCTCAATCAACAGGCGTATGAGGAGTTCATCTCTGAAGGCAGTGCGAGTCCTTCGAAGCGGCTGTCGAAGCCGAAGAAGACTCGCCAAGTTTGGGTACGCAAGGTCGATGCCTCTGGCACCACCACCGAAGGGGATGCGCCAATCTAGCCTTCCTTTCCTGCTGACGTCCTCACCAACCAAGATGCGCCCGCCGGTACAGTGCATCTCTCGGGGAAACGTGCGGCTGACCACATTCTCCAGCCATCTCCCTCTCAGGCGAGGAAGATGCGTCGACGGAGCAGGGGCGCAGCCAATGCCCAGCGCATCACCTCTGATGCGCCACAGAAAGTCTCTGTCTTTGACAGACTCACTCGTTGTAATGGCAAGGAGAATTTGGATTCTGAGTACTATACGCCCCAGCAGACTGGTACGAAGAAGTCCAAGACAACACGGGCCATGTGCCCCAAACGTGCGATGCCAGCAGCAAGCCAGAAGCATGCGCTCACAATCATGCACGCTGCTGATGGTAAGCTGTATAAGGTCGACTCAGGTGCTTCTGCGCCAGAAACGAGCCGACCTTCAAAGTCCTTGTCTTACTTGGGCGCATCTATTGCGTGCACAACTAAGTTGAGTAAGGCAAATCCAGTGGTCTTGAAATCCCGTACCTCCTCTGGTTGTGCGTCTGAGGTCCGTTCAAGCCACTTCAAATGTTGTTCCCCCACTACTGATCGGGATGCCTGTTTGGGGTTATATCAGGGGGCACAGCATTCACTTGACCAACCCGGCGCTTGGCCTTGCCATGCGCCTGAAGGGGGTGCGAAGGTGGCACTCTCCTCTAACGATCTGCGCAACGTGATCACTCACAAGTGCCGATCAGGAGAATCGACTGACAAGCACGATGTACCCCTCACAGGGTACACTTGTGCTGTGGTCACCATCAACTGATGTTGCAAGGCAGCAGTCCCACCAAGGCAGTCAGTGTTCCAGCAGCTGCAATCATCGACACCCCTCCGACATCGCCTCGAAAAGAAGGTGTCAACAAAAGAAGAGCCAAGGGTTGCTTCATGCAACGTGATCTCTAACTCCTCGTCAGTCCGAAAGACGACTGGCAATTCCTCGTCCTCGTCCAAAAGCCAGCCGAGGAAAACCAAAGCAAGTGTCTCGTCTTCGGGAGCGTTCGAAGGCACTCGGGTGAGGAAGAAGATCTTGGAGGAAGCTGGGGGTAGTCAGACCCTTGTCGAACCTTCTTCCGAAGACGAAGGGGTCTTCCAAAGCATAGCTGAGGCGGATCTTCATCCCCGAGGGGAAGACAGCCTTCCAGAAGTCCTCCAAGACGAGGGTGTCCCCCAAAATATAGCTTGGGGTAGTCTAGCCCCTGCGGATCTGAGTCTCGAAGACGAAGACAAAACTGAGGGTAATCAGGCCCATGCAGATGCTCCCGTCGATAATGTTCTCCAAAACATAGCTGGGGGTGGCCAAGACGAAGCTCCAGGAGAGGCAACTCCCTTACAGGAGAGTGAAGTCGAGAGTGAAGCCTCAACCGATCCATCCACTTCCAGCCGTGTCATGACAGTATACATGGCTGGGGATGATTCTGAGTCTGATGTGCCACCACCGGACATCGTCCAGCACATGGACACATTAGAGGGAGGACTCAAAACCTTCTCTGCCTCCATGCAAACACCGACTCAAGCAATATTTGAGATACGGTCAGCTTTGGCAAGGACACCTTCTACCGGTCCCGACCCAGGGGCCAATGGAGAATCAAGCGTACCCCTTCAACGGGTATCCTTGGATACGGATCGCCGAGAAGTACCTCGAACATCGGAGCCCTCAAATGCTCAACTTCAGGTGGTACCACCTTCCCCGACTCCCAGCTCCACGGAAGACGTGGTCGAGATGATCAAGGACTTGCTCGAGCGCTTTGAGTCCAAGGCGAGACAAGAGGAGTGCCAAAAGATGGGGATTCCCCAACCTTATCCCCATGAGTGGAACAAAGTGGTTTATCCTCCTAAGTATAAACCACAAACACTGACGCCATACGACGGGAAGGACTCTCCTCGTCGCTATCTGACTTACTTCCAGTCTCAGACGGGACATCTTCAGAAGGAGTACGCGCTACTCACCAGTATATTTGTCAGGGCGCTGAAGGGAGTGGCGTACGACTGGTACTGCAGCCTCCCCGACAATTCTATATCTTCCTTCGACAACCTGACGCGCCTTTTTCTCGACCGTTTCTACGACGGCGAAAAGGACATGACAATGGCGTCCCTTATAGAGATACGCCAGAGGGAGAAGAAAACAGTTCGAGTGTTCATCGAACGCTTCCGACAAGCCTGCTTCAGACTGGCCCCGGGCATGCCAGAACATGCACTACTCTCCTCCTGCAGCATGAACATGCTGCCTGCAGTCAAACTCTGGCTCAACTCTACTCCTCCTCCCGACTGGAGCTCCTTGATCATTGAAGCAGAAGCCGCAGAAAAGAAGGCGGCCAATGCTCATCTTCTAGGAGTCAGCTTTCCTGCCTTTGAGGACAAGGGGAAACGGCTTGCAGCCAACAAACCCGGATGAGAGACGAAGGGGAAACAGGCATTGACTGTCAATGCTTCAAAAGGTGCGTCAGCACCTACTCAGAAGCCTCCACTTGTACCAAGGCCAAAGGAGGTTTATTCGTTCAACGATGAAGACACCCTGCAACTCTTTGAGATACTAAAGTAGGGTGACAAGATCAAGCTGCCGGACCCGAAGCATTCCGACGAGGTTGGGAAAGTGGACAACCCGAGGTACTGTCACTACCATCGGTTTGTCGGACACCCAACCAAGGACTGCTATGTTCTCAAGAATTACATCCAGTGCATGATCAATGCGGATGTAATCTCCGTCGACTACGAGGAGAAGACGGTGTCAGCCAACGTGGTATCACTCCAGTTCGGCACCCTGCCGCCAACTACAACACAAGATGGCGTCGTCTCCATCCCTAAGGCGACAATGGAGGTGGTTAACTTACCACCTACTCGTGACAACGTGAGTGGACTCATCCCACTCACCACATCTCGGGGAGAGATCCTATAGGTTCACCCTGATCTTGTGTCCGAGGTGACTCAACCGGAGGTACGCCCTACCTCCAAATCCAAAGGTAGGAAGATCAAGTCTTGTCGCATGGTCTCTTCTCAGCGGAAGAGGCACTTCCTGTACAAATGCGTTCGCAACAGAACGCCCAACCCGACGAAGCTGCCGTCGAGGTGGTGCCTCCTTGCACCGTCCCTGCTGTCCAGAAGGGGGGCCCGTCTAAGCCCACGGCAGCCAATAAGCAGAAGCAGATAGAAGCCCGCTTCGATATGCCTCTACAAAAGGAGAATGCTTCGGGGCTAGCCAAGCCCCACAACTTCGACATACTGGCACAACTGACCTGTACTCCTGCCCACCTATCACTGTTTGAGCTCCTTCGTCTTTCCAAAGACACTCGAGAAGCTCTCTGCGAAGCTCTGAAAGGTGCTGAATCCTTTTTCAGTCAGGTCAAGCAGCCTGAAGATCTCCCGACTGCATGCACGTACTGCCACTGTGCGGATGAGGTTATCCCCAATATAACCTTCATCCAACAGGACTTGCTGCTCAAGCACAACCGACACAACAGGCCGCTGTATTATGCAGGATATATCGGTTCAGTCAAGGTGAAGTGGATTCAGATCGATCCGGGGTCTTCCCTCAGCATCATCCCGAAGACGCTGCTCTCAATACTGGGGATCCCAATGTACCGACTGGCGCCCTCCAACACAACAATCAGTGGCTTTAATGCTAGCAAAAGCGAGCCACTAGGCAAAATACGACTAAAGTGCCATATCGGTAACCTCAGAACCGAGGTCACTTGTCATGTCGTGGACGTCGAAGTCAACTACAACCTTCTGTTGGGTCTTCTATGGCTGCATGAGTACATGGTGGTACCATCCACGCTCCACCAATGTATGAAGTACGTGTCCACCAACAACGTCATCCGGACAGAGTTCGCGGACATTGACCCTTTCAAAAGGATTGAAGCCTACTTTACCGATTCTGACCTGTACAAGTCACCTGACGAGGAGAAAGCCAATGATGCTGACGACGAGGCAGAAACGGCAGCAGAGCCGGACATGGAGCCTGAGGTCACTCCCGACGCTCCTTTGAAGATACGACTCAAAGGCAAACCGCCTCAGAAGTTGCCTCCCATGAGCATTAAGCTGCCCTGGAAAGCACCAGCTGCTCCTGAAGCTCCCCTGAAGATACGGCTCAAGGGAAAGCCGCCTCAAACATCGGCTTCCCTTGTGGCAAAACTACAGGGGAAGGCGCCATTCACCGGAGGCACAGTGGAGGCACCCCTGAAGGTGCATCTTAAAGGCAAGCCGCCGCCATCCAAGCTGCCAGAAAAGGCCTGCATAGTCCTCTCGGACTCCAAGACCAACGCTGTGGTGGACTCTCCCGATCCTACTCCAGTACTCACAGATGAAGAGCTAGGGGAATATATCTCTGCTGATGTAGATGCACCCTCTCTGGACAATGTAATCCTACGGGATAAAATCTCGTATTTCATCAATAATAGAGTGTCTTTTAATTATTCTAGTCTTCCACATCGGAATGCAATGTATACATTAGATAACGCTCTACGGTCGTTGCAAAAACAAATAACGACCGTCCATCATGTAAATCGAGTAGTCCCGTCCCAAGGGGTCTGTTTCATAGTCCCGTCACGAGTCGAGACGAAGAATCCATCATCTTCGGCAAAGTTGAGCGTCATCAAGACCTCCCGCCACTCGAGCCAGAACCAGATACCGGCAGAATATAAGTCTATCGGTACACGGACAAGGCAAAGTACCTCATCCAAAAGATGGGTTACGACCTAAAAAGCAACAAAGGCCTGAACTACGGCAAGGGTCGACGTCTCCCTCTCCGGCTTCCAACACCTAAAGGAAAGCCACAGGACTACTACAATAGAACTCGACGGGGGGTAGGCTATGTCACGCCACCGTCAACTCCAGAGATTCAGACACAGAAGAGGTAGAACATTTTCACTCGTCCGAAGCATCAACATGGGATTCCGATACCAGCATCGTATCAATCTTCAAGAAAGTGCTGTCAGCCAACATGACGTCTGCGTAATCTTAAGAAGATGAAGCGAAGACCAAACGCCAGAATTCTTCAAAGAAGAACCTTGGGCTCAATGCCTGGGAGAACAGTGGGAGTCTCATTTCGAATTACGTGAACCTCCTACCGAAGACGAAGTCGAGCAGATCGACCTTGGGGATGGATCTTCTTCCAAACCCATCTTTGTCAGCAAAAGCCTAAAAGGAGAAGACCAAGAATCTTTAATCCAGCTAGCTAAAGAGTATATCGACGTCTTCGCCTAGAGCTATGAAGATATGCCGGAACTTGATACCCAGATCGCGATGTATAGACTGAACATCTTACCTGATGCCAAGCCTATCAAACAACAACAGCGATGCTTCCATCCGGACATCATGAACGCCATCGATCAGGAGGTGGACAAGCTCTTGACCAGCGGCTTCATCCATAAAGAACAGCACCCAGATTGGGTAGCCAATGTCGTCAACGTTACCAAAAAGAATGGGAAAATATGAGTTTGTATCGACTTCAGGGATCTCAACTCTGCTTGCCCGAAGGACGAATTCCTGCTTCCAATCACCGACGTGATGATCGACAACACATGTGGTTTCGAACGCATGTCTTTCATGGACGGGTATTCGGGCTACAACCAGATCAAGATGTTCCCCGATGACGCAAAACACATGTCATTCAGGACTCTAAAGGACGTTTTCTGCTACACAGTGATGCCCGTCGGCTTGAAGAACGCTGGTGCAACATACCAACGAGCTATGAGCACCATTATTCGGCAGCATCTTTGCAAGACCGTCGAATGCTATGTTGACGATATCGCAGTCAAGAGCCGTTGTCACGACCCGCACCCACTGTGAGGGTACGAATACGTAACGACGTCCATCCTACGCCGTAGTGTCGACGGTAGAGCGCTGTCCTAGGTTACTATCTAACCAGCAACTCACGCAATTATAATGTACTCGTCATGATCAACTCCGAATGGAGAATAAGTATAAAAATATTGTAACTCAATCACAGTCTAAGCACGATAAGATAAACACAGAAGAATTAAACTAAAAATAGAAGGACAACTACTAAAATAATAACAACTCTCAACAAATCACCAATACTACACAAGTCTCAAATATTCAATAACAAATTCAACAAGAAAACATATGCTAGTCTACTAAACTAAATCCTATCACTCCTTAGTGTCGGGGCCAAACGTAGTCATCCCGTCTCCGGCTCCATAACATGTAGGGCATGTATCCTCAGGGCAATCATCTGTAAAATTTCAACAGGTCCAGTCAGGACAGGAACGAGTACAACTCATCAAGAAATCCCAATTAAATGACAGAGAACTATAAACAGTTTTATTGATGAATATGGCAGTTTATAATTTAGGTTGTGGCATAGAGAAGCAGTAAGATACAAGGAAAGTAAAGTAACTAAAATAAGAGAAGAATGATGGCAATGAAGACTGTAAAATAAATCTAGCTGAACTAAGGTAACATAATAAGTCTAGAATGTAAATATAACAAGTACAAAACCTAAGTAAATCCAGACAACATGAATCTGATACCAGGTGATTCCAGTACAAGATGAGTCCAGTATGAGGTGAGTCCAGTTGGTGATCAAAGCTTCCAGGGTGAGTCCAGCCTATACTCTAACAGTGTGTTTTAAAATATCGGGATCGACATGTGAACGGCTGTAGGTAATACGGCACATCACACACCTGGCCGGGTGTGAGATGGCTATCATTCCAGTATAATTCCAAGGGAGTGGTTCTAGTATTTGGGTATGTTCACATGCCTATTCCAATATTTCCCCGCCCAGCAAGTACAAGTGAATCCAGAAAATGACACAAAAAATCGGAATGAGTCCAGCCAAACATAATGATACCAGCAAAAGATTCCAGAGTGATTCTAGTAGGTGGTTCCAGTAGTGATTCCAAAAGGTGATGCCAGTAGTGGTTCCAGAAAATAGAGGCCAGACAGATGGTATGTGTGTCGCATACATGAATCCAGAAATATCCATACGTGTTGTAAGAATCACATAAAACTATCTAGAACTGAAGTACAGTAATTGACAAGTAAATGAAAGAACTATCAGAGAATGTACTCGCTTGCTACTCTGAAAAGAGTAGTATAATATCAGATATCTGCACCAGAATCACAGTATCCTAGACAGAGTAATATAGGTTATAATATGTTTAAAAATAAGACAGATGATGTTTATATTTCAATCAACATGATTTCTAGGCCAATCTAGGTCAAAGTCAACTCTAAGTCAAACCTGGTCAACTGTCTAGGTCAAACTAGGTCCAAGTCAAACTTGGCCAACTCTGGGTCAACCCTAGTCAACTACACTAGTCAAGCTAGGTCAATTAGTCACATCTAGACTCAATGTTGACTTTTGGTCAACTCCAGTCAATTCTGAACTATTGGGTCAACCATGGTCAACACTCTAGGGTTTGGTCAACTCTAAGTCAACACTATAACTTTAGGCATATACACTATACCAATACAACCTACTAGTACAATACCCAATGTAATATCTATACACTATTATTTCACATATAGGCATCATACACATTCAATAAAAATATAACTATGTAGGAAAACTAGATATATGTAGATGAACATACACATACATGTATATGAAAGGGAAAGAAGGATTTTTAGAAAGTGTAATGTGGGTGTGCATAGCATGGTGTACATGTATGGAGTTTAGTCTATATTCATGACACTTGTGTATATATTTCATTGATACATTTATTACCTATCTTGCATATACACACATACATATTATATTGCATATATAGATATAGAAAAGGGGCTATGTGACATATGGTAATGCAAAGGAAGTGAAGGAAAAAAAAAACAGTGTACAGTGTGACAGTTAAATAGGAAGGGGTGATTTTGAACCAATGGAATAGTGTCAACTCAGAACAATGAAGAGTGGCAATGGGAGTTTTATAAAAGTTAACATATTTTATAACCAATCTCAGGTTTTACTTAAACCATCCCAACCTAGTTCTCAGGTTTTCCTAACAACTAACATGTATCAAAATCTTAAAACCAACCTAATCAATCAAATTCGAAAACCCTTTTGCTACCAGTTGAACCCAAATGTATACATACAACCTATAATCAAAATCTAATCTAATTTCAAATCCTACTGAACTCAAGGGACCAAAACCCCTCATTCACATGTGTATGTCATATAAGTGTACACTGGTTCATTCCAGTTTTCTTAGTGAAACATGACAGCTCAGTTTCAATTTATTTACAACTAAACTAACATGTATTCATACATAATCAATCCAAACTGAATCTCAGGAATTCTCAGGTTTCCTTCATAAACTCAGGATTTTTATTTCAGTTTTGTGTTTCAAGTAAAATCCTAACTAATATCATATTAAAACTTAGTCACACCAACATATATACAAATATATTTATAGACTCACACTCAGGTGACACAGGAAACCAATCCCAGGAAATAGATTTCAAAATATAAACTGAACTCTACCTATACCACACCTAAACCCCAACTCTTGACAACTTAAAACCTATACTCAGGTTCTCAGGAACCTGAGAATCAATGACCAATATAAAATCTGACAGTGCATACCCAAACAGAACTCAAGGAGATAAATTTCTGTCTTCGAATTCAAATAACAGGTTATGTAGTATTAGAAATTGAAACCCATTCAACCCTATTCTCATGTATCAGTTAGATTCAAGGACCCAAATCCTAACACTTATCATAACCCAACACTAAAGTAACTAACACACATGTGTAATCGAATTAATCATGGGAATTAAACAGGGAATTAAGTTTAGACTAGGATTTAATTTCAGAAATTCAAAATGGGAACTCAGTGTATCAGTGAATGGGGGTAATACAAATTCGACAATCAAATCGTGTTAATATTATAAATAATTGGTTGGTAATCGTGTATGAACATAGTATGGTGTTAAGGGAGTCATTCGTGTCCAACAATTAGGATACAAAGTGTGGAATGTGTCACGAACAGGTGGTATCAATAACAGTGCACTGTACGTACTAAGTGTCGTGCTGCCATGTCGTGCCCGATTGGATACGACACAGAGATCGAGACCTGTCGATCCTGTGCATACACGTTCGCCCATGATAGGGCTAGAGTTTTATCACCCTGCAACGTGTCGAAACCGTGACGTGTCCAAACTACAGCCCCGTATCAGAGACACAAAACACGTGTGCACAGTGCAGGGCAAAACACGTGCACACGCGATTTCTTCGCGCACACACATCGAGGTCCCCTGAAACTTTATAGGTCTCGTGTCAGTCATTAGGATAACACGTGTACCAATTTTCGTGGCTTGAGTCGCCGTGTCGTGTCCGCTAGGACGCCCGAGCAGCAGGACACTGCACGACAGTATCGTGCAGCGTGTTCGTGTCCATTTTGGACACGGACACGGCTCTAAAACGTGCTCAGTCCAAATGATTTGTGATCAGCATGTCAAGGGCTTCAAAATCATGTAATTATTTTTTGAAAATAATACTATTTAATTCTTACAAGCATTCCATCAAACACGTTACATACCCTATGATACGTGTCCGATACGGACACCAAACGGACACGAAATCCACCCAAATTTGAGGTACAGCTAGGGGACACCTAATCCTATCCTAATATGCAAAGAAATCAAAATAATAATGCAATTTAAAGGGTTTTACCTATATGTACAATTTGCAAGAAAAGGCTTCAAATGGGGGGTGTTCTTCTTGATGGCCAAATGCTCCAAATGAGCCCAAAGCTGAGATTAACCTCCAGAATTATAAAATATATAGTAATTAGAACCTATTGCCAAAGACTAGGATTAAAAAGAAATTAAAATGGATTTATGGGGATTTTTGGAAGGGGGACAATGTATTTTCTTTTCTCCAAGTGTTGGAATGATAAAAAGAGGCAAGCCCTAATGAATAAATGTTTAAATAGGGTGGGGATCCCTATGTGGCTAGTTATTTAGGGTTTGGTTAGGATTAGGGCTTCTAGTTATGGGCCATGGGCCAAGTCATAAGTCATTGAATCATGAAATCATAAGTCATTTCATTAAACCATAAATCATGAAATGATTTCACTCAAACTAATCCTCCTATTCCAAAATTAGTCTCTAATGACTAAAAGTAGGTTAACCTAAGTT
Source organism: Iris pallida (assembly GCA_029216955.1). Taxonomy (NCBI): domain Eukaryota; kingdom Viridiplantae; phylum Streptophyta; class Magnoliopsida; order Asparagales; family Iridaceae; genus Iris; species Iris pallida. The sequence continues at coordinate 4,117,808 of JANAVB010037818.1, forward strand.
AGACTAGGGTTACCATAGCTAGGGTTAGGTTCTAGGCTAGTCCACTAGGTCTCAACAAGTCAACGTCAACTAGAATTCACCAATTCATTAAATTAATTAAAAAATCAAATAGGCCAAAATGATCAAATTACTCCTAGGATAAAAATGATAATTAATCATCCTAATGACATGGTTAGGCTCTAGGTCGTGCAGTCACTAGGGTTTCACTGACAGCACATCAAAATCACAAGTCATTACTCAAGCAGTTTTTAAATAGTTTAAAAATTATTAAAAATCACCAAAAGTCATAATATGAATTAAATATCAATAATAATTATTATAATTACAAAATTTCAAAAATACCCTCATCTGGAAAAACTGGGTGTTACAATCCAACACTCCTTAGAAAAATTTTGTCCTCGAAATTTAAATGATCGCACCCTTCTAGGTCAAACCCAAACAATCAAGGTCAAGAGATAATCATGAAAACAAAATCTTACTGGTCGTGATTCCACAGTCTCGAACAAGGTAGCTACACTATCTAGCAATCACAAATAATATCCTGGCAGGTACTAAGGGAATCACACTGGAAAGTGGGAAGGAAGAATGAGAATGACAAACCTGCTAACCCATCACCTGCGGCATCGGTCTCGTCGACCCCCATCGCAAAAGCTCTACCCCTCTGGTGCTGAGCTACAGGTGGCCTAGCTCCCTCATAAAGAGGTACAGCGGGACATTCTATCATCTTGTGAGCACCAAACCCACAGAATAGACAAACCTTCAGCCTCCTCCTACAAGACTCCCAAATATAGCCTGCCTTCCTGCAGTAGGCACAAGTCGGCACCCCGCGGTCCTGTCCTCTATGCTGATGCTGTGCCTGCTGTACTTTCACTGGTGCCTGAGCCTGCTGAATCAGCACGTGAGGCCTCTTGGCCTGACCTCCGTTGCTGCTACTACCCTGGAAGTCCCGACCCCTCTTCAACTTTAACCCTAGGTCGTCCTCCGTTGCCATAGCCCCAAAAAATATCTATGCGTAGGTAGCATTCCGATCGCTCTTAGTCAGCGACCGAACCTCCCTAATTAAGCCTCAGCGAAACTTCCTCGCCTTCGTCTTCTCAGTCAAGTCATCAATGAACCGGGCCAACCGACAAAACTCTCTGACGTACTCAGCTACTGACTGGTTCCCCTGAACCAGGCTCTCAAACTGTGCCTCGATACCTCCCAGGGCCATATCAGGAAAGAACTGCTCCTTAAACAGCTCCTTGAACTGGGCCTAAGTCTGGCCCTCAACTCCCATCCTGGGATCCGTCTGATACCACGTACGGACTAAGTCCTGCATCTGACTGCCTGCCGCCTCGATATGGAGTCGAGGTTGTATCTTCGCCAGTCTGAATATCTCTTCGATATGCTCGATCCAATCGTCCGCATAATGGATGCCCTCAGTGCCCAGGAACTCTCTAGGATGCATCTTTTGAAAGTCCTGGATATCCTTCTCCTTTCGGTAAGGCTGCTGCTGCTCCCCCCGAGCAGTCACCATCTCTACTGTAGTACGAACCAGCTGGTGGGCCTCGTGAATCCCTCGACGATAATCGGCAGTCTGGTGCCGCTGCTGCTGCTGGTGAGACGCCAGAATCCTCTCCATGAAAGAAAATAGATGAGCAGCATATACCATCCCCACAGGTGGAGGCTACTGCGGTAGAAGGATCTGGGGAAGCACCGGACTCTGCCTCCCAGCTGGTAGAGGTGCTCCTCAGAAAGCTGCGGAGACACCCACCCCAGCTGGCATGACTGGGGCTGCGGTACCGGGAGCTGGCTGCTGAAGGTGAAAGGTAGCAGACCCCTCTGCAGCGGCTACTGTACCAGAGCGATGTGATCATGTCTCCACCATCCTGAAGACAGATCGAAAAGGAAGTCAATACTGAGCAGGAATCGATAAAATCAAAGGAGGACAGTTTATTGCAAAGAATACAATTCAGTAAGATATGTAGATGGCATGAATTGAAGCAGAATTTTTTTTCCTAACTGTGATTTAGTACCTCTCCGTTAAAGTCTATCCCTCAATCCTATCGCAGGCTCGCAGCAGTACAACTAAGTCATCTTACTACCACGATATCGCACAAATACGACTCTCGGCCTGCATGGGCCACCACTAAAAACGTGTCACGACCCACACCCACTGTGAGCGTACGAATACGTAACGACGCCCAGCCTACGCCGCAGTATCGGCGGTAGAGCGCTGTCCTAGGTTACTATCTAACCAGCAACTCACACAATTATAATGTACTCGTCATGATCAACTCCGAACAGAGGACAAGTATAAAAATATTGTAACTCAATCATAGTCTAAGCACGATAAGATAAACACAGAAGAATTAAACTAAAAATAGAAGGACAACTACTAAAATATTAACAACTCTCAACAAATCTCAAATACTACACAAGTCTTAAATCTTCTATAACAAATTCAACAAGAAAACATATGCTAGTCTACTAAACTAAATCCCATCACTCCTGAGTATCGGGGCCAAAGGAAGTCATCCCGTCTCTGGGTCCATAACATGTAGGGCATGTTTCCTTAGGGCAATCATCTGTAAAATTTCAACAGATCTAGTCAGGACAGGAACGAGTACAACTCATCAAGAAATCCCAATTAAATGACAGAGAACTATAAAGCAGTTATAAACAGTTTTATTGATGAATATGGCAGTTTATAATTTAGGTTGTGGCATAGAGAAGCAGTAAGATACAAGGAAAGTAATATAACTAAAATAAGAGACGAATGATGGCAATGAAGACTGTAAAATAAATTTAGCTGAACTAAAGTAACATAATAAGTCCAGAATGTAAATGTAACAAGTGCAAAACCTAAATAAATCCAGACAACATGAATCTGATACCAGGTGATTCCAGTACAAGATGAGTCCAGTATGAGGTGAGTCCAGTTGGTGATCAAAGCTTCCAGGGTGAGTCCAGCCTATACTCTAACAGTGTGTTTTAAAATATCGGGATCGACATGTGAACGGCTGTAGGTAATACGCACATCACACACCTGGCCGGGTGTGAGATGGCTATCATTCCAGTATAATTCCAAGGGAGTGGTTCCAGTATTTGGATATGTTCACATGCCTATTCCAATATTTCCCCGCCCAGCAAGTACAAGTGAATCCAGAAAATGATACGAGAAATCGGAATGAGTCCAGCTAAACATAATGATACCAGCAAAAGATTCCAGAGTGATTCCAGTAGGTGGTTCCAGTAGTGATTCCAGAAGGTGATGCCAGTAGTGGTTCCAGAAAATAGAGGCCAGACAGATGGTATATGTGTCGCATACATGAATCCAGAAATATCCATACGTGTTGTAAGAATCACATAAAACTATCTAGAACTGAAGTACAGTAATTGACAAGTAAATGAAAGAACTATCAGAGAATGTACTCGCCTGCTACTCTGAAAAGAGTAGTATAATATCAGATATCTGCACCAGAATCACAGTATCCTAGTCAGAGTAATATAGGTTATAATATGTTTAAAAATAAGACAGATGATGTTTATATTACAATCTACATGATTTCTAGGCCAATCTGGGTCAAAGTCAACTCTAAGTCAAACCTGGTCAACTGTCTAGGTCAAACTTGGTCAACTCTGGGTCAACCCTAGTCAACTACACTAGTCAAACTATGTCAATTAGTCACATCTAGACTCAATGTTGACTTTTGGTCAACTCCAGTCAATTCTGAACTATTGGGTCAACCATGGTCAACACTCTAGGGTTTGGTCAACTCTAAGTCAACACTATAACTTTAGGTATATACACTATACCAATACAACCTTCTAGTACAATACCCAATGTAATATCTATACACTATTATTTCACATATAGGCATCATACACATTCAATAAAAATATAACTATGTAGGAAAACTAGATATATGTAGATGAACATACACATACATGTATATGAAAGAGAAAGAAGGATTTTTAGAAAGTGTAATGTGGGTGTGCATAGCATGGTGTACATGTATGGAGTTTAGTCTATATTCATGACACTTGTGCATATATTTCATTCATACATTTATTACCTATCTTGCATATACACACATACATATTATATTGCATATATAGATATAGAAAAGGGGCTATGTGACATATGGTAATACAAAGGAAGTGAAGGAAAAAAAACAGTGTACAGTGTGACAGTTAAATAGGAAGGGGTGATTGTGAACTAATGGAATAGTGTCAACTCAGAACAATAAAGAGTGGCAATGGGAGTTTTATGAAAGTTAACATGTTTTATAACCAATCTCAGGTTTTACTTAAACCATCCCAACCTAATTCTCAGGTTTTCCTAACAACTAACATGTATCAAAATCTTAAAACCAACTTAATCAATCAAATTCGAAAACCCCTTTGCTACCAGTTGAACCCAAATGTATACATACAACCTATAATCAAAATCTAATCTAATTTCAAATCCTACTGAACTCAAGGGACCAAAACCCCTCATTCACATGTGTATGTCATATAAGTGTACACTGGTTCATTCCAGTTTTCTTAGTGAAACATGACAGCTCAGTTTTAATTTATTTACAACTAAACTAACATGTATCCATACACAATCAATCCAAACTGAATCTCAGGAATTCTCAGGTTTCCTTCATAAACTCAGGATTTTTATTTCAGTTTTGTGTTTCAAGTAAAATCCTAACTAATATCACATTAAAACTTAGTCACACCAACATATATACAAATATATTTATAGACTCACACTCAGGTGACACAGGAAACCAATCCCAGGAAATAGATTTCAAAATATAAACTGAACTCTACCTATACCACACCTAAACCCCAACTCTTGACAACTTAAAACCTATACTCAGGTTCTCAGGAACCTGAGAATCAATGACCAATGTAAAATTCGACAGTGCATACCCAAATAGAACTCAAGGAGATAAATTTCTGTCTTCGAATTCAAATAACAGGTTATGTAGTATCAGAAATTGAAATCCATTCAACCCTATTCTCGTGAATCAGTTAGATTCAAGGACCCAAATCCTAACACTTATCATAACCCAACACTAAAGTAACTAACACACATGTGTAATCGAATTAATCATGGGAATTAAACAGGGAATTAAGTTTAGACTAGGATTTAATTTCAGAAATTCAAAATGGGAACTCAGTGTATCAGTGAATGGGGGTAATACAAATTCGACAATCAAATCATATTAATATTATAAATAATTGGTTGGTAATCGTGTGTGAACATAGTATGGTGTTAAGGGAGTCATTCGTGTCCAGCAATTAGGATACGAAGTGTCGAATGCGTCATGAACAGGTGGTATCAATAACAGTGCACTGTGCGTGCTAAGTGTCGTGCTGCCATGTCTTACCCGATTGGACACGACACAGAGATCGAGACCTGTCGATCCTGTGCATACACGTTCGCCCATGATAGGGCTAGAGTTTTATCACCCTGCAACGTGTCGAAATCATGTCGTGTCCAAACTACAGCCCCGTATCAGAGACACGAAACACGTGTGCACAATGCAGGGCAAAACACGTGCACACGCGATTTCTTCGTGCACACACATCGAGGTCCCGTAAAACTTTATAGGTCTCGTGTCAGTCATTAGGATAACACGTGTACCAAGTTTTGTGGCTTGAGTCGCCGTTTCGTGTCCGCTAGGACGCCCGAGCAGCAGGACACTGCACGACAGTGTCGTGCAGCGTGTTCGTGTCCATTTTGGACACGGACACGGCTCTAAAACGTGCTCAGTCCAAATGATTTGTGATCAGCATGTCAAGGGCTTCAAAATCATGTAATTATTTTTTGAAAATAATACTATTTAATTCTCACAAGCATTTCATCAAACACGTTACATACCCTATGACACGTGTCCGATACGGACACCAAACGGACACGAAATCCACCCAAATTTAGGGTACAGCTAGGGGACACCTAATCCTAGCCTAATATGCAAAGAAATCAAAATAATAATGCAATTTAAAGGGTTTTACCTATATGTGCAATTTGCAAGAAAAGGCTTCAAATGGAGGGTGTTCTTCTTGATGGCCAAATGCTCCAAATGAGCCCAAAGCTGAGATTAACCTCCAGAATTATAAAATATATAGAAATTAGAACCTATTGCAAAAGACTAGGATTAAAAAGGAATTAAAATAGATTTATGGGGATTTTTGGAAGGGGACAATACCTTTTCTTTTCTCCAAGTGTTGGAATGATAAAAAGAGGCAAGCCCTAATGAATAAGTGTTTAAGTAGGGTGGGGATCCCTATGTGGCTGGTTATTTAGGGTTTGGTTAGGGTTTGGTTAGGGTTAGGGCTTCTAGTTATGGGCCATGGGCCAAGTCATAAGTCATTGAGTCATGAAATCATAAGTCATTTCATTAAACCATAAATCATGAAATGATTTCACTCAAACTAATCCTCCTATTCCAAAATTAGTCTATAATGACTAAAAGTAGGTTAACCTAAGTTAGACTAGGGTTACCATAGCTAGGGTTAGGTTCTAGGCTAGTCCACTAGGTCTCAACAAGTCAAAGTCAACTAGAATTCACCAATTCATTAAATTAATTAAAAAATCAAATAGGCCAAAATGATCAAATTACTCCTAGGATATAAATGATAATTAATCATCCTAATGACATGGTTAGGCTCTAGGTCATGCAGTCACTAGGGTTTCACTGACAGCACATCAAAATCACAAGTCATTGCTCAAGCAATTTTTAAATAGTTTAAAAATTATTAAAAATCACCAAAAGTCATAATGTGAATTAAATATCAATAATAATTATTATAATTACAAAATTTCAAAAATACCCTCATCTGGAAAAACTGGGTGTTACAATCCTACACCCCTTAGAAAAATTTCGTCCTCAAAATTTAAATGATCGCACCCTTCTAGGTCAAACCCAAACAATCAAGGTCAAGAGATAACCATGCAAACAAAATCTTACTGGTCATGATTCCACAGTCTCGAACAAGGTAGCTACACTATCTAGCAATCACAAACAATATCCTGACAGGTACTAAGGGAATCACACAGGAAAGTGGGAAGGAAGAATGAGAAGGACAAACCTGCTAACCCATCACCTGCAGCGTCGGTCTCGTCGACCGCCATCGCAAAAGCTCTACCCCTCTGGTGCTGAGCTACAGGTGGCCTAGCTCCCTCATAAGGAGGTGCAGCGGGACAATCTATCATCTTGTGAGCACCAGACCCACAGAATAGACAAACCTTCAGCCTCCTCCTACAAGACTCCCAAAAATGCCCTGCCTTCCTGCAGTAGGCACAAGTCGGCACCCTGCGGTCCTGTCCTCTATGCTGATGCTGTGTCTGCTGCACTTTTACTGGTGCCTGAGCCTGCTGAATCTGCACGTGAGGCCTCTTGGCCTGACCTCCGTTGCTGCTACCACCCTGGAAGTCCCGACCCCTCTTCAACTTCAACCCCAGGTCGTCCTCCGCTGCCATAGCCCCAGAAAATATCTCTGCGTAGGTAGCATTCCGGTCGCTCTTAGTCAGCGACCGAACCTCCCTAATTAAGCCTCGACGAAACTTCCTCGCATTCGTCTTCTCAGTCAAGTCATCAATGAACCGGGCCAACCGGCAAAACTCCTTGACTTACTCAGCTACTGACTGGTTCCCCTAAACCAGGCTCTCAAACTGTGCCTCGATACCTCCCAAGGCGACATCAGGAAAGAACTGCTCCTTAAACAGCTCCTTGAACTGGGCCCAAGTCTGGCCCTCAACTCCCACCCTGGGATCCGTCTGATACCACGCACGGACTAAGTCCTGCATCTGACTGCATGCCGCTTCGATATGGAGTCGAGGTGGTATCTCTGCCAGTCTGAATATCTCCTCGATATGCTCGATCCAATCGTCCGCATAATGGATGCCCTCAGTGCCCAGGAACTCTCTAGGATGCATCTTCTGAAAGTCCTGGATATCCTTCTCCTTCCGGTAAGGCTGCTGCTGCTCCCCCCGAGCAGTCACCATCTCTACTGTAGTACGAACCAGCTGGTGGGCCTCGTGAATCCCTTGACGATAATCGGCAGTCTGGCGCCGCTGCTGCTGCTAGTGAGACGCCAGAATCCTCTCCACGAAAGAAAATAGATGAGCAGCATCTACCATCCCCACAGGTGGAGGCTACTACGGTGGAAGGATCTGGGGAAGCACCGGACTCTGCCTCCCAGCTGGTAGAGGTGCTCCTCAGAAAGCTGCTGAGACACCCACCCCAGCTGGCATGACTGGAGCTGCGGTACCGGGAGCTGGCTGCTGAAGGTGAGAGGTGGCAGACCCCTCTGCAGTGGCTACTGTACCAGACCGATGTGATCATGTCTCCACCATCATGAAGACAGATCGAAAAGGAAGTCAATACTGAGCAGAAATCGATAAAATCAAAGGAGGAGAGTTTATTACAAAGAAGACAAGTCAGTAAGATATGTAGATGGCATGAATTGAAGCAGAATTTTTTTCCTAACTGTGATTGAGTACCTCTCCGTTAAAGCCTATCCCTCAATCCTATCGCAGGCTCACAGCAATACAACTAAGTCGTCGTACTACCACGATATCGCACAAATGCGACTCTCGGCCTGCATGGGCCACCACTAAAAACGTGTCACGACCCGCACCCACTGTGAGCGTACGAATACGTAATGACGCCCAGCCTACCCCGCAGTGTCAGTGGTAGAGCGCTGTCCTAGGTTACTATCTAACCAGCAACTCACGCAATTATAATGTACTCGTCATGATCAACTCCGAACGGACGACAAGTATAAAAATATTGTAACTCAATCATAGTCTAAGCACGATAAGATAAATACAGAAGGATTAAACTAAAAATAGAAGGACAACTACTAAAATATTAACAACTCTCAACAAATCTCAAATACTACACAAGTCTCAAATCTTCTATAACAAATTCAACAAGAAAACATATGCTAGTCTACTAAACTAAATTCCATCACTCCTGAGTGTCGGAGCCAAAGGTAGTCATCCCGTCTCCGGGTCCATAACATGTAGGGCATGTATCCTCAGGGCAATCATCTGTAAAATTTCAACAGGTCCAGTCAGGACAGGAACGAGTACAACTCATCAAGAAATCCCAATTAAATGACAGAGAACTATAAAGCAGTTATAAACAGTTTTATTGATGAATATGGCAGTTTATAATTTAGGTTGTGGCATAGAGAAGCAGTAAGATACAAGGAAAGTAAAGTAACTAAAACAAGAGACGAATGATGGCAATGAAGACTGTAAAATAAATCTAGCTGAACTAAAGTAACATAATAAGTCCAGAATGTAAATGTAACAAGTACAAAACCTAAATAAATCCAGACAACATGAATCTGATTCCAGGTGATTCCGGTACAAGATGAGTCCGGTATGAGGTGAGTCCAGTTGGTGATCAAAGCTTCCAGGGTGAGTCCAGCATATACTTTAACAGTGTGTTTTAGAATATCGGGATCGACATGTGAACGGCTGTAGGTAATACGGCACATCACACACCTGGCCGGGTGTGAGATGGCTATCATTCTAGTATAATTCCAAGGGAGTGGTTCCAGTATTTGGGTATGTTCACATACCTATTCCAATATTTCCCGGTCCAGCAAGAACAAGTGAATCCAGAAAACGACACGAGAAATTGGGATGAGTCCAGCCAAACATAATGATACCAGCAAAAGATTCCAGAGTGATTCCAGTAGGTGGTTCCAGTAGTAATTCCAGAAGGTGATACCAGTAGTGGTTCCAAAAAATAGAGGCCAGACAGATGGTATGTGTGTTACATACATGAATCTAGAAATATCCATACGTGTTGTAAGAATCACATAAAACTATCTAGAACTGAAGTACAGTAATTGACAAGTAAATGAAAGAACTATCAGAGAATGTACTCGCCGGCTACTCTAAAAAGAGTAGTATAATATCAGATGTCTGCACCAGAGTCACAGTGTCCTAGACAGAGTAATATGGGTTATAATATGTTTAAAAATAAGACAGATGATGTTTATAATGCAATCTACATGATTTCTAGGCCAATCTAGGTCAAAGTCAACTCTAAGTCAAACATGTTCAACTGTCTAGGTCAAACTAGGTCCAAGTCAAACTTGGTCAACTCTGGGTCAACACTAGTCAACACTAGTGAACATACACATACATGTATATGAAAGGGAAAGAAGGATTTTTAGAATATGTAATGTGGGTGTACATAGCATGGTGTACATGTATGGAGTTTAGTCTATATTCATGACACTTGTGCATATATTTCATTCATACATTTATTACATATCTTGTATATACACACATACATATTATATTGCATATATAGATATAGAAAAGGGGCTATGTGACAAATGGTAATGCAAAGGAAGTGAAGGAAAAAAATAGTAAACAGTGTGACAGTTAAATAGGAAGGGGTGATAGTGAACCAATGGAATAGTGTCAACTCAGAACAATGAAGAGTGGCAATGGGAGTTTTATGAAAGTTAACATGTTTTATAACCAATCTCAGGTTTTACTTAAACCATCCCAACCTAGTTCTCAGGTTTTCCTAACAACTAACATGTATCAAAATCTTAAAACCAACCTAATCAATCAAATTCGAAAACCCCTTTGCTACCAGTTGAACCCAAATGTATACATACAACCTATAATCAAAATCTAATCTAATTTCAAATCCTACTGAACTCAAGGGACCAAAACCCCTCATTCACATGTGCATGTCATATAAGTGTACACTGGTGCATTCCAGTTTTCTTAGTGACACATGACAGTTCAGTTTGAATTTATTTACAACTAAACTAACATGTATCCATACACAATCAATCCAAATTGAATCTCAGGAATTCTCAGGTTTCCTTTATAAACTCAGGATTTTCATTTCAGTTTTGTGTTTCAAGTAAAATCCTAACTAATATCACATTAAAACTTAGTCACACCAACATATATACAAATATATTTATAGACTCACACTCAGGTGACACAGGAAACCAATCCCAGGAAATAGATTTCAAAATATAAACTGAACTCTACCTATACCACACCTGAACCCCAACTCTTGACAACTTAAAACCTATACTCAGGTTCTCAGGAACCTGAGAATCAATGACCAATGTAAAATCCGACAGTGCATACCGAAACAGAACTCAAGGAGATAAATTCATGTCTTCGAATTCAAATAACAGGTTATGAAGTATCAGAAATTGAAACCCATTCAACCCTATTCTCATGTATCAGTTAGATTCAAGGACCCAAATCCTAACACTTATCATAACCCAACACTAAAGTAACTAACACACATGTGTAATCGAATTAATCATGGGAATTAAACAGGGAATTAAGTTTAGACTAGGATTTAATTTCAGAAATTCAAAATGGGAACTCAGTGTATCAGTGAATGGAGGAAATACAAATTCAACAATCAAATCGTGTTAATATTATAAATAATTGGTTGGTAATCGTGTGTGAACATAGTATGGTGTTAAGGGAGTCATTCGTGTCCAGCAATTACGACACGAAGTGTCGAATGTGTCATGAATATGTGGTATCAACAACAGTACACTGTGCGTGCTAAGTGTCGTGCGGCCATGTCGTGCCCGATTGGACACGACACAGAGATCGATGTCACGCCCCGCTCCCGTAGGAGCGATCGTCCTCGCTAAGGCGTGATGCCGCACGAGCCTAGATTGCGCTCGTGCAAGGCGGGTTCCATAACTGCCAATTTCAGTGGCTGCAACGGGGTCGTCGCACAGAAGTCCCATGCAGAGACATTGAATCATAGCAACGAAAATTAGAACAAAACATAAGTTATCCAACGAAGCTCTTTATTGATATTGAAACAAAGGTTACAATGGGCGCAAGGCCAAGATTACAATTCTCTCAAGTTCACTCAAGCTCACATTACAAGTGACTCAGCTCTCTCTCTCTCTCTCTTATCTCTCAATGCAAGTCTTGACTCCAGCGGAAGCTTCGGAAGGCGACGTCCATACATTATGTCTTGTATAAGTCTTTACTCCATGCGGCCGCACGCTTCGAATCGCCAAGGAACCCCATGCCTCGACGCATCCAAGTGTGCTCCGCGCCACGAGCTTCTACATGCGCCTGCACATGTAAACTATGTGGGTGTCAGTACTCAACTGTACTAGTGGAATGAGCTCCTCGCCCACCCTTACAAAACCAACACGTTTACTTTACTTCTGTGCAACTTAGTCCCCTTTGTATTGTCTTTCTACTCTTTCCTTAGGATCAGTTTTAGGACCGACGCCTTAGCCTATTTTGTGCCTCTAGACCATCCCGTGCTTGCGACAACAATGTTGACTCAAACAACGTTAGCCTATCAAGTCTTACTTGCCTTTCAGTCATATCAGTGACGCAACCACGCGGTAGTACCCAATTTTCTTATGACTGTGCTACAATTTCTTTATGTCGTGCCTCGCAACTCAGTACGACTCAACCATATCGCCGCCTCGCGGCCACCCTTTGTTATTATTATTTTTGTCGCCAACTGACCCAATCAAGACTTGTGAGTTACGTGTCACTCGACTGACTTTGCCTTGTGGCAATTTTTTGACTTAAACTCAAATAACTCAACAAACTTATGCAACTTATATGCCGACTCATCTATATGATTTGGTCACTGACTCCCAGAACCATCGAGGACTTCTCTTTCTTTTTGTTAGACGGGCATCCCTTTCAGCGCAAGGTAGCTAGCCCCGCTACAAGTCCCCGCCTAACCCATGCAAAGCACATCTAATTATTTGTTTCCCAATGCCCGCAACGATCCCGTGGCCTTGGGTTGTCGTGCGGGGAAACTCTCACCTTGTCGACAAGTTGTTTGTTTCCCAATGCCCGCAGCGGTCCCGAGGCCTCGGGTTGCCGTGCGGAGAAACTCTCACTTTGTCAATAAGGTTTCCAATGACCATGCAAGACTCGACACAAACTGACGTCTCACACAATCATGCTACCTCTAGTATTACCATGACTTTCGGGACCAAGTTCAATACTTTCCAAATCTGAGACCGCCTCGCCGACCTATAGTTGCAAGGCCACGTCGACCTGTAGCCGCGAGCATACCTTCCATGTTACCATATTATTTCATTCAACTCAATGACTATTCGATAATCTTTTCTCCAAAAACTCATTTCGTCGACCGTGGTTCATGCCTTAACGCTACGTCCGAGCATCGTGCCTCAAACCGACTTACGTTCTATACGACGCTATCGCCCAAGTCATACTTTATATAACGGGCCTTGGGATCATGGGACTATTTAACCTGACAACCGTAGAATGAGCGGGACGGCACTTGGAATGACTTAGGTCGACCGGCATAACGTTGCCTAACTTACTCAAGCCTACAACTTAACGAGCAAAGGCTATGCCAAGCCTTGCGTTATGAGAGCGTGCATGCATTATCGAGCATTTATGCGGACGATGCCTATAACTTAGACAAGTCCATAGTTTTGTGTCAAGATAAACTTTACTACTTCCCAAGTCACGGGACAAAGGGTGACGCCTATGACTTAGGCTATGTTCATAGCTTTGCCGACTCAACCAACTTTCCTTCTCCCAAGCCACAGGACGAAGGATCGAGTGTCATTTTCAAAGCACGTCGTGCACCAACTCTAAGCCAACCGTTGGACCTTTTCCATATTCTAACTCAATTCAACCCGTTGGGATTATTCCCTTTAGTTATATGGATTCGTCTCTTTTATTATTAAGCCTACTTGTGCAAGTTGAAAACATGCGTATTATTATGTGAAGGCAAAGATGAGGCAAGTTCACCGAAACTACCCCACCTGAGCGAGCGGTCGCCTCGACCGAGCGATGTCTCCGAGTAGCCATTGCAAGGCTAATTCTGAACGCCGTCGGCGTTTCGATTCCTCCGATTGACTGAGCGGGATGGGGCACTACATCATACACCACTCAGAAAAAGTTTCGTCCTCGAAACTAACTGAGTACTTACTCATTTACTTATCTCTTTACTCGACATTCCAGAACTCTCGCACACACTACGCCTGTGCGTTTCCTCAATCCGAGCCACGCTCGCACTATCCTCAATCCTTTCTTCAAAACTCACGATCTCAAAATCCTCGACACTTTCTCGTTCCTCAAGTCTCACTTGAATCAACGTATCACTTAGTATGGATCGTACACATATCTTAGGCGTCCCTAAAATACATGTATTTCAACCAAGCCTCGTGATAGAGAATCCACCATCACCACTCGAGTCGGATCGTGCACATATTCGGGCGCCCATGATATACGTGCATGTCAACCGAGACTCGTGAGTGGTGCCTCCGTAACTCCTATCATTTCGCGCTCGGCCATCTGCCTAACCGCTAGGCTATGTCTTTTGGCTAAGGTTATTCGTCAGCATTGGAATCATAGTTCCCAAACAACAATATCAATGCTGACCCCATCCTAAGGTCAAACCAAGTTGATAGTACGGGTTTTCTACCCAAGCTCGCATCACTCCAATTTCTAAATATCGAGCATTGATTCCCTACGCACACTCCAACATTCGTCGCATGGGGTTCGAGTCGTTCAGCAAAGCCATCCTACGATAAGTACATATCACTCATTCATCAAGCCATTCCGTATAGTCTATCTCTTCGAACACGTTCGACATAATCCGCCTATCCATCTCTCCACGTCAAGCACGCAACGACACAATTCACCTCTAAACCAAAATTTCACATTCCATCCTTTTTCAAGTCATCTATTCCAATTCACGTAATCGATCATGAGGTCGTCTAACTTAACAATATGTTGTGCCCCGATCTCACGCGAGTCAGATTTTCCACGGTGGGCATGAATCACCATGCACGCTCCCGCGGGATAGTCATCCTCATCGGGACGTAAATCTTGTTTTGTGTCTAGACTAATTCATTCTCGATGCGCGGATTAGACCTACTTAATCCTCAAGTTTCATTCATTCATCAATCGCAAGTCCTATAAATCCTCGAGTTCACCTTCGCATCAAGCGAACAAGTCGAGACAATCAAAGTTGCCGTGTCCTGATTTTTCGAGTTCGATCATTCCTGCGATATGAATCACCATGTCAACTCTCACGCGAAACAATCGCCCCAAATCCGACGCAACGCATGTGCGAGGCTAGAGTTGCGCTCGCATAAGAGAAGATCGTCGATGTTGTGGCTATCTGCGTAACCATCAAGACACGATCACTTTCGTCCAACATTCATCTCAATCAACATCCAATGCATAGCATCCAATCGAACAAAAACACTTGCACGATCGTCATTTGCCGAGTCAGAGTACTCCCGAGTTATCGCATATCATCTTTGATACGCCTCAATACCATCGACGATATACGTAACTTGACGATCTTCGTTTGCAACGAATTCTGAGTCGTGCGAATGATGCTATCGTCCGATTGGATAATCTCCTCGACATTCAATTCAAGTTCGATCATTATCCCTCGAATCATTCACAATATCGATTTTTCTCAAACCAAATTCACGTATCGTTCATCCGTTTATCTTAAGTCATCGACCAACGTATTTCCTCAATTCACATTATTCTTTTATCAATCGATCAACATCCCTGAGGCTATCGCATACACCACTCAGGGATGAAGTCATTCAATAAATCCTTAACTTATTATTCGAATCAAAATCCACTTCTTCAATTTTTTTGTTCGAACCATTCCCCAATTTTCAAGCACGCTCATCTATATCGCACCGACGATATCGTCGCTCGATAGCACCCCTATCAATAGTCATCCCGCTTACTCAATCAAGTTAAACTCATTCTTGTCCCACACAATTTGAATCCAGCACTCGACTTTTCTAAGGTCGACACAACTTTGGTGTATATGCCCAGCCCGACTTGGCCAATCGTGCTTACGCGAACCATCTTTTTGTTTTGACAAAAACTGTTTTTCCTACGTTTTGTAAAATAGTTAGACTTATTGTATGGACATCCCGTGGAACATTTAAGAGAGAGCGTACCAACGATATCAACATTGCGGAAGCAACAAAATTTTTGCGGAAACAACGAGTTAAAAAATTCAATCGATAGTCCAAGGACGTAAAGTCGTGCTCTGATACCATTATGTCACGTCCCGCTCCCGTAGGAGCGATCGTCCTCGCTAAGGCGTGATGCCGCACGAGCCTAGATTGCGCTCGTGCAAGGTGGATTCCATAACGGTCGATTTCAGCGGCTGCGACGGGGTCGTCGCACAGAAGTCCCATGCAGAGACATTGAATCATAGCAGCGGAAATTAGAACAAAACACAAGTTATCCAACGAAGCTCTTTATTGATATTGAAACAAAGGTTACAATGGGCGCAAGGCCAAGATTACAATTCTCTCAAGTTCACTCAAGCTCACATTACAAGTCACTCAGCTCTCTCTCTCTCTCTCTCATCTCTCAATGCAAGTCTTGACTCCAGCGGAAGCTTCAGAAGGCGACGTCCATACATTATGTCCTGTATAAGTCTTTACTCCATACGGCCGCACGCTTCGAATTGCTAAGGAACTCCATGCCTTGACGCATCCAAGCGAGCTTCGCGCCACGAGCTTCTACCTGCGCCTGCACATGTAAACTATGTGGGTGTCAGTACTCAACTGTACTGGTGGAATGAGCTCCTCGTCCACCCGTACAAAACCAACACGTTTACTTTACTTATGTGCAACTTAGTCCCCTTTGTATTGCCTTTCTACTCTTTCCTTAGGAACAGTTTTAGGACCGACGCCTTGGCCTATTTTGTGCCTCTAGACCATCCCGTGCTTGCAACAACAATGTTGACTCAAACAACATTAGCCTATCAAGTCGTGCTTGCCTTTCAGCCAAATCAGAGATGCAACTACGCGATAGTACCCAATTTTCTTATGACCGTGCTACAATTCCTTTGTGTCATGCCTCGCAACTCAGTGTGACTCAACCATATCGCCGCCTCGTGGCCACCCTTTGTTATTATTATTTTTATCGCCAACTGACCCAATCAAGACTTGTGAGTTAAGTGTCACTCGACTGACTTTGCCTTGCGACGATTTCCCGACTTAAACTCAAACAACTCAACCAACTTATGTAACTTATATGCCGACTCATCTATATGATTTGGTCACTGACTCCCAGAGCCATCGAGGACTTCTTTTTCTTTTTGTTAGACGGGCGTCCCTTTCAGCGCATGGTAGCTAGCCCCGCTGCAATTCCCGCCTAACCCGTGCAAAGCACAGCTAATTATTTGTTTCCCAATGCCCGCAACGATCCCGCGGCCTCGGGTTGTCGTGCGAGAAAACTCTCACCTTGTCGACAAGTTGTTTGTTTTCCAATGCCCGCAGCGGTCCCGAGGCCTCGGGTTGCCGTGCAGGGAAACTCTCACTTTGTCGACAAGTTGTCCAATGACCATGCAAGACTTGACACAAACTGACGTCTCACACAATCATGCTACCTCTAGTGTTACCATGACTTTCGAGACCAAGTTAAATACTTTCCAAATCTGAGACCGCCTCGCCGACCTATGGTCGCGAGGCCTCGCCGACCTGTAGCCGCGAGCATACCTTCCATGTTACCATATTATTTCATTCAACTCAATGCCTATTCGATAATCTTTTCTCCAAAAACTTATTTGGTCGACCGTGGTTCATGTCTTAACGCTACGTCCGAGCATCGTGCCTCAAACCGACTTACGTTCTACGCGACGTTATCGCCCAAGTTATACTTTATATAACGGGCCTTGGGATCATGGGACTATTTAACCTGACAACCGTAGAATGAGCGGGACGGCACTTGGAATGACTTAGGTCGACCGGCATAACATTGCCTAACTTACTCAAGCCTACAACTTAACGAGCAAAGGCTATGCCAAGCCTTGCATTATGAGAGCGTGCATGCATTATCGAGCATTTACACGGACGATGCCTATGACTTAGACAAGTCTATAGTTTTGTGTCAAGACCAACATTACTACTTCCCAAGTCATGGGACAAAGGGCGACGCCTATGACTTAGGCTATGTTCATAGCTTCGCCGACTCAACCAACTTTCGTTCTTCCAAGCCACGGGACGAAGGATCGAGTGTCATTTTCAAAGCACGTCGTGCACCATTTCTAAGCCGACCGTTGGACCTTTTCCATATTCTAACTCAATTCGACCCGTCGGGATTATTCCCTTTAGCTATGTGGATTCATCCCTTTTATTATTAAGCCTACTTGTGCAAGTTGAAAACATGCATATTATTATGTGAAGGCAAAGATGAGGCAAGTTCACCGAAACTACCCCACCTGAGCGAGCGGTCGCCTCGACCGAGCGATGTCTCCGAGCGATGATTGTTGGTTAGGGTTAGGGCTTCTAGTTATGGGCCATGGGCCAAGTCATAAGTCATTGAGTCATGAAATTATAAGTCATTTCATTAAACCATAAATCATGAAATGATTTCACTCAAACTAATCCTCCTATTCCAAAATTAGTCTCTAATGACTAAAAGTAGGTTAACCTAAGTTAGACTAGGGTTACCATAGCTAGGGTTAGGTTCTAGGCTAGTCCACTAGGTCTCAACAAGTCAAAGTCAACTAGCATTCACCAATTCATTAAATTAATTAAAAAATCAAATAGGCCAAAATGATCAAATTACTCCTAGGCTAAAAATGATAATTAATCATCCTAATGACATGGTTAGGCTCTAGGTCATGCAGTCAATAGGGTTTCACTGATAGCACATCAAAATCACAAGTCATTGCTCAGGCAGTTTTTAAATAGTTTAAAAATTATTAAAAATCACCAAAAGTCATAATGTGAATTAAATATCAATAATAATTATTATAATTACAAAATTTCAAAAATACCCTCATCTGGAAAAACTGGGTGTTACAGCCGTCTCAATGGAGATCACCTGCAAGACCTCAAGACAGTCTTCGTTCTCATGCGGGCGCATCAACTCAAGATGAACCCGCTAAATCCTTCCTAGGGGTTTCTAGCGGAATGTTCTTAGGTTTCATTATCACGGCGAAAGGTATTCATGTCGATCCCGAGAAGACCAGAGCCATCCTCGACATGGACCCTCCGAAGAACCTTCGAGAACTTCGAGGCCTGCAGGGGCGTCTGGCATATATCCAGAGGTTCATAGCAAACCTTTCCGGAAAATGTTAACCCTTCACTCAGCTCATGAAGAAGGGAGTCTCTTACGTCTGGACAGAGGAATGCCAAAAGGCTTTCGACGACATCAAGGCTTATCTGACGAGCCCGCTAGTCCTGGTGGCACCAGTCGCCGGCAAACCATTTCTTCTCTACGTCCGTGCCATGGATCATTCCCTCGGCGCTCTGCTAGCTCAGAACAACGATACAGGCTATGAGCAAGCAATCTACTACCTTAGTCGAACTATGATCGGGGCCGAACATCAGTACAACCCCATTGAAAAGGAGTGCTTGGCTTTGGTATTTGCCATCCAAAAGACTCGTCATTATGTCTCGGGGCAGACAATTCATGTTATTTCTCGAGTCAATCCGCTCAGAGTCCTCATAACGAAGCCAGGATCATTAAACTCTCGGCTTGCCACATGGGCGATCTTGCTAACACCATACAACATGGTGTTCGCCCCTTAAAAAGCTGTTAAGGGTCAAGCTCTGGCTGACTTTTTAGCTGTACACCCTATCCCAGAGTCCTCAAGACTCTATGAAGACATCCTCGATGAAGTCCAAGAATCAAACGTCATCGAAGAAGGCTCCGTCTGGCAGATGTTTTTCGATGGCGCTTCAAGAACAGGCCCCAAAAGCCAAATCATCGCAGAAGTGGGGGTGGTATTAGTCTCCCCCGATCAGCTGGTCATCCAGCGTGCTTACTCCCTTTCGAAGCCGTGCTCCAACAATATTGCCTAGTACAATGCGCTCATTATGGGACTCCAACTGGCGCAACAGCTGGGGGTGGATCATCTGGAAGCCTACGGTGACTCAAAACTCGTTGTAAACCAGATCAGAGGGCAATACGAGGTTCGCCATGAAGATCTGATCCCTTACCATGAAGTTGCGTTGAACATCATTTCAACCTTCACCGGGTTCTTCATCGAATACGTACCTCGTCTATAAAATCTGGAGGCTGATGCTCTGGCTGGCCTCCCAGCCTCCTTGGCAGCCCCCCTCGGGACTCAACACTACGTCACGGTAGTTGGTCGAGACTTGGTCTGTCCCAAAAACAACTTGTGCTCACGAGTAGCCCATGCTATATCAACAAGCACTGGTGTTAATGTCCGAGACTGGAGATTCTCGTTCATCGATTTCGCTGTCTATGAAATTCTCCCAGAGGACCCGAAAGAAGCCGTCTCAGTCAGGAGACGCTCTCTTCGATTCTACTACGATACAGCCACTAAAATGTTGTATCGATGCTCCTACGATGGACTTCTCCTTCGATGTTTGTCCAACGAAGAAGCAGCCAAAGCCCTTCGAGAAGCTCACGATAGAACCTGCGGGGCCCATCAACCTGGCCCTAAGTTGCAGGACCGACTGCGACGTATGGGCTTCTACTGGCCAACCATGGCCGCTTACGTTATCGACTATGCTAAGAAGTGCCATACGTGCCAGCTTCACGCGGACTTTATCCATACACCGTCAGAACCACTACATCCTACAGTCGCCTCCT
The DNA here is from genome assembly GCA_029216955.1 of Iris pallida. Taxonomy (NCBI): domain Eukaryota; kingdom Viridiplantae; phylum Streptophyta; class Magnoliopsida; order Asparagales; family Iridaceae; genus Iris; species Iris pallida. The sequence continues at coordinate 4,138,395 of JANAVB010037818.1, forward strand.
GGCCCTTCGAAGCTTGGGATATGGATATTGTGGGACCAATCACCCCTCTTTCATCGAGAGGACACCGCTTCATCCTAGCAATCATCGACTACTTCTCTAAATGGGCAGAAGCAGTTCCACTGGCAGAAGTAAAAAGCTCCAGGGTGATCAGCTTCATCAAACACCACGTCATCTACCGTTTCGGAGTACCCCGGAGGATCATCCACGATAATAGTCCTCAGTTCATAAGCCATGCTTTCAGCAGATTATGTGACAAGAATCGCATTCAAAACGTGGCATCAACCGCCTACAATCCGACAGCAAACGGATTGGCCGAGGCGTTCAACAAGACTATCGTCAGGCTACTCAAAAAGGTCGTGTTATCCAACAAATACGACTGGGACGAAAAGCTCGACGAATGCCTTTGGGCTTACCACACAACGGTACGGACCCCGACAGGTAACACACCATTCTCCTTGGTCTACGGGAGCGAAGCGGTACTGCCTCTCAAGATCCAGATGCCCTCACTCCGCGTAGCAGTCACAAACCAACTCACAGAAGACGACAATTAACGTCGTCGTCTGCGGAAACTGGAGGCACTTGACGAAAAGCGTCTCCTAGCTCAACAACGCATCGAACTCTACCAAGCTCGTATATCACAGGCTTTCAACAAAAAGGTCAAGCAGAGGACTTTCCAAGTAGGCGACCTGGTTCTGGCAGTCAGGAGGCCGATGGTGTTGACTCACAAAACACCCAGAAAGTTCGAACCCAAGTGGGAAGGACCTTTCATCATAGAGACGGTATACTCAAACGGTGCTTACCGCCTTGCCAAACCCAATGGGGACTTGTTCATGATGCCCATCAACGGCAAGTTCCTAAAAAAGTACTACTCTTGACATCTTTCAGACATGTACTTCCACAAGGGGATCTGTGGACCCAAACATCAGGGCTCACATACAATTTCCTTCCACAAAATCATACGCTTCCGGAACCCAGCTTTTCCTGGCATCCTCCAGTAGAAGGACAACTACGTCCACATCACCTCTGAGTTGTCCCCCCTACACCCTACAAAGCGGAATCTTACATTCCATAAGACTACGCCACCCATCATGTTTACCACGTCCATATTATCTCTGAGTAAACATTCCGTACAGGCAACCCCTGCGTTGCCGTACATTAATCGCAGAACTTCCACGTCCACATTACCTCTGAGAAGTTCCGCGTATCCTCCAGAGTCACTCCTACCATGTCCATAACACCTCTAAGTAGGAAGATTCTATCATTTTGAATCCCATATTTGCCATGTCCACATTACCTCTGAGCAAACATGTTGGTTCTCTCAAACTTATTATCTGTACCTAAAAACCAAGGAGCGCAAAAGATAATAGGTCCACACAAATCATCAAGTTCATGACAGCAAAAATGAACACATCACATAAAAGTGTGTATTTTTTTATTTCTAAAAAAGGAGAGTAAAGGATTACACCATCCCAGTAAGAGTTGCAAATACATAAAAAGAAGAGACTACAATCCCTAAATATTCTAAGGATTGGCTGAAAGCTTTTCATTCTGACGCCTCAAGTTTGCCGCCCGAGTCTCCACAGTCGCCAAGACTTGACGTTCAGCTTCTTGACACATCGCTTCAATGGCCTCAGAAGAAATGTCATTCTCATGCTTCTCATCTAACTGCTGCCGCTGCTGAGACAAAGTAAGAGCCAGGTGGGTGAAAGCTGCCTCCTCCTTCTTGAATGCTACGTGTTCAGCCTGGACACGTTCGACGTCCAATAGAAGTCGGGCCCGTTGGTCCTCAAGGCGGCGGATCTGGGCATCAATCTCTGCGATACAAGTGTCCAACACAGCTCGCGCCTCCACCGTCTCCCGCGTAGACTGAGACAACCGCTCCACTGCAGCTTCAGTCTCAGTACTTCGTGTTCCCAGATACTCACGGTAGCCTGGCAAGAAGACTCAGTCTCGGCGATCAGCTTCTCCTTCTCCGCATCTATCACGACGGAGAGGTCATTTTGCTGGATGTGCTGCAATTCAGAAAGCCGCTGGTCCAACTCAACCACTAAGGCTTCTAGAATGTCGGCCATATGATCATGGCCCTGATAAAGATGGATCAGGTTGATGTGAGGCATTGCCAGAGTTCTTGCCGTCGCAAAACTCCCATTGGCGTCCATCACGGCCGATACACCCCTCTGCAGCATTTTATACACAGCCTCGATGATGAATTTCACATATTCATCTGCATCCGCAGCACCTACAGCGTCATAGCAGGAGTCGGAGGAGCTGCTTTAGCAGACGGACCGCAAGAAGGCCCGCCTGCCTCAATCTGCGAGGCTGGACACTCGGTATCGACATGCACTTCATCAACAGGGGCTTGACTACTAGCCCGAGGAGCCAAAGAAACAGAAGAAGCCGAGACAGGCGTCGAGATAGTACCCCAAGTGGAAGGAGCAACAAAGGGTTATATCAAACCCTTACCCCTCTCAAACTCGAAAGAACCACCGACGTCAGTGGCCACCTCATCAGCCCCCAATGTGCTATCAGCAGCCAGTACCTCCCCTGACAGAACGTGGAGATCAACACTTGTCTCCTGACTCTTCCCTGAAGTCAGGACCGGTAGCCGAGTCTCACTTTTCTCATCAAATCCCTCTACAGGGACAAGATCTGTCACTACCTCCTGATCGACAGCCACTTCAGCTTTAGCTGCTGAGTCTGGGGTAGGGCTCGACAACGCTACAGCCGACCTCCCCTCATCTTGATAAGGAGGGGAATCAACCCTCTCATTTGTTCCAATCACATCTGTCGCCCCCGCAACAGGCTTTTGTTACTCTGGAGGAACATCATCTAAAGACGACGAACTCCACTTCACTTCATCACCATGAAGCACCGTATCCGCGGGACCCTCAACATCCAAGGTCCCCACGGCGGCCTTCATCACCTCGGAAGTTGCTGCATCCTCAACTTCCCTTCTAACATAATCTGGAGATGCCGGAATCTCCACGACAACGGCATCATCCGAATTCTCCTCCATGGGAGATATCATAATCAGCAGAATGCGCTCTTCAGATGAGCCTGCCACATCTTTTGGCCTCCTGCCACCAGATTTTGGAGTACGGGGTCTCCTTTTGAGCGGCTCCTACAAAAAGAAAGCATAAGCCACACAAAATGGTGAACCTAAATTGGATTATACGGGACACCCTTACCTCTGTAGGTGTCGAGTCTGACGACCCAGTCGGTGACGAGGCCTTCTTCTGCCTCTTCAACGCAGAAGAGCCAGCCTCTGTATCCGCACGTCTTTTCGGTCGATCAACCGAGGGTTCTTCCTGACCCCCTGGGGATGTGGCAGGGGCACCTCGATGACCCACCTCTGGCGGACAGTACGATCGAGCCCTAGCCGATGCGTTTCCGATCACCGCTAACGGGGTGCCTGCAACAAGACTGGTCTTCCTATCATATCCGGGAGACATGGCAGCCATGACACAGTAAAATTTGGCGGCCGAGAAAAGAATCGGTGGCCGCGGATTCTGGACGGGCAGTGTAAAGCGATCTTCGGTACATCCGGCATTGTAGTAATGCCAAGCTTGTGCACCATCCATTAAACTTCCAGTATACCCCAGGGTGATACTGGGATTATCCAACATCAACTGAGTATAACCGAATTGTCGTGCAAAACGGCTCGGTAAATATGGTTCCAGATAGCACTGATTCCTATTCCGGTACACCAGATGAGACGGCCGGATACTTTGCATCCAGCAAAATTCCCACGAAGGCAGAGTGGTAGCATCTTCACCCGAGTCCGTTAAGTCTTCATTGGCCTCAAAACCCAAAAAGACAGGACCTACTTTGGTGATCTTCCACCCCTGAAGGCGGGATAAGACTTTCCTGCAAACAGGAACGCCAGAATGCAACCAGCTCCTCTTGTGGAAATGGCAGAGGAACGTATCGCCGGCTCTGTGATCTTCTTCCGAACCCGGACTCATCACATTGGGATGGTGTAAAATTAACCACCCCATCAAATAATGAAACGACAGTTCGGTACGCGGGAAGTTGTCATTTCTACCTCGGTCATGAACCAAATTTCCCGTAAATTCTCGTAAACCTCGCAGCAGGTTACACACCATTGCGGGAAGCAGAGCCAAGCGCCGGCCAAAGACAAACTTCACAGCTGGCAGGATCAAGTTCTGGGTCACCCTTTCTACAGAGCCGGACCCGCCCAAGAAGACATAATTCCGAAGCCAAACTATGAGATACGCGGCTAATACTACTTTCGACGACATCTGATGAGTAAGGTGCCAGAAACAGCTGTAGGAGCGTTCATCCGACTCCTGGTCCTCGTTCTCCCGGGGATTCTTCTCACCTAACCTGCTCATTTCAGAGAGCTCCTCGCTACGGGAGAGCGCTGGCGGAGTAGAGAACTGCGAGGGATCCTCCTTGTCTTGCTTAAAGACGTAATCTTTCCAAGCGGTCACGTGAAGCTGTGACCCGCTCTTATCCCACTTCTGCATATAGTAATGATGTGTCACGCCCCAGAACCAGAATACTGGAGAGCGGGGACAGACATAGCCAGCTACGTATATTGAAATGGAAACCACCTCGATATACGGTCATGGCTGTCTAGATATATGAGGGTTTTCTACAAGCCAACATTCTCTTATGGTCATGAACAAGCCTAGTGTCTCAATCACCATAAGTAAGTAAAGTCGCAAGATGTATGATCATTAAATATACAATAATAAGGCATCCCAAATATTACATATTCAGCTGATCATGAAGCTAGTCGTTACAAAATGTTAGGACTAGCAAGAGTTTAGTCATACATGATCAACCCTAGGATTTGTCAATCATGTTTACAGCCCGTAGGCAGACAGTAAGTAAAAGTGCTCCGAGCTAACAGGTGCTCGTCGGCTAAACGCCTCAAAAGAATAATTTTTACAATAGAGTGAGCGAAACAAAATAGAAAACCCACTCTTGGCCCGGATTCCGTCTAGTGTTCACCATTGGGCTGGAAGCTTGGTAGATCCTCGGGAGCTGCTCCAAAATCTGGCCACACAAAACCAGCTGGGTCAACCCCAGAAAGAGCAAGTGCCACAAGGGGGCCACGAAATAAGAACAAAAGCCAGCAAATAATACAAGAAAGATTAATATTAAAAACTAGGATTACGAAAACATGTCAGGAGGATATACGACGAGATAACCATGGAACTATTCCGATAGCCAGGTTACAACCCGTAAACCAAACAAGGACCGGGGTTGTAACCCTTCGTCTGAACAGAACTTGGTCTTCCACCATTTATCGGCAAGATAATAATGCAAGAAATCAAGACAGGGAGCAATCTTGTACAGGACCAAGACATGGCTAGACTGGTTATACCTCATTCAATCAATCACGGCCAAGCAGATACTACGGCTTACTACTTTAACTAACTAGGGTTATCACAGACCTAATTACTAACAAGATGCAATGAGATTGTTCCACAGCCACAAGCCCTGCAGACCATCCAGGCTACCCAGGTCGAAGATTTAGGGGTTGAATTCAGGTGGGTACATCGTCCAGGAGACAAATGTACCCTTAGGTGACTTAGAGGGTGCAACACTCGACGGTGCGCTGGAAATGTGCCCTACTCGACGGCAGGCTACAGATCCCAAGAGCGCCTAGGTAACGGGATTGCCTGTAGCTGTGTCATCTCTTCATGACTACTGTGTTATTCTAGTTATTAACCTTAATCCATTTTAGTAGGTACTCCTGACCGTGGTACTCAGGAGTTCCATCCTAGACATGATGCAAGACAGGACAAGTGGATTAACAAGCAAGCAAGAAAGAACTACCTACGGTGTCAAGACAGGTCAAGTTAGGTTATCAAGTCATGTCAAGTCAGGAGTGCGCTGCCACGGGCCACTATCAAGTCATGTTGGTCATGTCAGGAGTGCACCACTACGGGTCACTATCGTGCTATGCTAGTTCCTTGCCATACCAAGCCATGTACAATAGTCATTCCAAATAGAAAAAGTAAAATCAAGTTCATGACAAAAGGCGTAAGGATATAAAATGGGCATAAAATATCTAATAAAATATCAAAATACGGGGTTATAGAAGAGCCAAGCTTAAAGAAATAAAACCAAAACTCCAAGAGTCAGTGGGCTAAACAAGGGATCAAGGGAGCAGCGTACGAAAAGGTCACGTACGCTGAGAGAGCAGCGTAGGTAAAAGTCACGCACGCTGAGAGCAGTGTACGTGAAAGTCACGCACGCTACAGGGAGCAGTGTTCGTAAAAGTCACGTACGCTACAGGGAGCAACTGCGTGAAAAGTCACGCACGCTACAGGGAGCAGCTGCGTAAAAAGTCACGCACGCTCAAGGGAGCAGCTGCGTGAAAAGTCACGCACGCTCAAGGGAGCAGCTGCTTGAAAAGTCACGCACGCTCAAGGGAGCAGCTGCGTGAAAAGTCACGCACGCTCAAGGGAGGCAGCATACGTGAAAGTCATGCATGCTCAAGGGAGGCACGCTTCCAATAGGAAGCGTACTCAAGTCTGCGTACGCAGCGCTAAAGAGCGCCCGTAGCTCAGTGTGCATAGCTAAACAGCTCTGCACACTGCTCACTGTCTTCTCCAAACAGCAAGAACACCAAGGAAGAACCTAAAGCTTCACAAGTTCATAACTTGGCCATCCGAACTCCAAATCCGGATTTCCAAAGTTCCAACTTGGGTGAAACTGAAAGCTCTTCCACAAGGAAACATCAAAACTCATAGAAAACCAACATAAATAGATGCAAAATCCAAATAGGAAAAGCTTGGATCTATGATAATAGGGGCTCCAAATTATAAAAACTCAAGTTCTAATGTTGATCACCATATCCTAATCTAGCAAATGAACCAAGAAAATAGGGCTCTCATGAAGTGGCAAGGTGCACTTGCCTAGGGTTAGGAGAGTTGTGGAGGAAGGAGAAGAAGAAGAAGAAGAAGGAAATTAATGGTAGGAATTATGAGGAGAGAGAGAGATAGGTGGGGATATAAAGAGGGGGAGTTGTGGTGGGTTGAGGGGTAGCATAGGCTTAAGGTGATCCAACACAAAATCGACCCAAACCAAACCAATAAAACCGAGCCAAGCCAAAAACCCAAATACGAGAAATACCAAAATTCTACAAGCTAAGAAAAATAAAAATACATGCCAAAATCCAGATACGAGTATAAATACAAAATACGGGAAATACGAAAAATGAGGATGACAACTCTACCCACCTTAAAAGAATTCCGTCCTCGGAATTTAATCAAGGAGCTAGAGATTGCCACGACAAGCTATACTAAGCATAGGCAAGCTACACTAAGCAGTTCAATCATACAATCATACAATGCAAGCAAGAAAGGGAAAATGTAAGGCATAAGAAAGATATTATACCTCACGAGTCAAACAGGTAGGGATATCGCGATCGGATGTCGTCCTCACGCTCCCACGTTGACTCACCTAGAGAGTGGTGACCCCAAGCAACACGGACTAATTTAATAGTCTTGTTCTTGAGTATCTTCTCCCTCCGGTCCAATATAGACACGGGCCTCTCCTCATACGAAAGGTTGGTACCAACAACCAATTCCGAATGGTCTAGGACGTGGCTCGGGTCCGGAATATACCGTCGTAATTGGGATACATGGAATACATCATGTACCTCACTTAGCGACGGCGGAAGAGCGAGACGATAGGATACATCTCTTACTCGCTCTAGAATATCGAACGGCCCTATATACCTAGGACTAAGCTTTTCCTGCACGCCAAAACGAATAATGCCGCGGTTAGGCAAGATTCTAAGGAATACATGGTCGCCGACAGCAAATTCTAAAGGACGTCGATGAGCATCGGCCCAATGGTGCTGGCGGTCCTGGGCAACTCGAAGGTGATCTCTGACCTTCCTGACCACTTCAACCGTCTGGAAAATCAATTCGGGTTCGAGCATCTGCCTCTCTCCGACATCGTCCCATGCTAGCGGGGATCTGCACTTCCTGCCATAAAGAGCCTCGAAGGGTGTCATCTGGTTATTGGCCTGATAACTGTTGTTGTACGAGAATTCCACCAGGTGTAGATGATCCTCCCACGAACCACCGAAGTCAAGGGTGCAAGATCTCAACATATCTTCCAGGGTCTGGATTGTGCGCTCTGATTGACCATCCGTCTGCGGGTGATAAGCTGAGCTGAACTGAAGGTGAGTCCCTAAACTCTTCTGCAAGCTGTGCTAAAAGTGTGATATAAATCTTGAGTCCCTGTCTGAGGTGATGCTGACTGGCACACCGTGAAACCTGACGATCTGCCTGAGATACATCTCTGCTAGCTGCGCCGTTGACTGCCCAACTCTGAATGGGAGAAAGTGTGCCACCTTGGTAAGCCTGTCTATAATTACCCAAATAGCATCTCTGCGGGCCGGAGATCTGGGCAATCCGGTCACGAAATCCATGGTTATATGTTCCCATTTCCATTCTAGGATCGGTAAGGGTTGAAGAAGTCCAGCAGGCCTCTGATGTTCAGCCTTAACCTGTTGGCAAACCAAACACCGAGAGACAAACCGGGCTATCTCCCTCTTCATGCCATTCCACCAGAAATGCTGACGAATATTACGGTACATCTTCGTACCACCCGGATGAATAGAATACTGTGAACTGTGGGCTTCTGCCATGACTTCCTGTCTGATATCTCTACTGGGTACACAAAGACGAGTGCCGTGCCGAAGGGTACCGTCTTCATGGATACGTAACTCTGGCCTTCTCCCTGCTTCACACTCTGCTCTGAGTCGCTGGATCTTGGAATCTGTTGACTGCGCCACCCGGATTCTTTCAACTATGCTGGACTTAACCTGTAGACTGGCCATCAATGCTACGCTGGTTGGAAGAATCACTTTAATTCCCATCTTCTGAAGATCTGCCAATAATTCTGGTTGCGCCGTCAGGAGATAAACTCCGGCTCTCCTGCTCAATGCATCTGCTACAACGTTGGCCTTTCCGGGATGATACTGCAAATCCACATCATAGACCACTAGTAGCTCGAGCCACCTTTTCTGCCGCATATTAAGGTCCTTCTGGGTGAAAACATACTTCAGGCTCTTATGATCAGTAAAGATCTCCACTCTATCTCCGTACAAGTAGTGTCTCCACAACTTCAAAGCAAACACTACCGTCGCCAATTCCAAGTCGTGGGTCGGGTAATTCTTCTCATGATCACGTAGTTGACGTGACGCATAAGATATTACCTTCCCATGCTGCATCAAGACACACCCCAATCCTCTGCCTGAAGCGTCGTAATAAACTGTGAATCCTCTGGTCCCATCTGGAAGGGTGAGAATAAGAGCCGTTATCAAACCTCGCTTCAACTTCTCAAATGATTCCTGACACTCTGCTGTCCAAACAAACGGCACATCCTTGCGGGTCAACTGGGTCATCGGCGCTAAAATCTTTACAAAATCTGAAACGAACCGCCGGTAGTAGCCGGCCAATCCAAGGAAGCTGCGAACCTCTGCCACTGAGCTGGGCACTGGCCAAGACTCAATAGCCACAACCTTCTGGGGATCCACTTCCACTCCTCCTCGGGTAATGATGTGACCCAAGTATGAAATACGATCGAGCCAGAACTCGCATTTACTGAACTTGGCGTACAACTGATGCTCCCTAAGCGTTTGAAGGACGACTCTGAGATGCTGTTCATGCTCTGCTTCACTCTTGCTGTAGACCAGGATGTCATCTAGGAACACGATCACAAATTGGTCCAAGTAAAGCATGAAAATGCGATTCATGAGGTCCATGAATACAGCTGGCGCAATGGTCGCTCCAAAGGGCATAACAAGGAACTTCCAATGTCAATACCTCGATCTGAATGCTGTCTTCGGGATGTCCTGCTCTCTGACTCTGATCTGGTGATATTCCGACCGCAAGTCGATCTTCGAGAACACTGAAGCCCCTCTGAGCTGATCAAACAAGTCATCTATCCTCGGAAGAGGGTATCTGTTCTTGATTGTCACCGAATTCAAGGTACGATAATCAACACATAGCCTGGACGTACTATCCTTCTTTTTCACAAGAAGCATCCGGGCTCCCCAACGTGATCCACTTGTACGAATGAATCCCTTGGTCCTGAGTTCTTCAATCATCTTGTATAAAATCTCCAACTCTGAAGGTGCTATCCTGTAGACTCGCTCTGATACTGGTGTTGTCCCGGGAATCAAGTCTATAGTGAACTCAATCTCCCGCTCTGGCGGCATCCCTGGAAGCTCCTCTGGAAAGACATTTGGAAACTCTTCAACTATCCGGGGTAACTGCACTGCTGCTACTGCCATCCGCAATGCTGGGGAAGATGGCTCCACTGCGCCTCTGGAAAACGAAAACTCTGGCTCGCCAGGGATACTAAAGACAACTCTGCCAATATGGCAGTCTATCCTTGCATACTGGTTCCTCAACCAATCCATGCCTAGGACTACATCATTGTCTGCTATAGGAAACTCTATAAATCTAGCAGGGAACTCCCTACCGCTAACTACGATCCGACACGAGGAAAACACTCGATCTACTCCCACAAGACCATTACTATGAGCCTCACTGATAATGACTCGGGCTCCAATCCTATCCGTGTCGCGAATCATACAGACATGAATGAATACGATGTACCAGAATCAAACAATACCGAAGCTGGAAAGGAGTTGACGAGAATAGTACCTGCCACTTCCTCACCTGGTGCAACTTCTTCTTCCATAGCCATCATCATGGCCTGACCTTGTCCTCTGGCTGCTGGTACCCTCTGCTGGAAACCTCTCTGCCTATTCTGGGTCTGAGCTTGGGCTTGTGCATACTGCTGGGGGTGCTGTTGCTGGAATGCCTGAGACTGAGGCGGCAAGGGCCTCGAAGACTGATACTGCTGCTGCTGAACTGGTACTGGGGCCGGTCCTCTCACCGAAGAGCTAGAAGGGTTGGATGCAGATGAACCACCCCTATTCGGGTAAGCCCCAACCCTATGATCTGCTGCTCCACAAGCCAGGCACAATCCCTGCGCCCTGCGGCAGTCTGCCACCACATGTCCTGGCTTTCCGTAATGAGAACATCCTATCGCGGAAGTCTGCTTCTGCTACTGCGGGTACGTCGGGGTCGAATGCTGAACCGACGTTACTGAGGCCGCCCGCCTCGGAGTTCCAATGGTCATTCCTCTAGCTGCCGGGGCTGGAGCTGATGATTGGTGCATCTGACTGTGGGACCTCTTCCTACCTCCGGTCCTATCCACAATCCTCTGGGAGGTGTACTCATGCCTCCTAGCTGATCTCAAGACTGCATCGAACGTCTGGTGCTCGAACTGCTCAACCGCCAACAAGATCTCCAAATGCAGCCCCTGCTGGAACCGCTGGGCCCTATCGAGCTTGGTTGCCACCAAGGTGGAGGCAAACCTACTCAGCCTAGAAAACTCGGTCGCATAACTGTCGACCGTCCTGCCTCCTTGCTTCAAGTTAGTAAATCTTGTCTGCAGGTCGTACCGAGCCACAGCATCGAAATACTTCGTCTGGAATCTCTCTCTAAACACTGTCCAAGCAATGGGTGCCACTAATCTCATGGCTTGCGCCGCCCACCAACTGCGAGCCAAGTCCAACAACTGCAGGCGTACTACCGCCACCTTTTCATTCTCAGGTGTCCTAGCTGCTTCCAGAATCACCTCGGTATCCTGAAGCCATGCATCCGCGGTAACCGCATCCTCGCTACCGTCGAAGAAAGGAGGGTTCAATCGCTTGAAACTGTTGGCCGCCTGGTTCCCTGGATGTCCGTCTCGGGTCAAAGCATCTTGAACTGTCTGGTGCAGGGCGTCGCTTCGACGATCCTGGGAAGCTATCAAGGTTCTGATGAAGCCGACTAACGTACCATCATCTGGCTCTGCGGGCTGGACGGGCCGAACTGGTGACTCCCCTCCAGTGGGTATCACTCTGGAGGCGACTCCGGAATGCTGGGCTTGATCTCCGGGTTGCTGCTGGCCCACGGGAGGTGCTCCTCCTCGCTGATCGGCAGGGTCAGGTACAGTGCCGCTGAGAAAGACGACACAGGAAAATAATAAGAAAGGACCAGGACAGATCAACGATACAAGCATGTAATCAGGACAAGAATTTCAGGGATTCTGAGGATACGAACAGAGATCAAGGACGAGTACTGATTGAGACATCTATTCGGTAAACCCCCACATTTCTTGATTGACAAGACCTGCATGGGCTACCACTTAAACCATGTCACGCCCCAGAACCAGAATACTGGAGAGCGGGGGCAGACATAGCCAGCTACGTATATTGAAATGGAAACCACCTCGATATACGGTCACGGCTGTCTAGATATGTGAGGGTTTTCTACAAGCCAACATTCTTTTATGGTCATGAACAAGCCTAGTGTCTCAATCACCATAAGTAAAGTCGCAAGATGTATGATCATTAAATATACAATAATAAGGCATCCCAAATATTACATATTCAGCTGATCATGAAGCTAGTCGTTACAAAATGTTAGGACTAGCAAGAGTTTAGTCATACATGATCAACCCTAGGATTTGTCAATCTTGTTTACAGCCCGTAGGCAGACAGTAAGTAAAAGTGCTCCGAGCTAACAGGTGCTCGTCGGCTAAATGCCTCAAAAGAATAATTTTTACAATAGAGTGAGCGAAACAAAATAGAAAACCCACTCTTGGCCCGGATTTCGTCTAGTGTTCACCATTGGGCTGGAAGCTTGGTAGATCCTCGGGAGCTGCTCCGAAATCTGGCCACACAAAACCAGCTGGGTCAACCCCAGAAAGAGCAAGTGCCACAAGGGGGCCACGAAATAAGAACAAAAGCCAGCAAATAATACAAGAAAGATTAATATTAAAAACTAGGATTACGAAAACATGTCATGATGATATACGACGAGATAACCATGGAACTATTCCGATAGCCAGGTTACAACCCGTAAATCAAACAAGGACCGGGGTTGTAACCCTTCGTCTGAACAGAACTTGGTCTCCCACCATTTATCGGCAAGATAATAATGCAAGAAATCAAGACAGGGAGCAATCTTGTACAAGACCAAGACATGGCTAGACTGGTTATACCTCATTCAATTAATCACGGCCAAGCAGATACTACGGCTTACTACTTTAACTAACTAGAGTTATCACAGACCTAATTACTAACAAGGTGCAATGAGATTGTTCCACAGCCACAAGCCCTGCAGACCATCCAGGCTACCCAGGTCGAAGATTTAGGGGTTGAATTCAGGTGGGTATATCGTCCAGGAGACAAATATACCCTTAGGTGACTTAGAGGGTGCAACACTCGACGGTGCGCTGGAAATGTGCCCTACTCGACGGCAGGCTACAGATCCCAAGAGCGCCCAGGTAACGGGATTGCCTGTAGCTGTGTCATCTTTTCATGACTACTGTGTTATTCTAGTTATTAACCTTAATCCATTTTAGTAGGTACTCCTGACCGTGGTACTCAGGAGTTCCATCCTAGACATGATGCAAGACAGGACAAGTGGATTAACAAGCAAGCAAGAAAGAACCACCCACGGTGTCAAGACAGGTCAAGTTAGGTTATCAAGTCATGTCAAGTCAGGAGTGCGCTGCCACGGGCCACTATCAAGTCATGTTGGTCATGTCAGGAGTACACCACTACGGGTCACTGTCGTGCTATGCTAGTTCCTTGCCATACCAAGCCATGTATAATAGTCATTCCAAATAGAATAAGTAAAATCAAGTTCATGACAAAAGATGTAAGGATATAAAATGGGCATAAAATATCGAATAAAATATCAAAATACGGGGTTATAGAAGAGCCAAGCTTAAAGAAATAAACCAAAACTCCAAGAGTCAGTGGGCTAAACAAGGGATCAAGGGAGCAGCGTACGAAAAGGTCACGCACGCTGAGAGAGCAGCGTAGGTAAAAGTCACGCACGCTGAGAGCAGTGTACGTGAAAGTCACGCACGCTACAGGGAGCAGCGTTCGTGAAAGTCACGCACGCTAGAGGGAGCAACTGCGTGAAAAGTCACGCACGCTACAGGGAGCAGCTGCGTGAAAAGTCACGCACGCTCAAGGGAGCAGCTGCGTGAAAAGTCATGCACGCTCAAGGGAGCAGCTGCGTGAAAAGTCACGCACGCTCAAGGGAGCAGCTGCGTGAAAATTCACGCACGCTCAAGGGAGCAGCTGCGTGAAAAGTTACACACGCTCAAGGGAGGCAGCATACGTAAAAGTCACGTACGCTCAAGGGAGGCACGCTTCCAACAGGAAGCGTACTCAAGTCTGCGTACGCAGCGCTAAAGAGCGCGCGTAGCTCAGTGTGCGTAGCTAAACAGCTCTGCACACTGCTCACTGTCTTCTCCAAACAGCAAGAACACCAAGGAAGAACCCAAAGCTTCACAAGTTCATAACTTGGCCATCCGAACTCCAAATTCGGATTTCCAAAGTTCCAACTTGGGTGAAACTGAACGCTCTTCCACAAGGAAACATCAAAACTCATAGAAAACCAACATAAATAGCTCAAACCATGCAAAACCCGAAAATAGGAAAAGCTTGGATCTATGATAATGGGGGCTCCAAATTACAAAAACTCAAGTTCTAATATTGATCACCATGTCCTAATCTAGAAAATGAACCAAGAAAATAGGGCTCTCATGAAGTGGCAAGGTGCACTTGCCTAGGGTTAGGAGAGTTGTGGAGGAAGAGAAGAAGAAGGAAATTAATGGTGGGAATTATGAGGAGAGAGAGAGGTAGGTGGGGATATAAAGAGGGGGAGTTGTGGTGGGTTGAGGGGTAGCATAGGCTTAAGGTGATCCAACACAAAACCGACCCAAACCAAACCAATAAAACCGAGCCAAGCCAAAAACTCAAATACGAGAAATACCGAAATTCTACAAGCTGAGAAAAATAAAAATACATGCCAAAATCCAGATATGAGTATAAATACGAAATACAGGAAATACGAGAAATGAGGGTGACATGATGACTCGCCACTTCCTTGAAGACAGCCATCATCTCCTCAGCTTTGTCCCCCAGGACTTGGAACTCCTCGTTGGTCGGGAAGTACTCCTCATAAGGCTTCGATCCCCAAGGGAGCTTTGATACCTCGTACATTTCATGTAGTACAAGTCCTAACTCCCCCACCGGAGTGAAGAAGGTCCCGATATGGGTATCAAACATCTCCAGGAGCGCGAGAAACATATGCCTATTAATGTCAACACCGGCCTGAGTAGCACGGACTGCGGCAATCAGCCCAATCTCTCGGAGCTCAGTCTGGAACCGTGACAGGATCCAGAGTGTCAGTTTCTCCCATTTGGAAACGTAATGACACCAACCCTCTACCCGAAATTCTCCCTTCGGGTATGATCGCTCCATCAACAGCATGCGATTTGTAAAAGTCGAGGCACCAAAGGCAAATGTACTGACGGGAACGTCACTATAAATGCTCCCAGGGCGTAGAGTCCGCCAGGTGAAAGAAGGCCCAGTCCGCACGACGGTCAAAGTAGCCCTTTGATCTGAGGTAGAGTCGATC
Organism: Iris pallida; assembly: GCA_029216955.1. NCBI lineage: Eukaryota > Viridiplantae > Streptophyta > Magnoliopsida > Asparagales > Iridaceae > Iris > Iris pallida. Next base: position 4,153,892 of record JANAVB010037818.1, read on the forward strand.
TTGATGATGCCTGCCACCGTTCCCCCCTGAGATGGGGTTAGATCCCAAGACATCCTCCTCTTGGAAGTAAGACGACAGAAAGCCGTCAAAGGCCATTGACGTTCGAGTTGCTTAACAGTCATGTGCACTTCCTTTGCTGTAAAGAACCAGTCTTCCTTGACCTACAACACCTTTGCTTCAATGGAAGTAAGGCGGTCCCCAAACAGGAACTCAGGCTTCAAGAAGGTCACTTTATCAGAAGTGACAGATTTTAAGATGCCATGTTCCATCATCCGTTTGAGAAACCCATGATGTTGTTCCCGAATTTGAGTCATCCTTTCGGGATGCTGATCCAGCATAATAGCAGCTTGAGCAGGGTTTATCACCTCCTCATCGTAGTCTACGCCCATCTGGCAGAGGGCAGCATCCAGAAGCACTTCATTCAAAAGTGGGACAGTCATCGATACTGGCAAAGATTCATAGATGTTAGAAACAACAAAAGAATCCAAGCCTCGTTCTCATCAAAAGCTAGAAGTGCATCTGAAAAAGGAGCTTCGGCGCATCATCAGGGTGTAAACCCATACGCGTCAGCGGTAGAGCTTCGGCGCATCATCAGGATGTAAACCCATGAGCGTCAACAGTGAAGCTTCGGCGCATCATCAGGGTGTAAACCCATGTGCGTCAGCAGTAGAGCTTCGGCGCATCATCAGGGTCTAAACCCATGCGCGTTAGCAGTAGAGCCTCGGCGCATCTTCAGGGTTTAAACCCATGCGCGTCGGCGAAAAAAAACCTCAGCACATCATCAGGACTCAAGGTCCATGCACGTTAGCGTATGTGAAGATATAGGAAAGGATGATGAAACTCACTAACCACCTCCGGCCGAACGTCGACAGGCGGACGAGAAACATCAGTCGTGGCAGCTGCTATAGCACGTCCCTTGCCACTGTCGCAAGGAGTCTTGGGAGCCATCGCTTGAGAGAAGAAAGTTAGGGTTTTTGTGAAGAAGAACTCTAAAAGCAAAAGCAAGAAGAGGAAGAACTCTCTCTCTCTCTCCATCTCACGCCTATTTATAGGCATAGTCGCACGCGTGAATCGATGAAGTATGACCTCAGCCGTCACCTCGGGTTCTGTGAGGAGATAACCGCAAATAAATTCAAAAAGATCATCATTAATCTTTTTGGTTATCGAGGCGTTATCATTTACATTAACTGAGAGGAGTATGCACCCCATCACTGATGCACGGATGCACCCGAACAGACATGCGTCCCAACAGTCGTGCATCTCGATCGCCATGCTTCTTATTCAAAGTATTCCAAAACTTGTCCAAAAGTTTTGAAAACTTTGAAGGGGGTCTTGTAGAAGCATAGAATTTCAGGACCAGAAATCCTATGCGCCAAACACTATATGCGCCAGAGAGCTCGGACAAAGTACTTCACACAGCAAAAACAACAAATATAGACATTAAAAGAGAACTTTTTTATTACATATAAAAGTCTATTACATGTCTAGAAAAGGTTGTACAAAGGAGAACTTCTACAGCCAGGCACGACAATCATCATGCGCTCTTGAACAAGCGCAGCGATCACCATGCACTTTTAGTCAAGCGCATCCCACCATGCGCCCGCAGTGGGGCGCATCCTTTCATCAGCTCAGTTATGTGCATCCTCAGTTATGTGCATCCCTTCGGCAGCTCAGTTATGTGCACCCTTCAGCAGCCCAGTTATGTGCCACTCTTCCAGCCAGGCTCACCGTCGTCTAAATGCTTCAACTAATGAAGCATATATTGAGCAGAACGATGGTGGCAATCAACCCTCTAGCTAGAGAAGAGCTCTCCAAACTGCAATCGAAATTGCAGCTAAAGAAGCAGCTTTCAACACAACCAGAGTGGGCAACACCCACTTTGAAGGAAGAAAGAGCCCCCAAAGCTGCAGCACCGCTATTCCGATCTGCGGCTCTTCCAGAATAACGGAAACGAGGCTCGAGCATCCCGATCTTTGGATGCAACAGGCACCTTCCGCCTGCCTCGGAAGCCCTCGACTCCGACTTTTGGATGTAACAGTCACCTTCAAGTGCATCAATGAAGACATTGCGTCGCATCTTCACCCTTGGAAGCATCTCATCAACAGAATGCATCCGAGTAAACAAGTTCATGTCAGAAGAACGTGAGAGAACGAGAAGCAAACTCTTTCCATGCCACTATTTATAGGCCGGGCAAATCAAACCCATGCGCCAAGTGGATGGCTCTCCGAATTCCGTGTAATAAATTTGCATTTAATGGATGAACCGGACGCTTCAAATTCAGCCAAGTCAAAACGGCTATTTAAAGCACTCGAAGAACGTAACAGTCGCACCATTAAAGATGTGTCACGAAGCGGATGCGTCGGCCAGACAGCGTATCACACAGACGTGCCCATCAAACATCAAAGCGCATCACAGGGATGCGCCCATCAAGCGCATCACACAGACGCGCCCTTCAGCACCAAGCGCCTCACAGGGATGCGCCTCCATGCGTCCCCATACGCCTAGTGGAACGCCGATCGATGCACCCACTCAGCTGTCCATCAAATATCAAAAACGTTAAATGCTGAAGTCTGACAGAGTTGGCAGCACGCTTCCCGAAGACTGAACAGTTGACAGCTTTTTCAGAAAATGAAGCATCGCCAACTTCAGCATCATCATTACTTTCCTCCGACGGTTACTGCCACGTGGCCGCCCAATTATCTCGCATGCGCCTCCACAGCCATGTGCCTAAATCTGCATGCGCCTCAAAAGTCATGCACCTCAGACTTCTCTCTGAATCCTAAAGACAGAAGTAAAGTCACTACAGAAGCTTCGCATGCACCTCAAAAGACATGCGTCCCGAATGGTTTGTGAGTCCTAAAGGTTACGAGCCAAAATCTTCTCATGCGTCCAAACCCAGGCGTATCCTACCAGATTATTCTCCATCAAATCTGAGATCTCCGAGCCATGGGTCGATAACACGTGTCCTTTGACTCAACTCACCCAAGATCTCAGCAACAGAAAGATCTTCTTCCCTGCTACGTGTCGGCTCACAACAGCAGCATGAAGAATTCAACCCCTTAATCAGGGCGCATCGTCCAAGCGCCTCCATCAGCAATCACCATGTGGCATCCCCGCGTCCAGGCGCATTCTACATATGCACGCATGAGCAGCCAGCCTGCAAAACTATAAATAGAGAGATCATTTCCTTCTCACCCACGAACACACACAGAGGCAAATATACATCGACAGATAAAGACTTCACACCACCAGAGAGGCAGATACAGACACTCAACGTCATCCTCCTCTCAGCAAGCTCCAGCACCCACAGCAATCCAAACCTTCAGAGAACCGATAACGGTCGTCAGATCGTCAACGGAGTCAACATATTACCACTCGCTCCATCAGCACAAGGGACCCAGATAAACAAAAGTGTACTCCTAGCACTACATCTAAGTCCAATATTGTAACACTGTTCTCTTTGTATTGAAATTTGCAATCAAAAGATTTTAATGACAAACAACATGTATATACAGTGTGCATTACTTTGACTCATAAAAGATTGAGATTCATTATGGATCAACAAACTCTATGAATTAGGTAATAACATTGTATGTATGATGGGCTGTTGATTATAAATGGAATCCATGTCCCGATACATCGGGTTGATGATGTCCTGTCACTACCACTTTTCTAGCTTGAGGGTATTTTGGTTATTTTCAAAATTTTAGAATTTAATTTGGAATTATTATTATTATTTATAATTAATGTGATTTTTAAGTGATTTTAGTATAACTGATTTTGGTGTTTTAGTGACTTTGACTTATGTTGACCTTGGAGACTAACCTAGTGGCTAACCTAGGTCATAACTAAGTGACTAGGATAAGGAAGCCTAGGATTGACTTAAGTTAGTGATTTTAACCAATTAGAATTTATTTTGGAAAAAATAGGATTTAGATTGTTTAATGAATGGCTTGTGAAATCACAAGTCATTTTATGACTTAAAGGCTTAATGGCCCATAGGCCCACACCCTATGAACCAAGCCCTAACCCTAGAAATTTTTGGCCGGCCAACTAAGGTCCTCACCCCTATTTATATCTCCTTGAAATTAGGGCTTGCCTCTTTAGAAAATCATTGTCATTTGGAAGAGGTGAGTCTCCATCTTTGTAAATTCTTAGAAAATCTATTTTTTCTCCAAATTCCTCCAAACAAATTGCAATAGGACCTAATATTAGTATTCTTGTTGTTGATGAGTATTTTCAGGAAGAACATAATTTGAGGGAGTTCGGTGGCTTGTGAAACTCTTTCCATTTGGAGATTTTAAACCATTGTTCATCTATAGGTATAATCCCTTCTATTGCATATAAATTTTGTTAAAATTCATTTCTAGGATGTCCTAACCCTAACCTAACAGTAGGATAGGCTAACCCTAGAATTTGGACCCTATTTCCTGTCCGAATCGGACACGTATCCACGTGTATAGTAATGTGTTCGACAAAATACCTCAAAGGGCATTTCGTTCGATTTTACAAATTGTGTTTGAATAGAAAAATCCATTTTCACCTCGCTTATGCATTTCTTGGACACTGAGCACATTTTTGTGTCGGGTTGGGTCGACACAAGCGCGTGGACACGCGGTCGTGCGCGCGTGCACACTGGCAGGATTCTTCCCTGCTACTCGTGCACGTTTTCTCTGTGCACACAGGGTTTCAACCCTCGAAACTCGACACGTGTGTCGTGTCCATGACTAACACAAGATACGTAGAGTTTCAGGAACTCTCATGTCGTATCGGACATGAATTCGTGCCTGCACGTGTGATACATTGTGTAGTTCAGTGTTCTAGTTTTGTGTTCACTGTTTATTCGATATTAAATATCTTATATAATGTTTTTATAAATAGTTCCTAAATATAATGTATATTATGTGATAGATTCAATTTCCATTTTAGTAATGGGATTCAAATTTGGGGAAATACTGTTTTCTGATACACAGTCCTGTTACATTGATTTTTCTATTGTTTTCCTAACTCTAAATTCCTGTTGTTTGATTAATTATCACTGTCTAAATAGACCCACATGATTTCTAGCTATGTTAACACAGTTTTTACATTTGTAATTGGTTTTTGGATGTGTTAATTAGGATTTGACATGTGAATTGGTTTGGTTTGGGAAATGACCTTGTTAAGCTGAGATTATTCCTTCTCTTTATAAACTGAATTGATTTCCTTTCTTTGTGTTAACTGATTTAACTGTGTGATTCACTGCAATATAAACCTGAGTTTCCACCTCATTTGATTTTAAGGTTTGCTTCTTAATGAACCTAAGTTTCCAGATTTTGTCTTCCATTTAATACTGGTGTTTAACTGTTGGGAAGGGGTTTGATAATGGTGGTTGATATATGTGAAAACCTGAGTTTTGAATGATTCATTTCTTCCTAAAACTGAGAATTCAAAACCTGAATTTACCTTTACATTGTTTCTATTTCCCTCTTCTTAAACTAATTGTTCATTCCTTTCAAATGGGCTTTATAACCTGATAACCTGAGATACCAGTTCCTATTTATGAATTTCCTCTTTCATCCTTAAACTGATTTTGATTCATGATATATGCAAGAACCTGAGATTTCCAATCTTCCTATATTTGAATTGTTGTTAACTGTTTACCTGAGAAATGGATTGATAATGTGTGGTTCAAATATGTGTATACCAGAGTTTTCCTCCTCTAGTTTTTTTGAACTGAAATGAACTTCAAACCTGAGTTTTCCCTTTGTATTTGATTACAATGCTTTCATTCTTAAAGCTGATATGGGATGTTTGTAACACCCCAGTCCCAAAATACTAAGGGCTAGGTACGTATCCATGCCAGCTGTATACATACGAAGTATACTCCAATATATGGAAACCTCGTATGAATACATAAGCTGTAAAATGCAGTAATCCATAATACTAATCTCATCCATAATAAAAGAATCAATACAAAATAGGAATCAATACTGAATTATAATTTGTACAAAAGTTGGGCGGAGACTAAGTCCACTACCAACTATCTCAAATAAAATGTACAAGAAGTGATCGCTAAAATAACGAGACGAACCAAGCACAATCGTCTTCGAAAGAATGAAGAAGATCACGGCCTCGACTAGAACACCTGCAATATCACAGAAGCACACACACCTGGAGAGATAACCAGGTCCTCAGAGGGACATAACAAGATACAGGAAGAACATGCCATATGAACAGAATATAAATGCACCATAAAATAAAGATAAAGTAAAAGTGTCCAAACCATAATACGGCTCAATATCCCATCATCGAAACAGTAGGCTACCCCTACAACCAAACAAGGACAAGGGGTAACTTACTATTTCGCGATGTGACATTTTTCCATGCCATGATTGGAACATAAAATTTGTTAAGGTCTCCTAACCTTTCTAGTAGGCAATTTAGAAGACATCTCGATGTATGGACAGGTGAAGGCTGACTCCCCCAGGATAAGGTAACAACTCACAACACGCGCACGTCAAGTACCAATACTATCAGCCGGCATAACTCGAGGCTAGCAGCCCACGTGACCCATCAGTCCACATAGCTCGAGGCTAGTGACCCTCGTGACTCGACTACCGTAGTACGCAGTTACTACAGCTTTTGGATTTGGGGTAGCCCATACATTTAACTGTCTTCTTCCTTCCAAGGACACTAACAAAAGGTAGTTCGCTAAGACTAGGTCCATATGCAAAAACAAGAAGGAAAAATAACTGAAAGCAAAGCAAAATAAAATAAACTAAAAATAGCAAGTAATGGATCCAACTACGAACAAATAATAAATATGTAGTAAATAAATAAATAAAGGTGCATATAATTATAACAGTAAATAAGGCAAGGTATCTTGCATGCGGGTGGTACGAGAAACAGCAAAATCCAACAATCAGAATCGTCAACACGAAAGTCAAAATCTACAAGAAGCTCCGGATGCTGAAACAAATATCACGAACGAGTTTGGAATAAAAGATATGCCTAGGAAACGCCTGTCCAAAAGTCAAATTCTGGAACAGGGACAATTTTGTAATTTTGGATCAAAACGATGTCCACCGTTAGATCCGCTTTGCACCGAAATACGTGCCAATATCTACGGTCTCTAAAGTCGCCAAAATATATGTCTATAGATTTATTTTGATGAGACGAACCCAAAGGTATGTCCAATTTTGGATTCCGATGAGCCGTGCACAAAATCGCCCGTTGAGTGGGATTGTGGGCCCGCCAAAATATCATCCCGATCAACGGTCTCCGAATCGGACCAAACTTGGCTCACAGGACCACAAAAATATTTCGAGTCCAATGGTGCAAGTTTCGTCGCAATTTGATGAGTGTGCACAAAGTAATTGGAAAATTTCGAAGAGCCCGATACGAAAAAATTTGACGGATACGGGTTAAATTCGTCGCGCACACGCAACCAATTTGAATTCCGTCAAAGCACGCACGTCCGCAAAGTCGATACGGACCTTTCGGTACTCTCGGTTTGCGACGAGGTCGCCCGATTTGTCAGGACGTACCTCGTACGGGGTGTTTAAGATTTTTAAAAACTGATTTTTCGAGAATATTAATTTAATTAAAACTGAAACTTATTGTAGAATAAATAAATCTATTTAAAGGGGATGATAGAGGGTCATGTGGGCTTTCTACACGAATTTACGGATCAAAATCGGAGTAGAATTGACAAAAAAATTGATCGGGGAAGTGGGATACCTTAAAGTGGGAATCTGTTGTTTTATTGTTGTTGTTGTCGTCGTAACGATCGGGAGGCGGAGATGCTGTCGCTCCGACGAGGCTGGCACGCACGCCGAGAAGAGGTACGGGGACATAGGTGAGAGGAGGAAGGAAGGAAGAAGAGATTGGGTTAGGGTTTAGTAACATATATATATGTATGTATACATATATATAAGGAAGGGGGTTTCGGACAACTATATATACTAAAGCTGCTGCTTATTATTTATTTATTTTTTTTGGCGGCCAGTAAGTGGACCAAGGAGCTGCTGCTCCTTTTGCTATTTGTGCTTTGTGTGGTCGGTTTTCCCACTTGGTGGGGCCGACCACACAAGCCATTATTTATATTTTTTTCTTTTTATCTAATCTATTTAACTATATCTATATATATTAGCTATATCTATATATATGTATATGTATATATCCATATACCATAATCTATTTAGAAAAATCAAATAACAATTTAAATATTATCTATCCAAATATTTAACATATTTAACATATCTACATATATATATATATATATATATATATATATATATATATATATATATATATATATATATATATATATATATATATCTACATATATATATATATAATATCTTAATAGAATAGACATGTTTATTAAATATCCATAAAATAACTTTAATAACAATAAATTAATAAAATTGTCCCAATGGGTGAACCAATACCGCACACCCTTATCCGGGTCCCGAAAAATCTACAATCTTGTAAATATATTATTTAATAAAATACCAATAATTGTACATATAATTAAATAATTAGAAATTGTGCATGAAATTCTAAAATAATTTAGGAAATATTTTTAAGTACATAAAATATGTCTACATGGCCACATTTGGTCACACTACCCGCTTATATGGGCTTAAATTTGGTTCGGACCCTGTTCGGACTGAATTGGACAAACCGGGTCATTTAAAAATTAATATATAAAATAATATTTAATTAAAATAATTTAAATAAGTCCATTCACAACTTGGCCTGGTTTTGCTAGTTTGGGCATCACCATGGCTAGGCTTCCCCTGGCACGACTGGTACACTAGTCAAGGCATACTGCTACAACTTCTGTGCTAAAAGTCATAGACGTCTAGTGCTCCAAAACACAATAATGGCTAAGGTCATTTTTAATAATTAATAAAAACCATAAATTATATAAATTTATTTTTAAGTCTAATAAAATAATAAAAAAACAGGGGGTTTTACATTCTACCCAACTTACAAGAATTTCGTCCTCAAAATTTAGGAATAATAGGGTAGATAGGTTTGAGGAATAGACAGAGTTTATCAATACCAACATACGATTAAATTTTTGGAGGAGGCGATGAAACGACGTTCAACACAACCATGCATTAGAAAATTGTGGAGTCAATATATACAAAATATATCATGGTTATGGAATTGAATAAGGATTGATAATGAAGGTGACAAAATTTGATAACCTGAATAAAATGATGAGAAATTTAGTAGATCAAAGAGGATAATTAGACATTTGGGGATTATGGTTCTTTGAGGGAAAAACTGGATACTAATCGTCTTGGTCGAGGGTTTGATTAAATGAACGATTATAATCATTCTCGAGTGCTTAAGAATAATTGGGAGGGCACGATAACAATTCTAGGGTTGAGAAAATGAGGAGTAGTTAAAGGCGAGAATATAGTCACATGAGTCGGTCGGTGGCTATCTACATTTGCGTATAATTAACCGATTGGGCAACCAAAGATGATACCTTGAGTCTATCTTAACAAGTACAGTACCTTATCTTTTCAAAACAAGTAAAAGACAAGAACAACAAAGGTTTCAAGGACGGCGTTATATATTGAGTAAGATTGCGGGTTTCATAGGCGACAAAAATAATTCAAAAGAGAATTGCCAAGGCTGTCGCGGAAGAGACTCTAAGACAAGTTTACTATGTCTCCATCCATGTAGAATAATATGTGATAAGCGAACCAAAGTGCAATAGGTTGATCAGACCATCATGCACCGGTTCTGATTAGACAATATATTAGTGGGTGCACCCAATAAAATATGTCATGATCAAGCTTGATAACGAAATAAGTTTGCAAAACTGAAGCTACGTTAGCAGCATGAAATAGTCAAAATATGAGCAAGGGAGGTACTGATGAAGAAAATTTTAAATAGTCCAAGATCTTTTAAAATCAAGGCTCGCCCGAAGTTTGGGCCTATACAGTTGTCCTAGTGTTTCTCATTTATGGCTTGGTAGACTAGATAAGGTAGGGTCCTTTGAATTTATAGTCTAAGTGAACTTACCAATGTTGTTCACAAGGAAAAAGGTTTGTTAGGTGGTGATGTATTCTACCCAACTTACAAGAGTTAAACTAATAGTATGATGGGACCATGGGTCAAGCAATCAAGATGAAGTATTTAAGGAATTTAGTAGAACACAATCACATATCGGGTCGAAAGATTTGAGTCGAGGTTGAATACCTATCCATGGTCGAAAATATATCGGTATCATGGTAAAGATTATAGCTTAGTCATTTTGACCAGAAGTTCATATCAAGAAAATAGAGGACAAGAAGACGTGTTTTAGTGGGACATGATATATCTACATGAAGGTGGACTTGTCTAGGTCTTACATATTAAATTTGTTGAAAGAAAAAGTCTAGTATTGTGCTCCAAATATCCAAGTCACGGTAAGGGACGCCAAAAGATCTAAAATAGAAAGTGGGAGTTCATGGGGGTGACAACTAATGCAAAAAAAAAGGAGAAAAAAGGAAGATTACGTTGAAGCATGAAGTAAAATTAATTAAAAATCCAGTAAGAGTAATTTAGGAACACAATTCCGGAGAGAAGATAGTCTTCTAGATGAATACAATTGAGGAACCATTAGATCATTATTTAAATTGCAAATGGGTTAGAAGGTCGTAATTAAAAGATCTAGAATTGAAGGAAGGTCGAGTAAGTCAAGGTGAAAATACAGTTACATAGCTTGGTAGATGACTAACAACACTTGTGTACATACTACTATCATGGTCATGAGTGATATGGCATTTTAGTATGGAATACTGTGGAATTCATCCATCTTATTTGGACTCTCTTGGTTGTCCACCATTAAAATTTTGCTCAAATTTTCTCCAAAAGTCTCTAAATAAAATTTTCAAAAATAACCACCCAAACTTTGTATTCACTTCAAGTCGTTCAATTTAATCATGACCAAAATTAAATCACTTTCATAAATCTCAAAGCAAACTTTATCACGTTACTACTAACTTTTTCCAAAATTAACGTTTAAATTCAACTATTTAACTCAAGAGTTCATAATTTACGAATCCATAAAAATTTTACGAATCCATAAAAATTTTATAATCAATCAAAAATTTAACACTCTAAAATTTCCAAATAACTCATAATAAAACCCTTAGCATATTAAGAGCAATCCCAAAAATTAAGCTCAATGCTCTTATCAATTTTAACTTCTATTCATGCTAAGTTATTCCAACAAAATCACAACTTTTAAATGGTAACTTTCTTTAATCAATCAAAATAACTTTCCATCACATCCTTCGAAAGTCTCCCAAAATTTTTAATATTAGCAATCCCTCATTAAACTAAATTTTTAAATAATCTTATCAGTCAAAATCCTTTTTTTTACCAAAAATCTAAATAGATTTGCAAATCCTCAATCATAGGACACCATTTAAAATAAAAATTTCTCAAAAATTGTTTTCATAACTTTCAAATATTTTAAACCAAAATTCACCATCATTACTTCCACTTAAAATTTAAAATTTACTAAACACAAAAATTGCAAGTTGTATGTCTCAAATTTAAATAATTTATACTGCCACATTTAAAATCTACGAACATTTTCAAACCAAATTTATAACTATTCAACGGTGTATAACTATAATCCAATAATTCATAAATGTAACAACTCGAAATCAAATCAATTTTATATTTATTTAAAGATGTATATCTATCACCCAAAACTTATAAATATTATAATTCGAAAAGCAAATAAATTTATACTTGTACAAAGATGTATAGCTATAACCCAATAAATCATAAATATCAAATCTCAAAAGTCAATCAATTTTTTATATCAAGGGTATAAAGATTCTAGCTATTTTTTTTTGCAGTATCAATCCTATGGTGTTTACTATTTAGAAATCTCAAGATTAAAACTTTCCGTGGCAATATCCTACTTTACAAATTACTAATCCCTAATTCACAAAAAGCCTTTTTAACTCAATTAGAGTCTTGAATGTATTCCAATTGCCAATATAACCATTCTAGCCATGTGTTTGACCTATGAGCATATACTAGTGTAGTCATCTTCCTAGTTGACACTAAGCACGAAAATAAGAATCAACGGTAGAAAGGAATCAAGCAAGATGCAATTCAAGGAAGTCGAATGAGAGTTCGGAATTTGAAGCCGAGGGAAGAGGTCAAGCTGTATGGATGAGATTCCTGTAATTCTAATCCTATGTTGCAGGTTCACATCGGTACAGTAACGTAACCGAAGTGACAAACTCGACCTGCATGGGCCACCACAAAAATATCTAACACCCCAGTCCCAAAATACTTAGGGCTAGGTACGTATCCATGCCAGTGTATACATACGAAGTATACTCCAATATATGGAATCCTCGTATGAATACATAAGCTGTAAAATGCAGTAATCCATAATACTAATCTCATCCACAATAAAAGAATCAATACAAAATAGGAATCAACACTGAATTGTAATTTATACAAAAGTTGGGCGGAGACAAAGTCCACTACCAACTATCTCAAATAAAATGTACAAGAAGTGATAGGTAAAATAACGAGACGAACCAAGCGCAATCGTCTTCAAAAGAATGAAGAAGATCATGGCCTCGACTAGAACACCTGCAATATCACAGAAGCACACACACCTGGAGAGATAACCAGGTCCTCAGAGGGACGTAACAAGATACAGGAAGAACATGCCATATGAACTGAATATAAATGTACCATAAAATAAAGATAAAGTAAAAGTGTCCAAACCATAACACGGCTCAATATTCCATCATCGAAACAGTAGGCTACCCCTACAACCAAACAAGGACAAGGGATAACTTACTATTCTGCGATGTAACATTTTTCCATGCCATGATTGGAACATAAAATTTGCTAAGGTCTCCTAACCTTTCTAGTAGGAAATTTATAAGACATCTCGATGTATGGGCAGGTAGAGGCTGACTCCCCCAGGACAAGGTAACAACTCACAACATGCACACGTCAAGTACCAATACTATCAACCGGCATAACTCGAGGCTAGCGGCCCACGTGACCCATCAGTCCACATAGCTCGAGGCTAGTGACCCTCGTGACTCGATTACCGTAGTACGCAGTTACTACAGCTTTTGGATTTGGGGTAGCCCATATATTTAACTGTCTTCTTCCTCCCAAGGACACTAACAAAAGGTAGTTCGCTAAGACTAGGTCCATATGCAAAAACAAGAAGGAAAAATAACTGAAAGCAAAGCAAAATAAAATGAACTAAAAATAGCAAGTAATGGATCCAACTAAGAATAGATAATAAATATGTAGTAAATAAATAAATAAAGGTGCATATAATTATAACAGTAAATAAGGCAAGGTATCTTGCCTGCGGGTGGTGCGAGAAGCAGCAAAATCCAACAATCAGAATCGTCAACACGAAAGTCAAAATCTACAAGAAGCTCCGGATGCTGAAACAAACATCACGAACGAGTTTGGAATAAAAGATATGCCTAGGAAACGCTTGTCCAAAAGTCAAATTCTGGAACAGGGGCAATTTCCTAATTTCAGGTCAAAACGATGTCCACCGTTAGATCCGCTTTGCACCGAAATACGTGCCAATATCTACGGTCTCTAAAGTCGTCAAAATATATGTCTACAGATTTATTTTGATGAGATGAACCCAACGGTATGTCCAATTTTGGATTCCGATGAGCCGTGCACAAAATCGCCCGTTGAGTGGGATTGTGGGCCCGCTAAAATAGCGTCCCGATCAACGGTCTCCGAATTGGACCAAACTTGGTTCACAGGACCAAAAACATATTTCGAGTCCAATGGCGCAAGTTTCGTCGCGATTTGATGAGTGTGCACAAAGTAATTGGAAAATTCTGAAAAGCCCGATACGAAAAAATTTGACGGATACGGGTCAAATTCGTCGCGTACACGCAACCAATTTGAATTTCGTCAAAGTCCACACATCCGCAAAGTCGATACGGACATTTCGGTACTCTCAGTTTGCGACGGGGTCACCCGATTTGTCGGGACGTACCTCGTACGGGATTTTTATGGTTTTTAAAAAATGATTTTTTCAAGATTTTTAATTTAATTAAAATTGAAATTTATTATAGAATAAATAAATATATTTAAAGGGGATGATAGAGGGTTATGTGGACTTTCTACACGAATTTACGGATTGAAAATCGGAGTAGAATTGACAGAAAAATTGATCGAGGAAGTGGAATACCTTAAAGTGGGAATCTATTGTTTTATTGTTGTTGTTGTTGTCGTCGTAACGATCGGGAGGCGGAGATGCTGTCGCTCCGGCGAGGCTAGCACGCACGCCGAGAAGAGGTACGGGGACATAGGTGAGAGGAGGAAGGAAGGAAGGAAGAGATTGGGTTAGGGTTTAGTACCATATATATATGTATGTATACATATATATAAGGAAGGGGGTTTCGGCCAACTATATATACTAAAGCTGCTGCTTATTATTTATTTATTTTTTTTGGCGGCCACCAAGTGGACCAAGGAGCTGCTGCTCCTTTTGCTATTTGTGCTTTGTGTGGTCGGTTTTCCCACTTGGTGTGGCCGACCACACAAGCCATTATTTATATTTTTTTTTTCTTTTTATCTAATCTATTTAACTATGTCTATATATATATATATTTTTTTTTTTTTTTAACTATGTCTATATATATTTAGCTATATATATATATATAAATATATATATATATATATATAAATATATATATATATATATATATATATATATATATATATATATATATATATATATATATATAATATATATATATATATATATATGTAGATATGTTAAATATGTTAAATATTTGGATAGATAATATTTAAATTGTTATTTGATTTTTCTAAATAGATTTTGGTATATATATATATATATATATATATATATATATATATATATATATATATATATATATATATATATATATATATATATATATATATATTTTATATTTTTAATATATATATATATATATTTTTAATATATATATTTTATATAATATATATATATATATATATATATATATATATATATATATATATTATATATTTATATATATATATATAATATATATATATATATATATATATATAATATATATATATATATATATATATATATATATATATATATATAAAATATATATATATATATATTAAAAATATATATATATATATATTAAAAATATATATATATATATATTTTATATATATATATATATATATATATATATATATATATATATATATATATATATATATATATATATATAAATTCACAATAAATCAACTCAAAATAATAATATCTTAATAGAATAGACATGTTTATTAAATATCCATAAAATAACTTTAATAACAGTAAATTAATAAAATTGTCCCAATGGGTGAACCAATACCGCACACCCTTATTCGGGTCCCGAAAAATCTACAATCTTGTAAATGTATTATTTAATAAAATACCAATAATTGTACATATAATTAAATAATTAGAAATTGTGAATAAAATTCTAAAATAATCTAGGAAATATTTTTAAGTACATAAAATATGTCTACATGGCCACATTTGGTCACACTATCCGCTTACATGGGCTTAAATTTGGTTCGGACCCTGTTCGGACTGAATTGGACAAACCGGGTCATCTAAAAATTAATATATAAAATAATATTTAATTAAAATAATTTAAATAAGTCCATTCACAATCTGGCCTGGTTTTGCTAGTTTGGGCATCACCATGGCTAGGCTTCCCCTGGCACGACTGGTACACTAGTCAAGGCACACTGTTACAACTTCTGTGCTAAAAGTCATGGTCGTCTAGTGCTCCAAAACACAATAATGGCTAAGGTCATTTTTAATAATTAATAAAAATTATAAATTGTATAAATTCATTTTTAAGTCTAATAAAATATTATAAAAAATAGGGGGTTTTACAATGTTGTTTTGAAAGGGGAATTTAATGAGGTTGTTTTAGTTTATCTTGAACTATTTTCCTGATTCTTCATTCTAATTCAATTTTGTTCTTCCGTTAAAAACCTGGGATGTTTTCCTATCAACTGAAAACTGAATTTTGATTCATGAATTATGTGTAAACCTGAGTTCATGGTTAGCACTGTTCTTTTGTTCAGTTTCTATAAACATGTTTTCCTTTAATAGAACTTAGACTTTGATGTGCTACTTGTTAACTGTGTTGAGGCTTTAAATTGAAATCTGAGTTTGGCTTTGAGTCTTGGTTGTTCCTCACTGATTTTTCCAGGATTGGGACACTGCCACTGTTCTCAATTTCTGAACAGTCACTCATACCCTCACTCTCTAGTCACACACATTGTATACTCATGTGTGTCCCCTCTCTCCTTCCCTATAGATATATAATATATACATTGTTATATATACTTGTAACCTATATAATATATCATAGTATTGTACCTATATATATTAGTTATATATATATATATATATATATATATATATATATATATATATATATATATATATGATGGGTGTAAATGTATGTATATATATATTATGGTGTATTATATATTATGGCATAGGGCATGGGTGATATGGTATAGTGACTATAGGATAGATGTATTTCCTAATAGACTATTAGACATAGTCATGCCATGTGGTTATGTGACTAAGGTATGGTTAGGCATGGTATGCCTAGTTGGAATCTAGATAGACTATTTAGCCTTAGTGAACCTAGAATGACTTGCTAAACCTAGATTAGACTAGTTTGACTTAGGTTTGACTTGGTTGACCTAGTTTGACTTCTAGGGTTGACCAGAGTTGACCAAGAGTTGACTTTGGTCTAGATTGACCTAGATTCATGTTAAACGCATTGTAGTGCATTATATTTCTATTATGGACTTGTTGTGACTTGTACTGTTCTAAATAGGAGCTAGATACCACTCCTCGGACAGTACTTTCATCTCGGACTTTCAGTTAGCAGGCGAGTACATTCTTTGATCTTTTCATACCTGTCTGGACTACATTCTTGCTCTAGATTACTTTACATGATGCTGACACGTATCTTTATGGATTAGTACTATATAGATCCTTTCTTGAGATGTTATCCCTCTACGGGTGCATCGGATATTTCATGTTCATGTACTTTATCATGTGCATCAGGTACTCTTTGTACTCGTACTAGTTCATGTTTTTACATGTTCTCATGTGCTTTCATGTGCTTCATGTGCTTTTATGTGCTTATCATGTGCCTCATGTACTACTCATTACATGAGTTCACGTATCTTAGCTGTATTCATGTACTTGTAACATAACTTGAACGGATCCTTGTGTATTGATTGGGGCGGGATGAGTAGAATTGGTTATGTGAACACTATCCCAGTAGCTGTATTCATGTGCCTCCTTATTTGTATTCATGTGCCCCTAAGTCGTTTACATAACCATATTGTACTCTAAATCACGTAGTCACTTACAGTCTCTACTATCATGTATTACTTTCAGTTACAAATATCTTCTGTTTACTTGTACTTCCATTCAGCACTTCCTGTATTTTACTCTATTGTACGATTTATACTCCTAACCTGCTATGAATTGTTTGAGAGATATGTGCTCGTTTCCGTCCTGATTGGACCTGTTGAAATATTACAGAGGACGAGGCTGAGGCGTTCTGCTCTACTTACTATGATTCCATACTAGATGAGTGCTTGGACTTGGACCAGCAGCAGGATCCATTAGCAGTAGATGATACTCCATTAGTTAGGATTGTCTTACTATTCTGGATCACTGTATTAGATTGAGATTCTGAGATATGTATTATTTTAGACACTTAGAATTCTGGATTTGTATTTCTGTGATTCTCTGTTCTGGATATATTATCTTTCATTATCATTCTATCTTTCATATTCTACCTTAGCTGTGGTTGAGTTATATTTCTGTTATGTCACCCCCATTCGGGGAGTATAACTGTTATTACCTTCAACTGTTAGATGTTGTGACCTAGGACAGCGTTATACCGCCGACACTGCGGCATAGGCTGGACGTACCCACGTCTCGTGCCCTTACTCTAGGGTGCGGGTCATGACATGTTTTTAGTGGTGGCCCATGCAGGTCTAGGTTGGAAGTGTAGTGGTATTCGAACTAGAATATCACTGCAGCCTGCAGTTGGAATTAGTATATTTTTGAAGGTACTCAATCATACTAGGAAAACTCCTTATCATATTCCGTATATCTAATTTGCTGTTTATTGTCTTCCTTAGAAATTTTAAACTGTCCTTCCTTGATATTTCGATTCATTCTCAGTAATTGTTTCTTGTTTGATTTGTGTCTCCAGGATGGTTGAGACGTGATCGCATCGCCCCGTGACGGAAGATGCTGGAGAGGGGTCTGCCACCTCTCGTGTCCAGCAGCCAGCTCCCAGTGCCACAGGGCCAGTGCAGCCCTCAGGAGTCGGTGTTTCTGCCACTTTTGGAGAAGCACCTCTAGCAGTCAAGAGGCCAGTTGTGATTCCTGAGATCCTTCCACCGTAGCAGCCTCCGCCTGCGGGGATGGTAGATGCTGCACATCTCTTCTCCTTCGTGGAAAGGATTCTTGAGTCCTATCAGCAGCAGCAGACAAGACAGACTGCAGATTTCAGGCTGGGGATCGATGAGGCACACCAGCTGGTACGCACTACAGTCGAGATGATCACAGCTCAGGGGACCCAGCAGCAGCCCCGTCGGAGGGAGAAGGACATTCAGGACTTCCAAAAGTACATCATCGGGAGTTCTTCGGCACAGAGGGCATCCACATTGCAGACGACTGGATAGAGCATATTGAGGAGATCTTCCGACTGGTGGAGATACCAGATCGACTCCAGATCGAGGTGGCGGGCAGTCAGATGCAGGACTTAGATCGTGCGTTGTATCAGATAGATCCCATGGTGGGAGTTGAGGGCCAGACTTGGGCCCAGTTCAATGAGCTGTTTAAGGAGCAGCTCTTTCCTGATGTTGCCTTGGGAGGTATCGAGGCACAGTTTGAGGCTCTGGTTCAGGGGAACCAGACGGTAGCTGAGTATGCCGGGGAGTTCTGCAGATTGGCCCGGTTCATTGATGATTTGTCTGAGAAGACGAAGGCGAGAAAGTTTCGTCGGGGTTTGATTAGAGGGGTTCGGTCGCTGACTAAGAGCGACCGGAACGCCACTTATGCTGAGATATTTTCTGGGGCCATGGCGGCGGAGGATGACGTAGGGCTGAAGCAGAAGAGGGGTCGTGACTTCAGGGTGGCAGCAGCAGCAGTCAGGGGCAGGCCAAGAGGCCTCACTTCCAGCAGCAGCAGCAGCAGAAGAGGCCAGCTCAGCAGCAGGGTCGTGCACCCTTTCAGCAGCACCAGCAGCAGAGAGGACAGCAGGCACCTCGTCAGGTAGTTATTTGTGCCTTCTATAAGAAGCCAGGGCACATGATACATGAGTGCAGGAAGAAGCTAGGCAAGTACCTACTTTGTGGTACGGGAGATCACCAGTTGAGGGACTGCCCAGGGGCTTTTGGACGAGGACAGCAGGAAGGTGGAGCCAAGGCTCCAGCAGGCCAGCAGAGGGGACCAGCCCTACAGACCCAGCAGCAGAGATTCCAGTAGCACCAGCAGCAGGAACGAGGTGGACAGCAGGGGCGAGCTTTCGCCATGGCAGCTGAGGATGCCGAGGCCATCGAGGAGCTGATAGCAGGTTCGGTTCTTCTAGATTCCCTTCCAGCATTTACACTCTTTGATTCCGAGGCTTTCCACAGCTTTGTGTCAGTATCGTATGCTATTAGACACAGTTTGGTTTCTGAACCATTGCCTATGACCTACAAGATCACGACTGGGGGTAGGGTTATCCTCGTGAGTGATGTTTGCAGAGGGCGGAGTGTCATATTGGGAGGCCGAGAGTTAGGGGTGAGTCTACTAGTCATGCCATTACCGAACTACGATATTGTATTAGGTATGGACTGGCGGAGTAGACACCACGCCCGTATTGATTGCCGTGGGGGTAGAGTTTTTTTTTGGGGCGCCAGGAGAGCCAGAGTTTGAGTACACCCGGCGGCAGGCAGAGCAGGACGGTGGAGTCTTTTGTGGAGCTTCAGTTGAGGAGCAGGTGGCTCCGCATCCCTTGATCGTAGAGTTTATGGACGTGTTTCAAGAGGAGTTGCTAGGGCTTCCATCGGACAAAGATGTAGAGTTCTTGATAGACTTGGTTTCCGGCGAGAAACCGATCTTCCAGCATGTCTATCGAATGAACAACAGCGAATTAGTGGAGCTGAAGAAGCACGTGGATGAGCTGAAGGACAAGGGCTTCATTCGCTCGAGTTCTTCACCTTGGGGTGCACCGGTACTTTTCGTACCCAAGAAGGATGGGTCGGTACGGATGTGTATCAACTATAGGGCACTTAACAACATGACAATCAAGAACAAATACCCACTGTCGCGGATCGATGATCTGTTTGATCAGTTGAGCGGAGCTCGGGTGTTCTCCAAGATTGATTTGAGGTTGGGTTATCACCAGGTGAAGGTGAAGAGGGAGGATATCCCCAAGACTGCTTTTAGGACGCGGTACGGGCAGTTTGAGTTTTTGGTTATGCCGTTTGGGCTAACCAATGCACCAGCAGTGTTTATGAATATAATAAACAAGGTGTTCCACCAGTACTTGGACAAGTTCGTGGTGGTGTTCATTGATGATATCTTGGCATATTCCAAGACAGAGGAGGAGCACGAGGAGCATCTGCGGATAGTGCTAGAGACTCTCAAGCGGGAGCAGCTTTATGGAAAACTCTCCAAGTGTGAGTTTTTCTTGGACCGGGTGGACTTCTTGGGGCATGTGGTGACTGGAGATGGTATCTCAGTTGACCCCAAGAAGATTATAGCAGTTGAGGCTTGGACAGCATCAAATTCAGTGGCAGAGATCAGGAGTTTCCTGGGGCTGGCAGGGTACTATAGGAGATTTGTGCAGGATTTCTTCCGGGTTGCAGAGCCGTTGACACGGTTGACCTGGAAGGATACTGAGTTTGTTTGGTCAGAGGAGTGTCAGACAGCTTTTGATGAGTTGAAGAAGCGGCTTACGACAGCTCAGATTCTGACATTGCCTTCAGGATCAGGTGGATTCACTATTTATAGTGATGCTTCAGGGAATGGGCTGGGTTGTGTCTTGCAGCAGCATAGGAAGGTGATTGCCTATGCTTCCAGGCAATTACGTCTCCATGAGAAGAACTATCCTACCCATGACCTGGAGCTGGCGGCGGTGATTTTTGCTTTGAAGTTGTGGAAGCACTATCTGTATGGCGAGAGTGTAAAGATTTTCACAGATCACAAGAGCTTGAAGTATGTGTACATCGCACTTCAGTATCACCCGGGGAAGGCCAACATGGTTGCCGATGCCTTGAGTAGGTATCCGACAACCATGTGTTTGACTATGGATCGGCACCTACTTGTAGACTTGAAGAGCCTTGGAATAGAGGTGATTGTGCCAAGGGTGCAGATGCAGTTATGGGGCCTTCAGATACAGTAGGACTTGATGGACAGGATCAATGCGATACAGTTCGATGATGTGGCTCTGCGGTGTATCCGAGAGCAGATCAGTGCAGGAGTGGAGGATGTTGAGTTCTCACTTGCAGAGGATGGTGCCCTGAGGCATGGTTCCTGGTTATATATGCCCAGCGGGGAGCTCAGAGTGCAGATTATGTAGGAGGCTCACAGATCGCAGTACTCTATACATCCTGGTGCCAACAAGATGTACAGGGATCTGCGAGAGCATGTCTGGTGGTACGGGATGAAGAGGGAGGTGTCCCACTTCGTAGCTAGATGCTTGATCTGTCAGCAGGTTAAGGCAGAGAGGCAGAGGCCCGGAGGATTGTTGCAGCCGTTGCCCATTCCAGAGTGGAAGTGGGAACATATTACTATGGATTTTGTATCAGGGTTGCCGCGTACACCAGGAGGGAAAGACGCGATTTGGGTCATCGTTGACAGGTTGACCAAATTGGCCCACTTCTTGCCATTCAAGGTGGGTACGTCTACAGAGAGGCTTGCGGAGTTGTATATGAGACAGATAGTCAGGATTCACGGAGTTCCCGTCAGCATAGTCTCAGATCTGGATAGTCGCTTTACTTTCCATTTTTGGAGGAGTCTGCAGACTAGTTTGGGTACTCAGCTCAAGTTTAGTACTGCATACCACCCCTAGACGGACGGACAATCAGAGAGGACTATTCAGACCCTTAAGGATATGCTGCGGACGTGCGTTCTAGATTTTGGAGGTTCTTGGAAGGATTACCTATATTTGGTGGAGTTTGCTTACAACAACAGTTATCAGGCCAGCATTGAGATGTCACTGTTTGAGGCTCTGTACGGGCGTAGGTGTCGTACACCCTTATCTTGGGATGATGTTGGAGAGCGAGCTTTACTGGGACCAGAGATGGTTGTTGACACAGCCAAAAAGGTGAAGCTCATCAGGGACAGACTTCGCGTGGCGCAGGACAGACATCGACACTGGGCCGATAGCCACCGGAGGTCGCTGGAGTTTGAGGTACAGATTTAGAGATAGGATTAGAAGTAGGTTGTAGTTTGTTTTGTTTTGTTTGATTGATCATGTTTAATTTTTAGTAACTTGAGACCCTGCTTGTGATTAGGTTGGAGACAGTTTTTCTGTGGATATCTCCGACTCGTGGTACGATACATTTTGGTGGAGGTGGAAATCTTAGCCCGCGCTTCATCGGCCCTTTCGTTATCAGCGGGAGAGTCGGTGACGTGGCATACAGGCTAGACTTGCCACCTGCACTAGTGGGAGTTCACAACGTATTCCACGTATCACAGTTGAGACGGTACGTGGCTGACACTAGCCATGTGCTCGATCACTCGGAGATAGAGGTTGGACCTACTCTCAGTTATCCAGAGCAGCCTGTGGAGGTTCTGGATCGCCGGAAGAAGGTATTGAGGAACCAGGTGATACCCTTGGTACACGTCGCATGGAAGCATCATTCTCTAGGAGAGTCTACCTGGGAGCGGGAGGATGAGATGCGCGAGCGGTACCCCTATCATTTTGGACCTTGAGGTATACTTTTCTATCCTTCTTAGCAGTTAGTTTCGCCTTTAAATTTCGAGGACGAAATTATTTTAAGGGGGAAAGATTTGTCACTACCACTTTTCTAGCTTGAGGGTATTTTGGTCATTTTCAAAATTTTAGAATTTAATTTGGAATTATTATTATTATTTATAATTAATGTGATTTTTAAGTGATTTTAGTATAATTGATTTTGGTGTTTTAGTGACTTTGACTTATGTTGACCTTGGAGACTAACCTAGTGGCTAACCTAGGTCATGACTAAGTGACTAGGATAAGGAAGCCTAGGATTGACTTAAGTTAGTGATTTTAACCCATTAGAATTTATTTTGGAAAAATAGGATTTAGATTGTTTAATGGATGGCTTGTGAAATCACAAGTCATTTTATGACTTAAAGTCATTTTATGACTTAAAGGCTTAATGGCCCATAGGCCCACACCCTTTGAACCAAGCCCTAACCCTAGAAATTTCTGGCCGGCCAACTAAGGTCCTCCCCCCTATTTATATCCCCTTGAAATTAGGGCTTGCCTCTTTAGGAAATCATTGCCATTTGGAAGAGGTGAGTCTCCATCTTTGTAAATTCTTAGAAAATCCAATTTTTACTCCAAATTCCTCCAAACAAATTGCAATAGGACCTAATATTAGTATTCTTGATGTTGTTGATGAGTATTTTCAGGAAGAACACAATTTGAGGGAGTTCGGTGGCTTGTGAAACTCTTCCCATTTGGGGATTTTAAACCATTGTTCATCTATAGGTATAATCCCTTGCATATAAATTCTATTAAAATTCATTTCTAGGATGTCCTAACCCTAACCTAACAGTAGGATAGGCTAACCCTAGAATTTGGACCGATTTTGTGTCCGTATCGGACACGTATCCACGTGTATAGTAATGTGTTCGACGAAATGCCTCAAAGGGCATTTCGTTCGATTTTACGAATTGTGTTTGAATAGAAAAATCTATTTTCACCTCGCTTATCCATTTCTTGGACACTGAGCACATTTTCGTGTTGTGTTGGATCGACACGAGCGCGTGGACACGCGATCGCGCGCGCGTGCACACTGGCAGGATTCTCCCCTGCTACTCGTGCGCATTTTCTTTGTGCACACAGGGTTCAACCCTCGAAACTCGACACGTGTGTCGTGTCCATGACTGACACGAGATCCCTAGAGTTTCAGGAACTCTCGTGCCGTGTCGGACACGGATTCGTGCCTGCACATGTGATACACTGTGTAGTTCAGTGTTCTAGTTTTGTGTTCACTGTTTATTCGATATTAAATAGCTTATATAATATTTTTATTGTTAAATAGTTCATAAATATAATGTATATTATGTGATAGATTCAATTTCCATTTTAGTTTAGGTTTTGTTTAGTAATGGGATTCGAATTTGGGGAAATACTGTTTTCTGATACACAGTCCTGTTACATTAATTTTTCCATTGTTTTTCTAACTCTAAATTCTTGTTGTTTGATTAATTATCACTATCTAAATAGACCCACATGATTGCTAGCTATGTTAACACAGTTTGTACATTCGTAATTGGTTTTTGGATGTGTTAATTAGGATTTGACATGTGAATTGGTTTGGTTTGGGAAATGACCTTGTTAAGCTGAGATTATTCCTTCTCTTTATAAACTGAATTGATTTCCTTTCTTTGTGTTAATTGATTTACCTGTGTGATTCACTGCAATATAAACCTGAGTTTCCTCCTCATTTGATTTCAAGGTTTGCTTCTTAATGAACCTGAGTTTCCAGATTTTGTCTTCCATTTAATACTGGTGTTTAACTGTTGGGAAGGGGTTTGATAATGGTGGTTGATATATGTGAAAACATGAGTTTTGAATTATTCATTTCTTTCTAAAACTGAGAATTCAAAACCTGAATTTACCTTTACATTGTTTCCATTTCCCTCTTCTTAAACTAATTGTTCATTCTTTTCAAATGGGCTTTATAACCTGATAACCTGAGATACCAGTTCCTATTTATGAATTTCCTCTTTCTCCCTTAATCTGATTTTGATTCATGATATATGCAAGAACCTGAGATTTCCAATCTTTCTGTATTTGAACTGTTGTTAACTGTTTACCTGAGAAATGGATTGATAATGTGTGGTTCAAATATGTGTATACCAGAGTTTTCCTCCTCTAGTTTTTTTGAACTGAAATGAACTTCAAACCTGAGTTTTTCCCTTTGTATTTGATTACAATGCTTTCATTCTTTAAGCTGATATGGGATGTTGTTTTGAAGGGGAATTTAATGAGGTTAGTTTAGTTTATCATGAACTGTTTTCCTGATTCTTCATTCTAATTCAATTTTGTTCTTCCCTTAAAAACCTGGGATATTTTCCTATCAACTGAAAACTGAATTTTGATTCAAGAATTATGTGTAAACCTGAGTTCATGGTTAGCACTGTTCTTTTGTTCAGTTTCTATAAACTTGTTTTCCTTTAATAGAACTTAGACTTTGATGTGCTAACTGTTAACTGTGTTGAGGCTTTAAATTGAAATCTGAGTTTGGCTTTGAGTCTTGGTTGTTCCTCACTGATTTTTCCAGGATTGGGACACTGCCACTGTTCTCAATTTCTGAACAGTCACTCACACCCTCACTCTCTAGTCACACACATTGTATACTCATGTGTGTCCCCTCTCTCCTTTCCTATAGATATATAATATATGCATTGTTATATATATACTTGTAACCTATATAATATATCATAGTATTGTACCTATATATATTAGTTATATATATATATATATATGATGGGTGTAAATGTATGTATATATATATATTATGGTGTATTATATATTATGGCATAGGACATAGGTGATATGGTATAGTGACTATAGGATAGATGTATTTCCTAATAGACTATTAGACATAGTCATGTCATGTGGTTGTGTGACTAAGGCATGGTTAGGCATGGTATGCCTAGTTGGAATCTAGATAGACTATTTAGCCTTAGTGAACCTAGAATGACTTGCTAAACCTAGATTAGACTAGTTTGACTTAGGTTTGGCTTGGTTGACCTAGTTTGACTTCTAGGGTTGACCAGAGTTGACCAAGAGTTGACTTTGGTCTATATTGACCTAGATTCATGTAAAACGCATTGTAGTGCATTATATTTCTATTCTGGACTTGTTGTGACTTATACAGTTCTAAATAGGAGCCAGACACCACTCCTCGGACAGTACTTTCATCTCGGACTTTCAGTTAGCAGGCGAGTACATTCTTTGATCTTTTTATACCTGTCTGGACTATATTCTTGCTCTAGATTACTCTATATGATGCTAACATGTATCTTCACGGATTAGTACTATATGGATCCTTTTCTGAGATGTTATCCCTCTATGGGTGCATCGGGTATTTCATGTTCATGTACTTTATCATGTGCATCAGGTACTCCTTGTACTCGTACTAGTTCATGTTTTTACATGTTCTCATGTGCTTTCATGTGCTTTATGTGCTTTCATGTGCTTATCATGTGCCTCATGTACTACTCATTACATGAGTTCACGTATCTTAGCTGTATTAATGTGCTTATAACATAACTTGAACGGATCCTTGTGTATTGATTGGGGTAGGGTGAGTAGAATTGGTTATGTGAACACTATCCCCAGTAGCTGTATTCATGTGCCTCCTTATTTGTATTCATGTGCCCCTAGGTCATTTACATAACCATATTGTACTCTAAATCACGTAGTCACTTACAGTCTCTACTATCATGTATTACTTTCAGTTACAAATATCTCCTGTTTACTTGTACTTCCATTCAGCACTTCCTGTATTTTACTCTATTGCACGATTCATACTCCTAACCTGCTATGAATTGTTTGAGAGATATGTGCTCGTTTCCGTCCTGACTGGACCTGTTGAAATATTACAGAGGACAAGGCTGAGGCGTTCTGTCCTACTTACTACGGTGCCACACTAGATGAGTGCCTGGACTTGGACCAGCAGTAGGATCCATTAGCAGTAGACGACACTCCATTAGTTTAGGATTGTCTTACTATTCTGGATCACTGTATCAGATTGAGATTCTGAGATATGTATTATTTTAGACACTTAGAATTCTGGATTTTTATCTCTGTGATTCTCTGTTCTGGATATATTATCTTTCATTATCATTATATCTTTCCTGTTCTACCTTAGCTGTGGTTGAGTTATATTTCTGTTATGTCACCCCCATTCGGGGAGTATAACTGTTATTACCTTCAACTGTTAGATGTTGTGACCTAGGACAGCGTTCTACCGCCGATACTGCGGCATAGGCTGGACGTACCCACGTCTCGTGCCCTTACTCTAGGGTGCGGGTCGTGACACGTCCTCTTAAGGAGCTCATAAGGATTGTCATGTAAACCCTGCAGGTGGATTATATCCGACATGACAAATAAATTTGAACGGTACTACTTAAGGATAAAAGATGTCGAATTAATATAGTTGTGTGCAAGAGTCTTGAAGTTTGTGTGCAAGAGTCTTGAAGAAGTCACCTGAAAAATTCTAAGTTTTGCCTCAGCGATCTTTCAAGAAGTTGTCATACTCTTCTGAGTAAAGGCACGTAATTGTAAAGCTATTTCACAGATAGTGGATTTTAATCCTGAGCTAGAGTTCTCAGGCCTGGACTAGTCCTCCACGAAGGAAACCAGGTTAAAAACTATTGTGTCTGTGTATGCTCTCTGATCTTCATTTACTTTCCGCACTTATACTCTGATTAATCATTTGCTAGTTGGGATTGAACAGAGTTAATTTTTTAATTGATCATTATTGACACACGTACTCTATTCCCCCCTCCTCTAGAGTTGCGTATTCGTACTTCACATATTACCTCTGATGATGTCATCATTGAAATGACAATATTGCAAGTTATATTCTGTCATGTCCACATTATCTCTGAACAAATATAATAAGTATTGTTATTTTCAAGAGATATGTCATGTCCAGTACCTCTGAACATATTTCCTATTCCTATATATTACTTGTGTCTCAAATAGATATGCAATAAGTAATACAGCCACAAAAAATTATCAGTTTTTATTTAATGACGAGTAAAAACTTCAAAATTAATACATCACAGCAAATGAGCAAACATAAGGGTTCCTTATTTATTTCTACATAAAAATGAGTAAAGGACTACATTTGCAAAGAAAGGAAAGAAAGCTACTACATCAAAGCAGGAAACATTGAAGACAAGAAAGATGTCTTATTCATTTACCCGAGAATGGCCATACTGGGGCAGGTACCACTCCCTCAACCATCGTGCATAAGAAGGCCCTAACTGATTAAGGTCATCTACAGGAGCTGGGTGATTGGAACTCCCGGTGCCACTGCCTTCTGAAGCCGATTCTTCCTTTACGGGAACTTCGACTTTAGGAATTATTTCTTCCTTAATAGTAATCGGTTCCTCTTTGATGAAAGAAGATAGCACTTCCTCCTTGACAGTGACCTCAGCTTTTGGCGTCACCATAAATGCTGCAGAAGACAAAAAAAACAAAAGTTAGAGTCACGAATGATTGTAAGAAACAAGTAATTTTAACTCTACACGGAAATGGCACATCAATCAATTAGCGCATTGTCTGCGCATATTAACAGATGGTGCATCATATTGAGATCATATGACAAATGGCGCAGGGCGTCATTGATTTTGAATTTTTAAGCCAAACACTCAGAAAGAGGTGGCGCAATATGCAGATGGCGCAAAGCATCGACCAACACTCTGAAAGAGGTGATCGATGTTGGCCTGGATTGTGCTACACGTGAATGGCACGAGCATTCTATGGGCTTCTTCTCCATACAGTTTCTTACCTTCGAGAGCTGGGTTCGCCTATTCGGCTCTCATCGACGGCATGAGGTGCTGTGGCACCATCAGTAGGGGCACACGCGAAGTGGCTCCGGCCGCTTTCTTTCCCTTCTCGGCGGCGGTTCTCTTTGGGGACATTGGAAGCTTCGAAAGTTTGGAAGAGGAAGAAGACAAGAGCTCGAAAAGAAAAAGATATCAAGAGAAAAGTGTTTTCTCTCTCTTCTCAAAATTATTTATAGCTAAGGCTATCCGTAACTGTCGTGCGATCTGCGCCCAAAACTCGGAGTCGGTTATAATTCTACCATGCGCCATTCACATACAAAATGCTTCTTATTCAAAATATTCTAAATTTTAAAAGTTTTCAAATTTGAAAAGTTTGAAGAGGGTCTTGTAGAAGCCTAAAAAGTATAATTATCATCATACGCTACTCATAAAAGGCGCCAAGACTGAAGTTATCAGATGGCGTCCGACAACAGATGGTGCTGGCATTAGATGGTGCTGGTTGACACATGGCTGTCTTCTCGGAGAGGCCAAACGACTGTCATTATGACTGACAGCACGTCAGTCGAGGAAAATCTGTTTTAAATCCCGAACGTGCAGCGCTCGAGGAGATTGTGTCAGATTTGTCGTAATGACTGACAGCTGCCCCACACCATTCGCAGTTGGAGCAAGATAATCAATGAATTAAGTAGATGACACTAAAACAGCAGATGGCGCCTGGCTCCATTCAATAGTTGGTGCTAATCAATCAAATTATCATCCAAAGCAGTTAGATGACGTGGCGCGTATGCCACTAATCTCGAAGAACATGCACACGACATGGCCCACGACCACATGCATCTCTAATAGAATGCCATGCGTCCCATGTAGTTAAGTTAACCATCCGTGCGACTAGGTAAAAGGCACGCCAAATGCAGTATGCGCCAATCAGGATAACTACTTAACAGTTATCTATGAACTCTATAAATAGAGTTCCAAATCACTTCACAATCATCACTAATAATCATAATTTCCTGAGCACTTGCTGCAACTGTAACGCCCCAGTCCCAAAATACGTAGGACTAGGAACGTAGACATGCCAGCCGTATAATCAATATACGTAAGCTGTAAAATGCAGTAAAACTATAACTAATCTCATCCACACAAAATATAAATGAATAAAAGATATCATATAACGATAATGAATAATCTTGGTACAACATGTTGGGCGGAGACAAATCCACAACCAACAAATAAGGGAGATATACATAAAAAATGAGATGAGCTTGGCGAGCGAAGCGAAGATGATTGAAATGCAATCATACCCAAGGAAATAGTGACGATCATGGCCACGGCTAGAACACCTGCAAAAGATAAGAGCACATACCTGGCGAGATAACCAGGTCCTTAGAAGGACGTAACAAGATACAATAAACATGCCATATAAATACTAAATATAAAACATGCCACAATCAAAGAAAGTGACACGACATAAGTGAGGTTACCTAACCGTACTAAAGTGACCATGCAGTTGAGAACAAACCTTTTGTCGCATGAGCCCTGGCTGTAAATGGGATCTGGTATAGTCCCCACATGGGCACTAGTGACCTAAGCGCATGACGTTCAAAAACGACAGTGGCCAACCTGAGAGGCTCATACCCGTATCTCCAGCGGAGCTTTCGGGTTACAAGGGAAGTGCAATCGAAGCCCATACGACAAGGAAATGTTCTCCCCGCCCAATGTACCTATCATGTCACATCCACGACCATGTAGCACTACTAACCGTCAAGTCTTCTAACATACAACTATTGACAGTTAGACCTAACGCACGTCCTGTACGCATCAGTGATCAGCCAACACGCAAGTCCGTAGGCTATATTCTACTCATAACTCACACATCTCGTGGCACCTCAGTGTCAAGTTTATGTAATGCACTAAACTAGTGGTAGTCCCTTAACTCTAGGTCCATATGCAATCAAAGGATAAATAACAAGGTACATCTAATATCACTGAGCAGGCAGTAAATCAAGAATTGAAAATAAATGAACAGTGATATGTAATAAAATGCAAACTAAAAATAAACAGTATAATGGCAAGATATCTTGCCTGGTGTTACGCCAGGTGTGCGATAATTAGACAAGTCCAGCTTGGTCCAATAGCCATAGTTATGGTGCAGAGGTCCAAGGTCGCGAGGAAATAGGAAAGATGATCAGTCGCAATCAAGATATTTGATAGAATTTGTGTAAAATACTTATATTATTTTGTAAATATATTTATAATACTTTGAAAAATATCTTTCATTAGTCCAAAATATTTTAGATAAATCCATACTTGAAAAATAATTTTTTAATTTAGAAACTACCATTTTATTAGTTAAAATAATTTTACATAAATACTTGAAATTAATTATATATATATTAATTTAATTTGAGAAATACTTTTTATTAAATACTTTGATAAATCAAAAATCGTATTCAGGGTTTGGGCAGCGTCGGGAAGAGGAGTGGCGTGGTTTTGGGCGGTGGTCGGCGGTGGCCCCACGCGCGGTGGCGCCAGGGTTTGGGCAGCGTACTGGAGGCAGCACGGTGGCTTCACAGTTCCCTCGGGTCAGAGCGGGTCGCTCGATGGAGATGCGACGGCCGGGGCTCAGAGTTCGGCGGGGCTGATCCACGGTGGAGGGCCCTCGCAGCGGAGGCGCCGGGGTTCAGGCGACGCACTGGAGGCGGCGCGTCGGACTAGGCCGACGGACGTGGCATGCGCACGGCGGCTGCGGGATTAGGTACGAGGCTTTCCTCCTTTCTTCTTCTATGGGTGATGGTGGTGGGGTATTATGAGTTTCCTGGTGTGGGTTGCCGGTTGATGGGGTCGCCGACGGTGAGGGGTTTGGTGGTGGTGTGGTTGTTAATGGCGGTGGTGGTTGCGTGATAATGGCGACAGGGTGTTGAACTGGTGGTGGTGTCGGTGACGGGTGGACGGAGATGGTGGTGGTGTTTGTGGCCTTGAGGATGAGGGAGGGGTGCTGGCGCTGTACGGTCGGGCCAGGAGATCGGGGATGGACACGGTGATGGTGGGGCTGCCGCGGGTTTTGATGGTGATTTGGTGACAGTGGTGGTTTGGGATTTGTAACGTATCGTATCGGGGTTGTCGACACGGAGAAGGAATATTGTATTTGTAAAATATGGAATAAGAGACTGGATGGTCATAGACACGATGCACAATATGGTTGTGGTACAGAATTATGGAGGAGTACCACTTCTTTTGTAGGAGGTGGGATTTCCTAGTTGGATAGGGATTGGGAGGATTTAAATCCCAATTAGATAAATCATCTATTAATTCAAATTGATTTAAAATAATTCAATTCAAAGAAAATCCAATCTAAATAAATTCTATACTTAATTTAAAATATTTTAAATAAAGTCAATAAAATCTTTTCCAATTTAAATTACCGTATTTAATCAAATATTAAAATTAACAAAATCCCAAATATCATTTTCATAATTAAATAAATATAGTAATAATTAATTTCAAAAATCACGATAAATACTTAAATATTAATTCATGACCTAGCTTTTATAAATAACAAAATATATTAATAAGCAAATTTCACATTTCGTAAAACATTTGAAAACATTTTATATAAACCAAAATTTTCAAATTACTACTTATTTTTAAACGTCGAACAAAATAACTCTTTTATACAAAAGAAAATATTTATCATATTTATTTGAACATGTACTTTCCTATTAAAATAAATTTGTAATAAAAACATTTTTTTAACCTATGTACCTCGGTACATATTCACACTCGTCGAGTAGTTACGAAACGCAAATCCCGCACGCTACGCGAATACAACAATGAGAACTCGTATGCGACGTGCAGATACGAAATATAAAATAAATAAAAAATTATAAAAATATCGTAGTAGAAATTTAGGGGGTTTACATCCTACCCAACTTAAAAGAATTTCATCCTCGAAATTTAGGAATAATTAGGGAAGGTAGGCTTAAGGGGATAGAAGCAGTTTTATTGATACGAAATTGATTCACATTGAACAAGAAGGCAATCACAATATTTAGAACGGACGACGACCGATATTTCAATGGACAAGATATCAGTTGGATGACTAGGAAAGAATCAGTTATAGTATGATTATGCGTATGACAACCCGTCGCGGACTATAATCCTTCATTCACTGTCATTTGTTCTATGGACGTGCAAGCTCCCCAGTTAGGTAATGGTCTTCCAATACAAATTTTGATCATTAGAACATTTCATTACGTGTTTTCAATATCGTTAAAATCTCCAATCGTCCTTATCGATTAGCCCATTCACTCTTTCAATTTGTTTTGTCTGTAATTTTATATTCCATAACCTTATTTTCTTCTTTACTTCGATCATTTGCCTCACAAACTTGAATTCCAAAAGGTATGCGTATATCTCATTCGATATTTCGCCGTGTCTTCAACAGATTTGAATTCAATGAATCTCTAATACACTTCTACCACATATCTACATATAGATATATATATATATATATATATATATATATATATATATATTCCTTAATTAGATTTCATTGTTCAAAATCTCTCAAAAGTAGGAATTCTATAATCCTTCAATATCTTGAGTCGTACTTATCCTTAAAATATCATCTTAAATATTTGTTAATCATATTTTCACAAAGCAATCTTTTATAAATGAAAATCTTCCAATCTCTTATTTATTAGGGTCTTCCTCGAAAATTAGAACCCAATGATCATTTAATCCATGATGGTAAAAATAACCCGTCTTTACTTCAAACTCACAATCACTTTTAGAAACGTATTCTTAAATCGTCAAAAATGTACGCACTTTCTTTCTTCAACAATTGGTTATCTTTGAAACCTATTATCTTTATGACACCATATTTTATCGAAGGCAAGTCCACGTTGTCTTTATCAAGAATTTGCATTCATCAATTTAATATATAACTTGGTTCTTTAACCACCAAAGCTTTAGAAATTCTTCACTCGATATTTAGTTACCTCAAAACAAATTTTGAAAATTGAGAAGTCTATTTACCTTTGATTGTTTTATCAACACAATATTACATTTCTTACTTCATCTATTTGGATTTATCGCACATTTTTATTTATGTCCCTTCTACACCTTATAGTCTCGTAATTATCTTAACCAACTGTGCTATTTATCCTTGCTGTGGGGTTCTCTAATCTACCTCTACTAACCCGAGATTGTCATGATCAAACTTTATTTCACATAAGGGAATCATACAAGGAACAAGGTTGCGTAAACAATGGAGAAATCATAGTGAAATATGAGTAAGCAATTCAATTGGAAGGGAGAAGGGTAAGGGTTGCAATATTGAAGAGCGAAAGATGTTATGTGTCTAAGTGAATCGAGATAAGACTTGAAAATAAATGACAAGGGTTAAGCAGTCAAGATAAACGCCAAGGTTAAGCTTTTAACGAATTTAGTAGATCGCAATCGGGCCGAAGATTTGAGTCGAGATTGAGTCCAAATATATAGTCAAAAGTATATCGGTACCATGGTATAGGTTATAGTTAGTCTTTATGACCCGAAAGTCGTACCATAAAAATAGAGTACAAGGGAACGTGTTTTAGTGGGACATGATATACCTACATGAAGGTGAGCTCGTCTAGGTCTTGCATGTGAAATTTGTTGGAGGAAAAGTCTAGTGTTGTGCTTCAAATATCAAAGTCACGATAGAAAATGCCAAATGATCAAAAATAGAAAGTGGGTTTTCATAAGGTACTAATTAATGTACAAAATAAAAGGTTAAAGCATGAAGTTAAGATAAGTTAGGAAATCTCGTAGATCAAGTTAAGATACGTTAGAGGCACAGTTTCTAGAGAGAAAATAGTCTCATAGATAAGGGTATGGTCAAGGGGATGGTTCTAATCATTTCTAAGCTTCAAACAATTAGATGGTCATGAATAAAGATCTAGATTTGAGGGAAGGTCGAGTATGTCAAAGGTATGTTTATCGGTTTGGTCGATGACTAACTATACTTGAGTATATGCAATATCATAATCATAGGTGGTATGACAATCTAATGTGGAATAATTCTATCTCACTAGGGTAACCTTACTTGCTTCTTTGTCCTTCACAAATATATGATCTAATCTAAAATTTTAAGTTCCTCGAAAGTTTCTCAATAAAATTTTCAAGATACTCCGCCAAAAATTCTAATTATCTTAGACTGTCAACTTTAATCAAAAATTTTAAATCTCTAGTCAATCTCGAAACAACCCTTATATATCGTAAATCAAATAATTATTATCATTTTTTCTCTAAACCTTAAACTCAACATTTAATAAGTTTATCAGCCAAATTTCATACTACAAAATAGAACATTTAAATAACTCTCGAATTTAATTATATATCCTACAAATGTGTATATCTAGCTTCCAATAAGTCACAACTACACTTCAAAAGTAATTCTTTTTTTTCCAAAATTTAAATATCCATAATCAAGGTTTTAAACTCGAAATCTAAATAACTTTATAAATCATAGATCATGTGACATAATTTAATTCAAAAATATTTTACAAAAAATTATCAATCATCCTTAAATTTTGGTCAATCATAAATCATAGTTTAAAATTTTGTAATCCTTTTCAAATCAAATTTATATCCCTCTAAAAGATGTATAGTTGTAACTCAATAAATCATAAATGTTCAAAGACCTTCAAAATTCAAAACGCAAAATCAAATCAATTTTTTTTCTCGATCTAGCTATCCTCTTGTGTATACCACCTTGTGATATCAAAATAAAATTCCAATCATCCTTTGAAAGTGGTAATATGCTACTACCCAACTTGGATTTAACTAATCCTTGAGATCATATTTTTAGGAAATAAATGCCTTTATAACTCAAATAAAACTCCAATGCATACTAATTTTCGATGCAACCTTCTAGCCATGCATTTAACCTATGAGCATATACTAGTGTAGTCATCTTACTAAGCACGAAATGAAGAATTTATGGTAGAAGGAGTCAAGCAAGATGCAAATCAAGGAGGTCGAACGAGAGTTCGAAATTTGAAGTCAAGAAAGGATGTCAAGTAGGTGGATGAGATTCTAAACTCTAATCCTATATTACAGGCCCATTTGGTACAGTCATATGACCGAAACGGCAAACTTAACCTGAGTGGGCTACCACAAAAACATGTAACGCCCCAGTCCCAAAATACGTATGACTAGGAACGTAGAAATGCCAGTCGTATAATCAATATATGTAAACTGTAAAATGTAGTATAACCATAACTAATCTCATCCACACAAAATATAAATGAATAAAAGATATCATATAACGATAATGAATAATCTTGGTACAACATGTTGGGCGATGTCACGACCCGCACCCGCTTTTTGGACGCGAGAGCGTGAGCAAGCCAGCTACGCATCGAGCGGACTCCAGCCCGACTCGAATACGTAAACGCTGTCACGGCTATGGCAATGGGCCTAATCAGGGTGATACAATCTATATCTCAATCCACAATAAGAATAATAATCAAGAATGAACAAGTATGGGTCGTGGTCTGCAGCCCACTAGCATGCATGTCCGATTAGACTACAAGAAATAACATGAGTCTATAAACTGAATCAATAAATATGAAATATTATGATGATGAAAGGGAAACACGAGCTGGATGAACTGGATAATAAATATAGTATCAATACCTGAATCTCGCAAGCAATATCATCACATCCGGACCCCACAAGTGTCATAATCATCCGCCATCCATAGCTGCTAACTAACTCCACGTAATAACTAACCAGAAGAGATCATCAGGTCCTTAGAGGACGTAGCAAGATACATAAAAAATATGCCTATCTAGCAGTTTATCATGCAATAAAGAAAATACAGAAAATAAACAGAAAAAGACCAACCAGCACAAAAATACGACTATACACGACTGGAAGAATCACTACGCCTAAACGAATTGTTGGAGAAGAACAAGAGAACACGATATCATGATGTCAATTGATAACTAATCGAATACTCAAACCCTCGCCCCTAGTGTGGACTCGCAGGTTTGAACAACTACTAGCCCTCGCCCCTAGTGTGGACTCGCAAGCAAGCATCACCCTCATCCCTAGTGTGGACTCGCAGGTGTGAACCATATACTACTAACCCTCGTCCCTGGTGTGGACTCGCATGCTAGCATCACCCTCGTCCCTAGTATGGACTCGCAGGTGTGGACAAATAACTACTAACCCTCGCCCCTAATGTGGACTCGCAGGTTAGCTTAACTACTGACCCTCGCCCTAATGTGGACTCGCAGGTTAGCTTAACTACTAACCCTCGCCCCTGGTGTGAACTCGTAGGATAGCTTCAAGAATTTCAAGGTACAGCAGTTTCGTTATGACTTATTCATACAATGACACGATGCGATTCAGTCCAAGTACAAGCGATGACACGACACGACCCAATCACGATACACGAGAAAACCAATCCAATATGACTACAAGTTAACTATGAATAAGAACTATATATACGTATATCCAATATGAACTACAAAGCTTAATTATAAACAAGGCTATATATATACTAGCAGGCATGATATACAAATCACATATAAATAATCAACTAGTAAAACTGTATAATAATATAAATATGCATGTAAATAAACCGTAGAGGGAGACAAGATATCTTGCCTGTGATCCTTGCACAAACCGTAGTCACAATTCAAGGATGATGGGATGTCGATCTAGGAGCTGTCAACCTATAACATATATCGTACCATGAACCTTACACGAAAACTATAAATCAATTCTAATGTTCTAGTTCTAAATTCATGGAATAGTGGCTAGTTGGGTTACTAATCTAATAATAATTAATTCTGGAATAATTCACTTAAAAACCTAATTTAACCTAATAATAATCTGAATATAATCTAAACATGCAAGTTTGGCCATCAAAAGTCATGTTTCCAATTTTGGAAACCATGGCACGCAAATCGAGGCGTACCGTTGACTATTTAGTCAAACGCTGTAAACTTTAGATTTTGAAAGTGCACCTTGGTAAATTTCAGTGCCACGAGTGTGCTGGAATCAACCGTGCCGCAAAATCACGCTTTGGTCAAAAGATATCACCGTTATGGCTAATCGTGACCAAAATGGTGTTCAACCGATCAATTCTGAGTTCAACAGAATAAATAAAATAATAAATTAAAGAAATAATTTCTGGAAAAATTTATGTCGTAGAGCTCTGTGTTAGATTTCTGAAACTTTAAACGGTTCGTGATTTCGATTTCTGGTTCTCCCGGAATCTCGAAAACACCTAAACGTGTCAAGTTTTGGACAACCGACACTCTACGAATTTTCCAAAAATTTAGGAATAATATCTATGAAAATAAATTACATATTCAGAAATTTTACCTCAATACAAATCCAACAAAAAAAATGGCGCACGAAAATCACGTCGGACTTGACGGCAATCGCTTCGAGAAGTCGGAAACCCTAGTTGAGTTCTCTCACAAAAAGCTGCTAAAATTTCTAGGTTTAACAAATATAATAATATATATATATATATAGGAGAGAGAGTCAGTGGGCTGCTGGGTGCCGACAGGTGGGCCCAGTGCTGACTGTACAGCTGACTATGCAGATGACTGTGTAATTAGTTAATTTAAATGCAGAAATCGTTAAAAACTCATTTTAATTCCAAATAACTCCAAATAAATATCAGAAAAAATCCAGAAAATTATAGAAAATACATTTAACCTTATAGAATATAAATAAAAATGTTTTACCTTATATTAGTCCTAAATGGCCTCATAATAAATATTGGAAGTCTTTAAAAATATATAAACTTTAATGAATAAATACTTAAATATTGCCAAAAATTATGGAAAAATTCTAGAAAATATAAAATAGCATAATGAAAACTAGAAAAATATTTGGGGTCAATATATGCTCATAGGATTGCACAGTAAATTCTAGAAGTCTTAGAAAATAGGTTTTTCCTATATTTAATTATCTAAAAATTTCATAAAAATTGTAGAAAAATACAGAAAACATATTTAACCTAATAGAGCCTAAAGAAAAATAATGGGTCTCAAAATAGTCACAAATGGCCTCAAAATAAATTATGAAAGTCATTCATAAATATAAATTTTTATAGAATAAATATTTAAAAATATATAAAAATGTCTAAAAATCATAATAAAATATAATATAGCTATAGAATACATATAGACCCTATCTAGAAATCATGTGACCACAAGATGTTCATAACTCACCTGTGGGATTAGTCACAACTCCAATGATCATAGAAAAATTAAATGTAAACTAATCAAAAAAAAATATCACAAAATTTTGGGAAGAGGAGTTACAAATCTACCCACCTTAAAAATAATTTCGTCCTCGAAATTCTAATTCATAACTATTCCTTTAAAATCAAAATCTACTATTACCTTAATCTTCTCAAATTTAATTTCTCAAAAATATTCTATGAACTTATCTAGTCATTTTATAACTCCGAATACTTGAGGACTTCTACCCACCTTTGGTCAAACTACTCCTCAAAATACGGTCACTAAAATCTTATAACCTTCTAACTAGTTGCTAACGATTCTACTAACAGATATCTAGGGCGTATGGCATCTATAATCCATTATATCTATAAACAACCAAATATTCAATAGTCAAGCAATATTATACAATAACTTAGGAATCTCTGATGAATTCTAGACAGAATGATCATTCGTCACCCGAAATAGGAAGGGACGAGAATCAATGGTACGGGAGGGCAAGAAAGAATAATCGAGAACGAATACAAGATTTCAAAGGCGGTAAAAAAATTCTAAGAGAATTTTCAAGGCAGAGTGGATTGAGATTTCTAAGGTTTAGTCAAATTTGCAGGCTCGTATCAGTACAGTTACGTAACCGATACGATATGCTCTGACCTGTATGGGCTACCAAAAAAACTTGTCATGATCTGCACCCACTTTTTGGACGCGAGAGCGTGAGCAAGCCAGCTACGCATCGAGTGGACTCCAACCCGACTCAAATACGTAAACGCTGTCACGGCTATGGCAATGGGCCTAATCAGGGTGATGCAATCTATATCTCAATCCATAATAAGAATAATAATCAAGAATGAACAAGTATGGGTCGTGGTCTGCAGCCCACTAGCATGTATGTCCGATTAGACTACAAGAAATAACATGAGTCTATAAACTGAATCAATAAATATAAAATATTATGATAATGAAAGGAAAACACGATCTGGATGAACTGGATAATAAATATGGTATCAATACCTGAATCTCGCAAGCAATACCATCACATTCGGACCCCACAAGTGTCATAATCATCCGTCATCCAGAGCTTCTAACTAACTCCACGCAATAACTAACCTGAAGAGATCATCAGGTCCTCAGAGGACGTAGCAAGATACATAAAAACATGCCTATCTAGCAGTTTATCATGCAATAAAGAAAATACAGAAAATAAACGAAAAAAGACCAATCAGCATGAAAATACGACTATACACGACTGGAAGAATCACTACGCCTAAATGAACTGCTGGAGAAGAACAAGAGAACACAATATCATGATGTCAATAGATAACCAATCGAATACTCAAACCTTCGCCCCTAGTGTGGACTCGCAGGTTTGAACAACTACTAGTCCTCGCCCCTAGTGTGGACTCGCAAGCTAGCATCACCCTCGTCCCTAGTGTAGACTCGCAGGTGTGAACCATATACTATTAACCCTCGTCCCTGGTGTGGACTCGCATGCTAGCATCACCCTCGTCCCTAGTGTGGACTCGCAGGTGTGGACAAATAACTACTAACCCTCGCCCCTAATATGGACTTGCAGGTTAGCTTAACTACTAACCCTCGCCCCTAATATGGACTCGCAGGTTAGCTTAACTACTAATCCTCGCCCCTGGTGCGGACTCGTATGTTAGCTTCAAGAATTTTAAGGTACAGCAGTTCCGTTATGACTTATTCATCCAATGACATAATGCGACTCAGTCCAAGTACAAGCGATGACACGACACGACCCAATCACGATACACGAGAAAACCAATCCAATATGATTACAAGTTAACTATGAACAAGAACTATATATACGTATATCCAATATGAACTACAAAGCTCAATTATAAACAAGGCTATATATATACTAGCAGGCATGATATACAAATCACATATAAATAATCAACTAGTAAAACTGTATAATAATATAAATGTGCATGTAAATAAACCGTAGAGGGAGGCAAGGTATCTTGCCTGTGGTCCTTGCACAAACCGTAGTCACAAGTCGAGGATGACGAGATGCCGATCTAGGAGCTGTCAACCTATAACATATATCACACCATGAACCGTACACGAAAACTATAAATCAATTCTAATGTTCTAATTCTAAATTCATGGAATAGTGGCTAGTTGGGTTACTAATCTAATAATAATTACTTCTAGAATAATTCACTTAAAAACCTAATTTAACCTAATAATAATCTAAATATAATCTAAACAAGCAAGTTTGGCCATCAAAAGTCATGTTTTCAATTATGGAAACCATGGCACGCAAATCGAGACGTGCCGTTGACTATTTAATCAAACGCAGTAAGCTTTAGATTTTGAAAGTGCATCTTGGTAAATTTCAGTGCCACGTGTGTACTGGAATCAACCGTGCCGCAAAATCATGCTTTGGTCAAAAGATATCGTCGTTATGGCTAATCGTGACCAAAACGGTGTTCAACCGATCAATTCTGAGTTCAACAGAATAAATAAA
This sequence comes from Iris pallida, assembly GCA_029216955.1. Taxonomy (NCBI): domain Eukaryota; kingdom Viridiplantae; phylum Streptophyta; class Magnoliopsida; order Asparagales; family Iridaceae; genus Iris; species Iris pallida. Next base: position 4,195,476 of record JANAVB010037818.1, read on the forward strand.
ATAATAAATTAATGAAATAATTTCTGGGAAAAATTTATGCCGTAGAGCTCTGTGTTAGCTTTTCGAAACATTAAACAGTTCATGATTTCGATTTCTGTTTCTCTAGGAATCTCGAAAACACCGAAACGTGTCAAGTTTTGGACAACCGACACTCTACGAATTTTCCAGAAATTTAGGAATAATATCTATGAAAATAAATTACATATTCAGAAATTTTACCTCAATACGTATCCAACAAAAAAATGGCGCGCAAAAATCACGTCGGAGTTGACGGCAATCGCTTCGGGAATTCGGAAACCCTAGATGAGTTCTCCCACAAAAAGCTGCTGAAATTTCTAGGTTTAACGAATATAATAATACATATATATAGTAGAGAGAGTCGGTGGGCTGCTGGACGCCGACAGGTGGGCCCAGTGCTGACTGTACAGCTGACTATGCAGATGACTGTGTAATTAGTTAATTTAAATGCAGAAATCGTTAAAAACTCATTTTAACTCCAAATAACTCCAAATAAATATCAGAAAAAATCCAGAAAATTATAGAAAATACATTTAACCTTATAGAATATAAATAAAAATGTTTTACCTTAGAGTAGTCCTAAATGGCCTCATAATAAATATTGGATGTCTTTAAAAATATATAAACTTTAATGAATAAATACTTAAATATTGCCAAAAATTATGAAAAAATTCTAGAAAATATAAAATAGCATAATGAACACTAGAAAAATATTTGGGGTCAATATGCTCATAGGATTGCACAGTAAATTCTAGAAGTCTTAAAAAATAGGTTTTTCCTATATTTAATTATCTAAAAATTCCAGAAAAATTGTAGAAAAATACAGAAAATATATTTAACCTAATAGAGCCTAAAAAAATAATGGGTCTCAAAATAGTCACAAATGGCCTCAAAATAAATTATGAAAGTCATTCATAAATATAAATCTTCATAGAATAAATATTTAAAAATATATAAAAATGTCTAAAATCATAATAAAATATAATATAGCTATAGAATGCATATAGACCCTATCTAGAGATCATATGACCACAAGATGGTCATAACTCACTTGTGGGCTTAGTCACAACTCCAATGATCATAGAAAAATTAAATGTAAACTAATCAAAAAAATATCACAAAATTTCGGAAAGAGGAGTTACAGGCGAAGACAAATCCAATACCAACAAATAAGGAAGAAATACATAGAAAATGAGATGAGCTTGGCGAGCGAAGCGAAGACGATCAAAGTAAAATTATCTCCGAGGAAATAATGACGATCATGGTCACGGCTAGAACACCTGCGAAAGACAAGAGCACACACCTAGAGAGATAACCAGGTCCTCAGAGGGACGTAACAAGATACAATAAACATGCCATATAAATACTGAATATAAAACATGCCACAATCAAAAAAAGTGACAAGACATAAGTGAGGTAACCTAACCGTACTAAAGTGATCATGCAGTTAAGAACAAATCTTTCGTCGCATGAGCCCTGGTTGTAAATAGGATCTGGTATAGTCCCCACTTGGGCACCAGTGACCTAAGCGCATGACGTTCAAAAACGACAGTGGCCAACCTGAGAGGCTCATACCCGTATCTCCAGCGGAGCTTCCGGGTTACAAGGGAAGTACAATCGAAGCCCATACGACAAGGAAATGTTCTCCCCACCCAATGTACCTATCATGTAGTATCCACGACCATGTAGCACTACTAACCGTCAAGTCTTCTAACATACAACTATTGACAGTTAGACCTAACACACGTCCTGTACGTATCAGTGATCAGCCAACACGCAAGTCCGTAGGCTAAATGCTACTCATAACTCACACATCTCGTGGCACATCAGGGTCAAATTTATGTAATGCACTAAACTAGTGGTAGTTCCTTAACTCTAGGTCTATATGCAATCAAAGGATAAATAATAAGGTACAGCTAATATCACTGAGCAGGCAGTAAATCAAGAACTGAAAATAAATGAACAGTGATATGTAATAAAATGGAAACTAAAAATAAACAGTATAATGGCAAGGTATCTTGCCTGATGTTACGCCTGGTGTGCGATAATATGACAAGTCCAGCTTGGTCCAATAGGCATAGTTAAGGTACAGAGGTCCAAGGTCGCGAGGAAATAAGAAAGATGATCAGTCGCAATCAAGATATTTGAGAGAATTTGGGTAAAATACTTATATTATTTTGTAGAAATATTTATGATACTTTGGAAAATATCTTTCATTAGTCCAAAATATTTTAGATAAATCCATACTTGAAAAATGAGTTTTAATTTAGAAACTACCATTTTATTAGTTAAAATAATTTTACATAAATACTTGAAATTAGTTATATATATTAATTTAATTTGAGAAATACTTTTTATTAAATACTCTGATAAATCAAAATCGTATTCAGATATAGGCTTGTAAAAGTAGAATTTTTGGTAGACATCTATGTTATATTAGTCTAAAATATTTCAATGAATATATATAAATCTAGAAAAATATTTTAGGGAAATTTTGAATATTTAAAATTACCTATATAACTCTATCATTTATTCTATACATGTAGTTGAAAATAATAATAATAAAAAAAATTTAAAAATAATAATTTAATAATAATAATGGCAATAATAATAATAATAGAACTAATAATAATAACTATAATAAAACCTAAAACTAAACAGCTTTTTCCCCTAATTCGATATGGAGAAAAAGAGAGAGAGCGGGGAAGAACGGCTTACAGAGGGGCTCGCCGGCGTGGTCACCGGCGGCGAAGCGCGGAAGGGGGGACGGTTGCTCTAGGCTCAACTGTCGGTGGTGGCGCGGTCGTAGTTCTGGAGGCGGAGGCGCGGCGTCGGGAAGAGGAGCGACGTGGTTTTGGACGGTGGTCGGCGGTGGACCCACGCACGGTGGCGCCGGGGTTTGGGCGGCGCGGTGGCGTCTCGGTTCCCTCGGGTCGGAGCGGGTCGCTCGTAGCAGAGGCGCCGGGATTGAAGTGATTGTTTTCTGAACAGATTCCTATAGTTGTACTTTCCCAAAAAATAATTGTACTCTTGTACTTTCTTTTTTCTTAGTTTGTAAAGAAACTTTTGTTTTTGCAAACAGACATATAAGTTGCGCTTCTCAAACATGCGCAGGAGATAGTGGGCCTTATCTATGAAGCCATGGTGAATGAGGGTGCCGAGTCCCCGGGTGGCCGCTTGAATGTGCTCCATAGTGGAGAAAGTTTAGATGGTCGAACTTGTGGTCGATGTAGCTGCGAACATCAGGAGTAAGGATTGAAGCAGGCTGAGCGGCAAGGTCAGCAGCAACCGCCGGAGTGGTACGACCATGGTCCTTGGCTTTGGCAAGAGGAGTAGGATGAGGATCACCCACGAGGCATTGAGTGAGATCAACCCCATTGGCCTCGAGAATCATAGTGATGTACATGCCAAAGATAAGAGAGCGATGAAGGGATTCGCGGATAAGGATCATATTGAAGATGATTAATTTGGCGAGGGAGAAGGGTTGCTTGGAGACGTAGTAGTACATGGCAATCATTTCCTCTGTAGTTAGGCTATTCATGTTGTCGAATTTAGGAGTGATGTTGTGGCAAAGGATGCGATGAAAGTCATGGAAGGAGGGGTTGAGATCTTTGTCCTCCGGCCTCTGAACAACGAAACCCTCGCAAATGTTGAAGTGAAATTCCTCGTAGCTGAGGTCAGAAAAGATGTTGATGTGGTCGAGAGTATTCGAAAGAGAACGATAGGACTTTCGCTCTTGTAGGCCAAGAATGTTGGCCAGAGAGGAGGCAGTAACAGTGATCTTGACTCCACCAACTTTGGTTTCAAACTCAGGGTCGTTCTTGACGGGAACCCGATTGCAGTAGAACATCTTGGTGGCATTTGGGTAGTAGTCTACTTGTCGTTCGAGAAGCTCGTCAATACCAGAAAATGTGAAGTATTTACGATGAGCGGGAAAGGTGAGCCAAGAGAGAGGCTTCCCGGGGTAGATAGGCACTTTTTGGTAAAAGGAGAGCCACTCGCGGGAGTGCTGGACGGTTTTGAAGATTGTAGGATTGAAGCCTTGAGTCGGAGCACGACAGAATAAGGCGACGAAGGGCGGTGTGGCAGAGGAGGATGAGCCGTCGTGGCTAAAGCGTTTGCCATGAGAAGCCATGGGATAGGAAGAGAAGAGTGTTAAGAGAGTGGGATAGATATAAAGGAGATAAGTGATAGAAGAAAAAATGAGGAGGAGTTTATAGGAAGGAAGGGGTGGTTGGAGGGGAAGTAAAGATAGTGGGCCTTATCTATGAAGCCATGGCTTCATAGATAGTGGGCCTTATCTATGAAGCCATGGTGAATGAAGGAACAGATTTTAAAGAAGAGGAAGGGGCGGCAGCACTTCATTTTTCGAAACTGTTCAGCAAATCCAGAAAATTCGGTAGAAAATGGCAAATTTCCGACGGAAAATTCGGTCGAAGATAAGATCGAATTAAATAGGGTAGGTGAGAGGTCAAGTCGGGTGTATAAAACGAAAATACAGCGAGTACAAATAAGTGCTGGAATAATTATGGATAATTCTACGAATTTTTGCAAAAATTTGACAAAAAATCCTATGTGGCAGTTCAAATAGTTGCTGGAAGAGATCGGATTATCCGGCGGATTTCTGTGGAAATCCTTCGAATAATCCAAAAAATTGAACAACAACGTTTAAAAGGTCTTTTCAAGGAGGCCGATTTTGCGACAAATGAAGGTGAAGAAATCTTCGGCAAGAGGTTTGGTGAAGATGTCAGCAAGTTGATGGTCAGTGTCGATAAATTCGAGACGAATGTCTTCCTTGAGTTGATGGTCCCGCAAAAAGTGGTGTTGAATCTCAATGTGTTTAGTACGTGAGTGACAAATCAGGTTTTTAGTGAGATTAAAAGAGCTTGTATTATCACATTTGATAGAAATACCATAATAAATTAGTGTTTGTGTCATCCAAAGGATTTGTGCATAACAACATCCAGCCGCAATGTATTCGGCCTCAGTTGTAGAAATAGCAACAGAGTTTTGTTTCTTGCTAAACCTTGAAACCAAAGATTTCCCTAAGAATTGGCATGTGTCGCTAGTGGTTTTTCGGTCAATCTTGCAACCGGCAAAATTCGAATCCGAATAGCCGAGAAGCTCAAAGGATGAGAATTTTGGATACCAAAGTCCCATGTTAATGGTACCTTTGAGATATCGAAAAATATGCTTGACAGCACATAAGTGAGATTCTTTGGGATTCGCTTGGTATCGTGCATATAAGCAAATACTAAACATCATATCAGGACGACTAGAAGTTAAGTAAAGTAAGCTACCAATCATACCTCGATACTTACGAATATCGATCGAAACACCATTTTCATCTTGATCAAGCTTGGTCATTGTGGCCATAGGAGCCCTCATTGTTTTGGATGAATCTAGTTCAAAGCGCTTCACGAGATCCTTTGTATATTTAGCTTGATTGATGAATGTGCCTTGAGGTCCTTACTTGATTTGTAGACCGAGAAAGAATGACAATTCTCCCATCATGATAATTTCAAATTCATCTTGCATAACGTTGGCAAATTCTACACATAGTGTCTTGTTAATGGAAGCAAAAATGATATCATCAACATAAATTTGGACTAACAGAAGTATTTCATTAAGAGTTTTGATTAAAAAAAAGTGTTGTGTCAACTTTGCCCTTAGAAAAGTTGTGAGAAATAAAAACAAAATTAAGGCGCCCATACCAAGCACGAAGAGCTTGCTTGAGTCCATAAAGGGCTTTGTGTAGTTTAAAAATATGATCAGGAAATTAAAAGTCCTCAAAGTCGGGAGATTGCTTGACATAAACCTCTTCTTTAATAAACCCATTTTAAAATGCACTTTTGACATCCATTTGAAAAAGCTTAAAATCATTTAAACAAACAAACGCATAAAGCATTCGAATGGATTCAAGGTGAGCAACCGGAGCATAGGTTTCTTCGTAGTCAATGCCTTCCTCTTGGTTATAGCCTTGAGCAATCAATCGTACATTGTTACGAGTGGCGAAACCATCTTCATTAAGTTTATTTTGAAATACCCACATTGTTCCAATAATGGGATAGTTGTGGGACTTAGGAACGAGTTCCCAAACATTGTTTCACTCAAATTGATTTAGCTCTTCTTGTATGGCATTCATCCAAAGTTTATCATTAAAGGCATTATTAACATTTTTAGGCTCTATTTGTGAGATAAAAGCCACAATGGCACAATGATCCGTGTAGAAGATCTAGTACTAATTCGTGAGGAAGGATCACCAATAATAAGCTCCTTTGGATGATGGGGGACAAATTGGGAAGATCTTCTTGAGGAGGCTCTAATGGTGGAGAGAGTCTTCGGATGTAGTGGTCTCAACTTCATTGCTAGATGAAGGAGTACTAGTATTTCCATGAAAAGAGTTTTTCAAAGCAAAATAGATGTCATCCACATCATTTGAGGAGTTGGATATAGAAGTGTTAAGTTCGTCAAAGGAGACATTAACTGACTCTTCGACAACAAGACTTCTTTTGTTGAATACACGAAATCCTTTGCTATGCATAGAGTAACCAAGGAAGATACCTTCATAGGCTTTTTCATCAAATTTGCCTAGGTTATCCTTGGTGTTCAAATGAAACATTTGTATCCAAAAACTTTATAATATTCAATAGAAGAAATGTTGTCAAACCAAAGCTCATATAGAGTTTTCTTAGAAATAGCACTACAAGAAAATGTAGTATTTACGGCGCGTAATTTACGGCACGCAGTAACTGCGTGCCGTAAATGACACACTTTTACGGCGCGCATATTTGTGTGCCGTAAATGAGTTATTTTTTGTCTTTGTTACGGCATATTTGGTATGCAAGCCGTCATTGTAAACGTATTTACGGCATGCAGGTATGTGCGCCGTGAATGATAACCTATTTACGGCATGCATTTGTGTACGCCGTGAATGATTTTTCATTGACGGCATGCACTTGTGAGTGCCGTAAATGACAGCTCATTTATGGCATGCATTTGTGCATGCCGTGTATAGTGCAATTGATTCTTCTGAGAAACTTTTCAATTATGGTGGACCCGGGCCATATTGTTCCCAAATTTATAACTTTATCTATGTATATATCTCTACCGTAGCAATTTAGCAGAAGAGACGCGGGGGAAAAAATTAGGGCATGGGAGGGTTCTTCTCCCACAATCCAGAAGAGCCGCGGGAAAAAAAAATAGGGCAAAGGAGGCGTACTCGTTGCTCATCGTTCTTCTCCCACAATCCAAGAGTTTTCTATTCCTTTTCTTTGCAAAGGTGAGATTCAAAAGCTATGTAGAATCTCTTTCTGATTTAGTGTTATTTTAGACAGGGAAAATATGTTCTTTCATGTGGTGGTCACTGTAACAACAAATCAAATTTCCCAATTATGTTGCTTTTGACAGGGAAAAGATCCTCGTGATTTATTCAATTCGTACCTAAATATTTCTCGTGATTAGGAAGTAGCACGATCAGGACGGAGGTATCATCTATATTCCTCAATCACTTAACAATTATTCTTTGAATATTATCATGGATTGATGTACAAAATAATTGTGTCTTTTTTTCTTCTACTGAACATCCAAAGGACATATTCCCATCAAATATATATGTAGTAAGAATAGGTATATGTGATCGTGCAGATGATGGATCAGTCAAATCTCAACATTGCACAATGTTTTCATGAGGTCATTTTCATCTCTATATGTAACCATTTTTCTTAATTGTCATCCTAGGCAAGTTGTTGTCCACTTTTAGTTGTGTCCATCATGGTACTTTTAACCATTAATATTAAGAAACTCAGTTGAATTGTTTATTCATGAATTACACACATTTTTTTGGATTGGTTTTCACAACTTGCAATCAAGCTGAACTGGCATGCTTTTTAGGTTACAATTCAATTAAGAATGAGTTGTTTATTTATATGAGCCAAAACAGACTTTGTTCTTAATCAGGAACCTAATTCATGAGGGTGCAGCCGTATAACATGTAACTATGAGACAAAACATTTTTCAGAAGGATCTCTTTCGAGCCGCAAGAGGGAAGAGAGAGAGGTGGAGGTTGGGGGTTGGGGGAGGATGTACATAATTGTTGCTTTAAATGTCCTTTAAAAGGCTCATCTGCCTACCACCTTTTCCTTTATTTGGCACTAATAAAAGAAATTAAGAATTATTTTCTCTTTTCCAATAGCTATCATGATTGCACAAAACAGAGAAAATGAAACAATACATTTGTGTTTAAATGAAACAGTACATTTGTGTATAACTTGCGTAGGCACAATGAAACTACAGATGTTTAATAAGCAAAAGGGAAGGCTTAAGAAAATAAAAATCATACAAAGGAAATAGTGAAGGACCTTCTGAAACTTAAAAAATTATACGGGGCCTTCTAAAACTTTAAAAAATATACGATCCTAAACTTCTAAATAAAAATGTTCACCTATACCTTTTACTATTCAGATACACTGTGGACTACCTTAATAACATTGTAACACATAGGATACATAGTTCGAAACACTTCAGAAAATAATGAGAAAATATAGTTAAGTTTTAGAAAGAAACCAATTTGAAATGATAAATATTTTATTGTGGATAACACGATATAAAATATCATGTGCTAAACTGGAGAAAAAAAACATAATTGTGAATCCATATGCATCACAGTAAAAAGGGAGGAAAAACAATATAGACATGATTCCAGGAAGCCCATTATTAAGTTCCTTGTGAAGAACGATGTGAGCTCCACTCATATCATTGGCTTACCCGACATGACGATAATACTGTAATAAAATAAGTATTGTAGGAAAGAAGTCATTTCTATATAAAAAAAGATATATGCATAGAAAAAATTAACTCTTATTAGGTACAATTCTCTCTTGAAATACATATTAAGAAAAGAAAAGGTCAAGATTATACATAAGTATTGCAAATACATATGATTATTTATAGTAATGATATATTTTAGTACATTTCAAATTTTAACTTCTTAAAATGATAATGTTACCTTCAAAACAGAAGTCCTTCATAATAGGAAGGCATCTAAAATTGCCTTATCCCTACTTAGATGTCACCATAAGGTTATAATTTTTAAAATTGGAACCACCTACTCCTTAGTCAGAGCAATAGTGTTAGGAGCAAAGGGACAACAAAAATGTTCTTACCAATTAGACACCAACAAAACTTTCCAAACTTAGAGATTCTTTCATCCAGGATTTAAAAATTGGTCAATATAGATACATATTGGCCAATATATCACATCCGTAATTACAGAGGTTGTGGTTAACTTTATGTGAACTATGTGTAAGAGCATGTATGTATGATACTTTCCCTTGTATGAGGTACAAGAGGGATATACTGAACAGTTTCACTATTATATTTTTTGTTACGGTTTGTTTATTAGCGGGTCATATGTACATCTATAGTACTGATATGCCCTAGCAGCCAACTGGAAGTTATTTTGATTATATATACCATTTCATATCTATACATGTTGACTATTATTACTATGACACTATATGTATCATGCTCTGTAGCTTCTTGTTATACTACTTTAAGCAACATGATAAAATCCCTAGAGTGAATGCGACGGACTTTGGAATTGTGATACGATCATATAAATGAGATCCAAATATTCGAACATAATTCATTCTTAAATGTTCTCGGTAATAGGACCAATAAGGACATTAGTTAAGCTTGAAAAACTGGAACACTCTATGCCGACTTATAGTAACGAGTGTAACTGATTTCATAAGTCGGTAGTGTGTGTGTAGGTGGTCATTAGAGAATGAATTCATTGAACGATTCGATTGAGGAGTTCACAATGGACTACCAATGTGCTATATGTCAATTGGGAAGTCCTACACTATCATTGGTACTAGTCTTTTGATCTGAGATCACCATATATCTTGTGGGCATATATACTTTGATATTACTCCATTGTAGTCCTAGCCCTAACCATGGGGTAGGGTAGACATTGGGTGTAACCAATATCCATGAAAATGGTGAGTTATCAATAAAGATCCTTACTTCTAGGACATGATTAAGGGAGTATCCTATATGATCTGATCCTAGTCTAGTCGACTCAGGACATTGACTGATGGTAAAATTGTATTGTACGGTAATTGAGCATGAACAAGTTCTTGGTGAATGTTGCTACATACTCATACCATACGAGAGCTGCAACACACTAATAAGGTGTGAATTTTAGCTAGCAAATATAATCGAAAAGTTATTCTGGATTGGGCTCCCAGGCTGATAACCGGACAGAACTGAATCCGTTAAACCAGGTGGGGTGGGATTGATTTGATCCAATGTGGCCATCTTGGTGTTGAACATGATGATGGAGAAACATCAAACACTCAATTTGATTACCTGAAAAATTGTTATACAGTACTAGCAGATGTTGCTTTTTTTATGTGTATGGTATTTATTAATTACTAACATGAACTATTGAATTTTTATTCTAAAGAACAAGGTGCTTCTTTTACTGAATACAACAACTTATAATTGAAAATCCTTCAGGACATACCATCAAAACCTAGGCATTTTTCCTTACAGGTATGGACCATGAACTCCTAAGTAACCACTGGATGAGGCACACCATCAAAAGTTAAGATAACACTCTATATTTTTTTATGAAACAACATAGATTTGAAAGAGAATAAGTACTACATCACAGGAATCGATAGCATAAGATATAGACCTTGCTAGACCTAAATAGTATTTATTAATTTTGATAATTGCTATAAATTAAGAAATCATAGAATAAAGTTAAATGTATGATGAAAGATGAATTTTTATTCCTCGATTCCAGTTTGAAACTTGGCATTTCCTTAGCACTTGGAGCTAAAATCGCAAATCAGTAAAGGAATCCGTATCAAGATTTATCTAATAAAATTAGTTAATTATGAAGTACAAAATTTAGGATAAAAATCTAACCGTCAGTCCCAAATAAGGTAATATTGAGCTTCAATTAATCCATTGGTAGGGTTTGGTAATGGTGGCCATACATACTTGTACAAAAAAATTGTCACAAATCTACATGTCCCCTTTTTTGAATACTCAACAATCTACAATTTTTTTGTATTGACGATGAACAATATATATTAGCCATGTTGTAATAACTATACAACAAAAATAACAAAATCAACCAAAAAAATTGTGCTAGCTAGAGAGAGAGAGAGAGCGAGAGAGAGATAGAGGTAGACGGACCTGATTGCGGTAGGAAGGATGTCGCTACTTACGGTAGGAAGGATGTCGGAGCTCGCTGTTTGTGGTAGGATGTATACAGAAATTTGAGGGGATTAAAGCGCCAAATTTATGCCAAATAAATTTGGTCTTGTACTTGTGCGCTTTTTTTCCAGAAAAAATAATAATCTTAAATAGGAAAAAATATATATATATCTAACACACTATAACAAATACTAACGGTTTCACTAATGTACATGTTGTGTATGTCTGTTTGTTTATGTCAAATAAATTTTTATGCCAAATAAATTTTTTATGCCAAATAAATTGTGTATGTTTGTTTGCTTTTTAGGCCAAATAAATTTTTTGCTATCCTTCGCTGGCTTTTCTTATTCTGCAATGTACATGTTGTGTATGTCTGTTTGTTTATTTCTGGGAGTGTGAGGAAGCCGATACGCCTGTGCCTACACTTGTATCTAAACATTTAGTATCGGTGGTTATGACTTACATGGTCTATATATATATATATATATATATATATATATATATATAACAAGTTAACAAGCAAGTTTTCTGTACGTAGAAATCAAACAATCTAGAGTTTGGTAGGTGTGCATCAGTTTGTGAAATTGTTCGGTTGACACCAACACATCACACATTTTAATGTCTTGACCCCTACAAATACCTGCATATATCAATGTCTCGTTTGCTTAGTTTCAGGATAGATATGCAAATATATGAATTCGATCATGAACTAACAAATAGTACTGGTTACTCATTAAAGGCTGATGATAGCATATTAGACAGTATGTGCAATCTATTAGTTGATTCATTAATAACTTATAACTATAAACAAAACCTTGGTTCAGATTTGTCATTTGGTAGTTCTTGAGCTTTAAAAAAAAAGAAATTTCATGTCAAAACCAGATTAAATACCACTCTGCTCTGCTGCAGAGAACAAAATTATGTTTTCCCTTGATATGGAGAGGGAAAATATGTAGGCCTAGACTGGATATACTGAATTGCATATACTGCTACTGCATTCATACTGCTATTGTAAGTACTACTGCTACTGCTTTGTATTGAGCTACTGCATTCATACTTCAAATGTCTATGTATATTTATTGTACATTTTTGTTGTCATCAACGCATATGTATGTTTCCTCTCCATTTCATTCTTTGTGGATCCTCTTCCTTCCCAATCCATTTCATCAAACAGCTCGTAAAGAAACTAGGAAAAAAGTTAAGATCCTCTCTTGCTCTCTAAAAAATAATAATATGACCACACAAGAACTGGAAAACTGCTATTAATTCAGTCCTTATCCTAGTAGTGTATCTTTGTATAGAATTTGATTAATTTTACAAAATCAATGAACTTACATACTTTGCTTGATAGAGGTTTTCTTCCTGATGTTTCATACGTCTGCTTTTACAGGTCAGGTTCGTCGTGATGGGGAATATGTTCTGCACAGAACTGCACATCCATCGTAGGTATGACCTGAAAGGTTCTACTCAAGGAAGATCAACTAGAGTAGCTTCCCAGGTTCACTTATTAGAGGAAGCACAATGAGAGCATCTGTAGCTTCCCAGGTTCAATTTCATTGCCATTAGATCATTCTTACTTGGCTCTTCTATTGCATCTAATCTTCAAGACCTTCCATTAACATGCAAGCTTTATATTCTTGGCACTTGTGACTATTGGTCCCTTTCTTTCTCATATGCAGCCAAAGCTATGTTCTGTCTTCGTCAACTCACTGGATGAATTGAAGATTGTTGTCCAACTTGTTTATTATCTGAATTTTCTTTACACTGCACAATGAGGAATTGATTTGCCATTACTGGATTATGAGGATTCAAACAATTCTTGTGGTCTCTTTAGTCCTTTAACTTTGCCTCTTGGGGCCTTGCAAGTTAGCAATTATTAGAGCAATTGATAAGTCAAGGAATACATTAATCTTCCTTCCAGTTAAAATAACCCGAAGATCTAAGGGCTGATATGCCCATACACGTGACTCATCTTGAACCTCTGATGTTTTATTTTGGATGTTAAGCTAGGTTTGCTATACTTAAACCTTCATAAAGTTCATTGCTGCTTTTTCTTAGCAGGAGTAAGTTGGAATTTTCTGTTCTGTTGGAGAATTTAAATGAGCTCCTATACCTGAATGCAAAAGTTTCAATATGGACAAGTGAGACTCATCTTGAATTTATTTATTAAATCCTTGACAGAAAAGTTATCCATCAACAGCTGATTTTTTATTTATTTGTGCGCATATTACCAATTTCAATATGGACGGAATGGGACGATTGACTGAGCAATGGTTGTGTTTATGCATACATTAATTTGTGCCCATAATACTCATTTATTTATGTATATTTTTTCATTGTTGTGTTTATATATACATCAAATTGGATATAATGAACTAAAACACATTTTATGTTTGTGCAGGTTATCAATCAATAAAAATATTTGGGTTTGTGTTTGAAGCTTCACCTCTGCAACCATTTGAGCCGAAATTTGTCATAGAAGACAATTTACATTTTTTTCCCCAAAGTAGGACAAATTATGAAACAAGCTCAATTTGTATTGAAATATTGTATTGTTCTTATAATTCAGTACTAAAATACTTTTGTAGTTCATGAAACAATATGGCATGATACTTTGGCATGGGCTTTTGTTTGCTATTAATGTATTTTGGCTATTGAATCCGATTATTTTTATGATATCACGTGTCTGGGTTCTTTTGAATTACGTTTCACTTTTGTAGTTTGATTGGGATTATATGCCAGTGATCAACTATTTCTTTAACTTATGTTTGTTGTGTTATATATTTTGTTTACCCTTGATATCCTTGCGTAAATAAATAGGCCGGATTGGTATGGAAATAATAATAATAATAATAATAATAATAATAATAATAATAAATTATTATTATTATTATTATTATTATTATTATTAGATAAAAATAATTCATAAAATATTATTTACAGCACGCTACATATGTCATAAATGGCAAATATCAAAAATATCTTTTACGGCATCAAAATGTATGCTATATTTGATCATGTGCGAATAACTATTACGGTGTGCATCTATACGCCGTATTTGACCCAGTACGAATATCTATTACGACGCACATATGTATGCCGTGAAAGAGCAATTACGGCACACGAAATATGCCGTAAATGGTTGTCGAAATTCAGTAAAAAATATCTATTACGGCGCGCACATGTATGCCATGAAAGAGCAATTACGGCACACACAATATGCCGTAAATGGTCGTCGAGATTCTGTAAAAAAGACATTTACGACGTTAATATGTTTACATTTACGGCATTCAAAATGCACCGTAAATAATAGGCTCATTTACGGCATGAGCTTTTACGGCACCAAAATGTATGCCGTAAAAGCTCATTTACGGCGCGTTTCGCGTGCCGTAAATGATCGGTATTCTTGTAGTGTAGGTCTAATTAAGACTCTATTTATAACATAACATGTCGTGTTAACGACTTTCGCCCAAAAGTATTAGGGAAGCTTGTATTGGTTTAACATGACTCTTACTATATCACCAAGATTTCTATTTTTTCTTTCCATGACACCATTTTGTTGTGGAGTTCGAGGACAATCAAAATTATGACCAAAACTATTCTTTTCATAAAATCTTTTAAAATCAGCATTATCAAATTCTCCTTCATGATCACTTTTAATTTTGTTGACCATAATACCTTTTTCATTTTGAACTCTTTTACAAAGGGCAACAAATTCATGAAAAATATCACTTTTATTTGCAAGAAAAATAACCCAAGTAAATCTCGAAAAATTATCAACTAAAACGAAAGCATAGAGTTTGCCACCAAGACTGGCAACTCTGCTAGGACCAAATAAATCCATATGAATAAGTTGGAGAGGTCTAGTAGTGCTCACGAAGTTGATGTATTTGAAGGAAAACTTTGTTAACTTACTATTCTCGCATTCTTCAAATACCATATCTTTCTTGAATGGAATGCTTGGGAGTCCTCTAACGAGTTTCTTGGAGGTAAGTCAGGAAATGATGTCTATGTTAGCATGTCTAAGTCTCATATGCCAAAGCCAACTATCATCATTCTTTGCTACTAAGCACCTGTCATTGTTAGTACTTTCAACAAGATAAAGAACATAGATATTGTTCTCTCCAATACCTTTATACACAGTAGATCCACTAGTGCTATCGGTGATGAAGCACTTGTGTTAACAAAATTAATATCATAGCCATTATCCGTAAGATGGCTAATGGTAAGAAGGTTGTGCTTGAGATTTGTAACAATACAAACATTTTTAATGCACGGATAATGAGGGGAGCCGATATTACCATTTCCTATGACATACACCTTTAAATTATTGCCGGAGGATACATGTCCTTCTTTCTTCATCGATAGTGTTGCAAAAAGTAAAGCATCACCGGTCATGTGCCATGAAAACCCGATATCGAAAATCCACTTGCTCCTAGCATGTGAAGGAGGGTTCACCTACAAAATAAATTGAAGATGAAGACTTTGGTACCCAAGAATGTTTGGGTCCTTGATTGTTAGTTTTAGGAATCCATTTAAACATTTCATATCAACATGTTTTCTCATTTGACAATAGTAAGAAGTGTATCCAAGGAGACCACAATAGTGGCACATCATAGGTGTTATAGGTCTAGAGGAGAGTGAGTGAGTATCATGGATATGAGAAATTCTAGTATGATTAGGAGTTTTGACATGATTATTATGGAGATGATAGTAGAAAGAAAAATGTGAAGTATTTTTCTTTACGAAGGGTCCTTTTCTTGTATGCATTTGGTTAGGATAGGACCTATGTGTTGTGTTCTTGTGAGTGTCGGGCTTGTGACTAGTGTTGTGATGTGTGTTGGTATGCCCTTGTGCATTTTTGTGAGCCATGTCCCTATCAACTTATTTCTTGCCATTTGCAAGAAGGCCATTGTACTTTATATAGGTTGCATATTCTCTTTGATTTGCAGCAAGTGTCTTGTGCGTAGCAAATTCATATCCTTCTTTGAGGGATTGAATTTTGACGTCCTTTTTCTTGATGACGTCTTGTGATTCTTGGAGCTTTATCGTAGAGACTCTATCTCATCTGTGTCAGAAGTAGACGATTTTTCTTTTATATCAAGAATGATGTTGGAAAGTCTTTCTATTTCTTATTTGTGAGCATCAATCTCTTTGAGCGACTTCTTATACTTGTTTCTTATGACCTTGTGTTCATCGTGTAATTCAAAAATGGTATTTTCTAATTCATTATAAGAAAGACCATTAATAGATAAGTCATCGAGTACCTCAGTTGCCATGAGACAAACATTTGTGTTATGCTTGCATTTTTTATCATTGTCTGAGTCGCTAGCATCACTTTCACACCAGATGCTAGTGTTGATGTATTTCCTGGAAGATGAGCTTCCTTTATTGGACTTCTCGTATCTGCTTGATTCTTTTCTTCCAATGGGACAGTCTCTCTTGATGTGTCTGGTTCTTCTGCAGTTGTAGCAAGCGGGTTCTTCATCGTTGTCCCATCGTGTACGGTTTTCTTTGTTGAACTTAAGAAACTTTCGAAAGTGTTTGGCGGTGAGAGCAATTTCTTCATCATCCGATTCATCATCGTCGAAACCATCTTTTGAAGCGGACTTGGTGACCTTGAGAGCAAGAGACTTTTCCTTCTCCTTTGCTTTCTCCTTCTCTTTCTCTTATACGGAGGATTCCTTTTGATCCTTCATGTCTAGCTCGTGCGTCATAAGCTTTCCTATGAGGGTCTCAAGGTTCATAGTTGTTAGATCGCTTCCTTCAATAATGGCAGTAGCCTTGGGATTCTGGGATTCTATCCTTTCATTAGTCTCCTGAGAATTTTTCTAATCTTTTCGTGAGTAGGATATTCCTTGCCAAGAGAAGAGAGAGGGTTAATGATATCAAAGAATTGAGTAAACATAAAAGTAATAGACTCATCTTATTTTATTTTTATGGATTCATATTCTTGTGTGAGTCTACTAATATTTGATTTCTTCACTTGAGAAGTTCCCTTGTGAGTGACTTCCAAAAGTTTCCAAATTTTATTGGAAGTTTTACAAGTAGAGATCCTCTTGAATTCGTTGCTATCAAGAGCGCAATAGAGAGCGTTCATAGCCTTTGCGTCTCGGCTAGCAATCTTTTTATCATTCTCGGTAAGTTTATCTCTAAGGGTTTCTGAAATAACTTCCTCATCAGCTATAGAAGATTTAGGAATTTCATTTACTACATAATCCCATAGATCAAAGTCCAGAGATTTTAAGTAAATGCTCATCCTGATTTTCTAGTAGTTGTAGTTGGTCACATCAAATAGAGGAGGTCTATTTGTAGAGTGTCCTTTATTGTGGAATGAGTTGGTACTAGGGTTAGTGGCCATGGATCACTCTAAGGGAGCGTTTGGTACGCGGTATTTTTTTTATTCCCGAGAAAATTTAAGATGGGAATCTATTACCACGTTTGTTTGGCTTATAAAAAATTTATTTCCAGGAATTATAAATACCCGGGTAAATAGTTTACCCACAAAATATGGAAATTCTATCCATTGAGAATAGGTGGGTATTTTTTTGCCCGGGCAAAAAAAAATTGTCTAAATTTTTTTCTTTTTTTTGATCAATTTTGATTAGTTTTGAACATTTTTTCTTTTTTTGTCGTTTTTATCGCTTTTTGTCGTTTTACCATTTTTTTTGTCGTTTTAAAGCGATTTTTGTCGTTTTAACCCATTTTTTGTCACTTTTTGATTATTTTTTGTCGTTTTTATCGTTTTTTGTCATTTTTACCAATTTTTTGTCGTTTTAAGCGATTTTTTGTCGTTTTTAACCCATTTTGTCTTTTTGTCACTTTTTGATTATTTTTTATCGTTTTTACCCAATTTTTGTCCTTGTTGTCGTTTTTTTTGTCAATTTTTGTCGTTTTAAGCAATTTTTAGCTTTTTTGTTATTTTTACCCTTTTTAGCCTTTTTGTCGTTTTTGTGGTTTTTTGGTCATTTTTACTGATTTTATGGCTTTTTTGTCATTTTGTCGCTTTTTGTCGCTTTTACCGACTTTTTGTCGTTTTTGTCGCTTCTTGGTTATTTGTCGTTTTAACCGATTTTTTTTTATTTTTACCTTTTTTGTCGTTTTTAACCGATTTTTTGTCATTTTTGTCGTTTTAACCGATTTTTTTGTCCTTTTTTGTCATTTATATCGATTATATTTTCGTTTTTGTCATTTTTTGGTTATTTTTTGTCGTTTTAACCGATTTTTTTGTTGTTTTTTAACCGATTTTTTGTCGCTTGAACCGATTTTTTGTTGTTTTGTCGTTTTTGCCGCATTTTGATTTTTTGTCGTTTTTACCGATTTTATGTCGTGTTTTTCATTATTTTTGTCGTTTTACCCTTTTTTTTGTTATTTTTTGTCGTTTTTACCCTTATTTGTTATTTTTTGTCGTTTATACATTTTTTGTCGCTTTTTGGTCATTTTTGTCGTTTTAAACGATTTTTTGTCGTTTTTTCATCATTTTTGTCGTATTTTGTTATTTTGTCGTTTTTACCATTTTTTCGTTTTTACCGATTTTTTTGTCGTTTTTACCCGTTTTTTATATTTGTTCATTTTTTTCGTTATTATTATTTTTTATTTTTTTTCGGGAATATTTATATTGTCACCAAACATGGGAATGTAATTTTCCAGGGAATTTAATTCCTTGGAATTTGATTCCCGGGAATATATAATTCCTGGCTATATAGTATTCCGCATACCAAACGCCCCCTAAGAAAGTAAATCCAAAGCAAGAGACGAGACTCTGATACCAATTGTAGAACCCTAGAAGGGGGTGAATAGGTTAATAAAAAGATAACCAATAATTAATAGCAATTAAAGCGATAATAAATGAGAGAGAATCAAACACTCGATGTATCCTGATATCCTCCCAAGGGGCACTCTAGTCTCAGAACTCTCTCCGGCTTTAATCCACTATTTGAGTAAATACTTACAAACGAGTTTGGATCCGAAGAACTCGTCAACTTCTAATACGAGTTTGGATCCGAAGAGCTCGCCAACTTCATACATACGAGTTTTCTTTCGAAGGCTCGTCAACTTCTTACACACAAGTTTTCTATCGAAGGCTCGATCAACTTCAACTTGAGAGAAAAGGAAAAAGGCTTTTGATCTTTTTGAACACGTTGAAGATCTACAACACTTGAATACTCTAGCACTTTTGATTGGATGATAAGTGAAAGCTTTGTAGAGTAATGGTGGAGCTCTTTTCGTAGTTGAAAAATTTAAAGCTCAAATGGATAAGTCTTTATGAAGAGAGAGGATTCCTATTTATACAAATCCAAAGGCATAATGACCTTTCAGCCGACAACCGGATTATTCGACAGATTTTTGCGAAAATCCTTCAAATTATTCAAACTACAGTAACGGCTAGAAATAGAGCCGTTGGATACATTTAATGTAGCTGACAGATGTCGTTGGATTTGAATTTTAAATAAGGCCAGCATGGCAAACGGATTATCGGTCGGATTTCTGCGGAACACCGGCAGATTATCCGAACTTTTTCTCACACAACTTGCTATGATTGATCGAATGATCCGTCGAATTTTTTGCGGAACTCCAACAGATTATCCGAACTTTTGCTCACAAACTTGTTGTGATTAATCGGATAATCCGTCGGATTTCTACGGAACTCTGACGAATTATCCGAATTTTTGCTCACAAACTTGTTGTTTCCGATCGGATGATCCATCAGATTTCCGTGGAAGTCCGACGGATTATCCGACTCTTCCTATGTATTTAATTTGAAATTTGCACCATATTAGTTTGCCATCCTTACTAAAATGCGTACAAGATTTCCTAGACACTTAATGACTTATAAAGACAAATGAGCTTTTGATCTGACTTCTATTGCTTTGTCATCGTCATTTTTAGAACTTTATGGTGTCTGTCATTTGATGGTGATTGGAGATATCTTTTCTTCTTTGCTCTAAAAAATTTCATAGGACTTGTTGAAAACATCTTTTTTCTATCTTTGTCTATTTCGTTTGTTCTTTTAGATATATTAGGAATAAAACAGTACAGGGGTTAATTATAGTCAATATATCAAA
The DNA here is from genome assembly GCA_029216955.1 of Iris pallida. Classification (NCBI taxonomy): domain Eukaryota; kingdom Viridiplantae; phylum Streptophyta; class Magnoliopsida; order Asparagales; family Iridaceae; genus Iris; species Iris pallida. The sequence continues at coordinate 4,215,794 of JANAVB010037818.1, forward strand.
GTCGATGTGCAAACATGTCTTAGTTGGGTTCATCTATAGTTGGTGTGCAGACATCAATTTGAATACCGTTCTCATGTCTTGAAAGTGATCCCGCTTTAGATGACTTTTGACAGCAATATCATCTACATAGCATTCTACCATTTTGTGCAAATGTTCACGAAAACTTATGCTTATAGCTCGCTGGTATATAGCACCTGTATTTTTTAGTCTGAATGACGTCACCGTATAGAAGTATACCCCCAATGTGTTCGGAATGATGTGTGCTTCTCATCATCCAGGAACATCTTGATCAGATTGTATCCAGAGAAGTCATCCATGAAAGACATCTGCTCGAAGCCGCAGGTATTAATGATCATAACTTCGTTACTTGGCAGAGCGAACTCGTCTTTTGGACAGGCAGCGTTCAGATCCCAGTAGTCAACACAAAACCTGATCTTCCCACTTTTCTTCATGACAGGAAAAACATTTGCAACTCAGTTGAGATGTTGTTCTTCACGAATGAAGCCATTTGCTATCAGCTTCTTGGTGTCGGTTTTGATTGCTTCCATGACATTTAGACAAAATCGCATTGTTGCATGATTGCCTTAACATTTGGAAAAATATTCAGCCTATGCATAGTATCTGAGGATCCAGGCCAATATCCTCGAAACTCCAAGTAAAGATATCAATGTTATCTCTTATAAGCTCTGTAAAAGACTAAAAGACTGAGGCCCTGTTTGGATACTCATTATAACTCAATTTTTTGAGTTATAACAGAAGGAGTGGGTGAATATGTGTTTGGCTCAGACATCTCACAAATGAAGTTAAAATTTTCTTTTTCGGAAGACTCATGTTTAAAAGTTACTTTTGGAAAGTAACTTTTACCTCTTTTCAAAGTATGCACTGAGCACTCAAACGTCTCCTCCTATTACTTTTCTCTCTCCTCCCAATACCCATTACTTTTCTCTCTCCTCCCAATGCTTTTCTTTCTCCTGAGTTTACTCCCCTCCCGCTCGTCTCTCATGAGTCTCATCGTCTCTCTCTCAAACCACCGGAACTCGTCAACTCCCTCCTCCGTCGCGCCTTCCTACGGGAGCTCGACTGGTGGTGGTGGTCTTCACCTCAACCTCGAGAGTTTCTCGGCGGCGGCGGTGATCCTCGACAGGTCCTCGGCAGCGCCTCCACAGCTCCTCAGCGTCGCCCGCGGAGGGTTTGGAAACCAGAAGGGATCCGTCGCTTGGGAGGAGGCGGTCGTGTACACCAGTGGGTGTTGCGGTCAGCGGTCGGCGGTGGGTGCTGCGGTCAGTAGATTCTCCGTCGCGTCGACGACACCGAGACCTTCCATTCGACTCGACGACAACGACACCCGCGTTTGGTTAGGACAGAGTAACTCCGGACACAGTGAAGATATATCGGACACAGTGTCCTTTATAAAGAACGAACAGAAATATTTTAATTGTTTTATAAAAAAAATTCACACAACTAACAATATTTTATAATATTTTATTAAAATATTATTTTCTGAAACTTTTTACCAAACAGAAATTTTAATATATTTTTTTAAAAACTGTTTTCCAGATGAAAGTAACCAAACACAAACTCAAATATCTATGTTCAGAAAACACCTTTATAACTTACTTGTAAAAAACTGTTTTCAGAAAAGAAAAGAAAAATTCAGAAAACATATCCAAATGGATCATGATTCTCTTCTTCAGAATGGTTTTTTGCTGACGTATGAGCACGGTAAATTGTTTTGTATTTATTAATAATTGTTATAAGTTTGAAGCTTACATGTGGCTCCCTTGTTATGTGTGCATATGGAATCACACACATGAACTGAAATTCCGAATACAAAATAAAAATAGTTGATTGATTGGCCTGTATCATGTAGATAACGTCCAACTGTAATAAAATGAAATGTGTTGATTTTGAAAGGAACTAAAAAGGGAAAATAAGACCACAATATATGCTAATGATTAAGCATAACAAGAATACCAACCGAGTAAAAGTAGCACGAAAAGGGTTGATTCCAAGTACAATGGTTGGTTACTGATAACCAGTGGGCTATAGTAAGGATGTGGTGTGAGTGACACATCCACAGTAAGTATTTGCTTTTATGTTTTGAGTGTGGGACTTGAAAGAGAGAAAATGCCCACTATGAAGCATTATTAATTCAATAATTTTGTTAAAGTAAAAAAGGTTGGCAAAAGGAATGGGAGGAGAAAGGAGTACATACATTTCCCTTATCTAAAAATTGACAGCAACTTTACATTAAGTAGCAGGGAGAGGTTCTTCATTGTTGCACATCTGGTGCATTCACGTGGTACTGCTTAACTTTCTCAAGTGGTATGGCATAGCCAGCCCCCCTGTGACTGAAAGTGGAAAGCTGCTTTCAAAAGTATATGCCAATGCTAATCGACATGGATGGAATTACTTCCCTCCATCTTCATAATCTTATAATTGTTTGAGAGTATCTAATGTAAATTATGTTAATTGGGAGCTTTATATGGGCCCTTCTGCATTCGTTGATCCTTTGACTTCGTTTTTCTTCTCCCGCTTCCACCTTCAACATTATTACGTTTCGAATTAAAAACCGAGAAAAACACAATAAGTTTCACTAATAATGGTGCTTATGATATTTGATATACAAAAACTACTTTAAGATGAGCACACACACACAGAAGAGGAAGATGGTAGTGTAACTTCGGTGGTTTATTCTACTGACTATTGAGTGGCTTATATAAGAAAAGTACATCATAACCTTCTCACTACAAACTCTCCTAAAAGAATGGATCACCATATGTCTCCTTGAGACATGGTCTGCTGCCTCCTTGAGAAATGGTCAGCAGCCACAAATTATTTAGCACAAAGTTTAAATAACAATCGCTCCCTAAACTTTTGTTGTTACTTGATGACGATCATCCCGATCTTGGAGCGAAGTTCCTGGAACCTGACCCGGCCCAGGGCCTTGGTCAGTATGTCGGTGAGCTGCTCCTCCGTTCGGACATACTCTACCTCAGATGTCCCATCCTTGATGCAGTCACGAATGAAATGGTACCCTCGTCTGAATATGTTTGCTGCGATCATGGAACACTGGATTTTTGCTGAGGGAGATTGCCGATTTGTTGTCGATGCACAGCTTTGCACATGGCATTTGTCGGCGCCCTTCATGTCCGCCAGCAACCGTGCGAGCCAGATGCCTTGGCAGGCGACGGTGGTTGCTGCAACATACTCGGCTTCGCAGGATGACAGTGCCACCACCTTCTGCTTCTGTGATTGCCAACTGATTGCACTGTTGTCGAGGAAGAACAGTACGCCTGTCGTGCTCTAGCGGTCGTCAACATCTCCGGCCATGTTGCTGTTGCAGTAGCCGACCAGCTGGAGCTACGCTGCTCTTCGTCCGTAGCGGCAGCCGTAATCCCGCGTACCAGCAACGTACCGGAGGATGTGTTTTACTGCTGCTAGGTGCTCAGTCGTCGGCTTCTCCAAGAAGCGGCTCACATACCCGACTACGAATGAAAAGTCCGGGCGGGTGTGCACGAGGTACCTCAAGCTTCCCACTATACTTCGGTACTCCGTGGCATCTGCCGGCGGTGCAGCACTATCTTTGCTGAGCTTCAGACGTGGCTCCATAGGTACATGGCAAGGATTGCAGTTGCTCATGCCACTCTTCTCCAGAATCTTGGTTTGCGTACGCAGACTGGTTCACTGTGATACCATCTGCGTTCTGCTGCACCTTGATGCCAAGGTAGAACGAAAGCAAACCGAGATCACTCATCTTAAATGAGCTACTCATCTCGCGCTTGAACTTGTCAATCTCGTCCGCATTATTTCCCGTGATGATGAGGTCGTCGACGTAGACACCTACGAGCAGCCTTGCCTCGCCATGACCGCGCATGTAGATGGCGTGCTCCGAGGGGCTCCGGCTGAAACCAAGTGTGGACATGCACTTGTCCAGCTTTGCGTTCCAGGCCCTCGGTGCATGCTTCAGGCCGTAGAGCGCCTTGTGAAGGCGGAACACTTTCTGCTCCTCGCCGGTGGCTGCACGACGTAGACCTCATCGTCGAGCTCACCGTTCAAGAATGCCGTTTTCACATCCATGTGATGGACAGCCTGTCACCCCCAGTTTTCAAATTAGGGGTATTTTCGTCATTTTCAAGTTTTATAATATTTTAGGAATTTTATGTGATTTTATATGATTTTTAGGAATTTATTTGAGTCAGTTTGGATTTTATCCAATTCGGACCCAATTTGGAGACCCGGGTAGCCTGGACCCTAGTGGGACCCCCATACTAGCTGGGCTTAGCCCATGTACCATCAAAAATAGGCTAGAAATTATTAACCTATTTTCCATGACTTAATTAGTCATTTTAGAGACTTAATTAGTCGTTTAGAATCGAACCGAATCGAACTGAACCAACCCGATTTCAAATTGAACCCAAACTTAGGTTATTGGGTTGTGGGCTATTGGATCCCAACCCAATAGCCCACACATGGGTGGCCGGCCATGGCTATGAACCCCCCCCCCCCCCCCCCCCCCCCCTCTTTTCTTTGTTACTTCTCACCTAAGTCTTCTTCTCCTCCTCTCTATACACATATACACCCACACACATATACCTATATATACACACATATATACATATGTACACACACCTATACATATATATATACACACACATATACACATATATACACTCACCTATACATATATATATACACACACTCTCACACACACAACCACACCACCATTCTCATCCTCTCCTCTACCACTCTCTACACACACACACACAAATACATACATACATATATATTCCTATATATATATATCTATACATACACATATATATATATATACACATATATACACCATTTACCCATAATCCCCTTTAATTAAACCACTTAACCAACTCTAGTGAAAAACCTACAAAATAGGGACAAAGTGTAGAGAATGAGATTCTCTACACTTAATGTGAATGTCATAAATGAAAAGGGGAATTAATGGAGGAGTTAAATGTCATACCTATGCTTGGAGGAGGAAGAGAAAGCTTGGGAGGAAAAGAAATTATGTGGAAGAAGAAGAAGACTTAGGTGAGAAGTAAACAAAGAAAAGAGGGGGGGGGGGGGGTTCATAGCCATGGCCGGCCACCCATGTGTGGGCTATTGGGTTGGGATCCAATAGCCCACAACCCAATAACCTAAGTTTGGGTTCAATTTGAAATCGGGTTGGTTCGGTTCGATTCGGTTCGATTCTAAACGACTAATTAAGTCTCTAAAATGACTAATTAAGTCATGGAAAATAGGTTAATAATTTCTAGCCTATTTTTGATGGTACATGGGCTAAGCCCAGCTAGTATGGGGGTCCCACTAGGGTCCAGGCTACCCGGGTCTCCAAATTGGGTCCGAATTGGATAAAATCCAAACTGACTCAAATAAATTCCTAAAAATTATATAAAATCACATAAAATTCCTAAAATATTATAAAACTTGAAAATGACGAAAATACCCCTAATTTGAAAACTGGGGGTGACAAATCTACCCTCCTAAAAAAAAAATTTCGTCCTCGAAATTGAATGAGGACTAACACAGCAATCATGAACTGAACAAGACAGAAAAAGAAAGAGTTTTACCTCAGGGCTCGAAGAGATATGGGAATCGCTCCCGCATGTCGTCCTCTCTCTCCCAGGTGGACTCACCTGGAGAGTGGTGTCTCCATGCAACGCGAACCAAGGGAATGACCTGGTTCCGGAGCACCTTCTCTCTTCGGTCCAAGATCTCGACCGGCTTCTCTGGGTAGCTGAGTGTCGGTCCCACTACGATCTCTGAGTGGTCTAAGACGTGACTGGGATCTGCCACGTACCGTCTCAGCTGCGACACGTGGAATACACTGTGCACTCCCTCTAGTGCAGGCGGTAACTCCAGTCGGTAAGCCACTGCACCGACCCTGTCCAGGATACGGAATGGTCCGATGTATCGTGGACTAAGCTTCCCGCCGCCACCAAAACGAATCGTGCCACGCGTCGGAGAAATCCGCAGAAAGACAAGATCATCAACCTAAGAACAAAATAAGACTTAGAGCTTGATCTAAAACAATCACAATCAGACTCAAATACTAGAAAAATCTAGATTATACCTCAAACTCCAATGGTCTCCGGTGGCTATCGGCCCAGTGCCGCTGCCTATCCTGCGCCACCCGAAGTCTATCTCTGATAACCCTGACCTTCTCCGCAGCATCTACCACCATCTCAGGGCCAAGCAAAACCCTCTCACCGACATCATCCCAAGACAAGGAAGTACGGCACCTCCGTCCGTATAGAGCCTCGAAAGGTGACATCTCTATACTGGCTTGGTAGCTGTTGTTGTAAGCAAACTCTACCAAGTGAAGGTGGTCCTCCCAAGATCCCCCGAAGTCCAAGACACAGGTACGCAGCATATCCTCGAGGGTCTGAATCGTCCTCTCCGACTGCCCGTCTGTCTGGGGGTGATATGCTGTACTGAACTTGAGCGATGTGCCCAAGCTAAGCTGCAAACTCCGCCAGAAGTGGGAAGTGAATCGGCTGTCCCGATCCGAGACTATACTCACTGGCACCCTGTGTAATCGGACTATCTGCCGCACGTACATCTCGGCCAACCTCTCCGTCGACAAACCCACTTTGAAAGGCAAAAAGTGGGCCGATTTGGTCAATCGATCAACAATGACCCAAATCGCATCCTTCCCTCCTGGAGAGCGCGGAAGCCCAGATACAAAGTCCATAGTGATATGCTCCCACTTCCACTCAGGAATGGGGAGTGGCTGGAGCAATCCACCGGGTCTCTGCCTCCCAGCCTTCACCTGCTGGCACACCAAACATCTCGACACGAACTGAGCCACCTCACGTTTCATGCCATACCACCAAACATGCTGTCTCAAGTCTCTATACATCTTGTTGGCTCCGGGATGCATAGAGTACTGAGAACGGTGCACCTCCTGAAGAACCTCCTCCCGAAGTCCTCCGCTCGGCACGCACAATCTGGTACCATGCCTCAACGACCCATCCCCTGCTAAAGAGAACTCCTCCAACAGTCCCATCTGGACCTGCTCCCTGATGACCTTCAGAGCCTCATCCTCAAACTGAGCTGCCCTGACTCTGTCCATCAGCTCCGACTGCACCTGCAGACCCCACATCTGCGCCTCGAACCCAGAAACTATCACCTCTATGCCCAAGCTCTCCAGATCTGCCAGAAGGTGACGATCCATCGTCAAACACATAGCCACGGGATACCTGCTCAAAGCATCCGCGACCACGTTGGCCTTCCCCGGATGGTACTGCAAGGATATATCAAAATCCTTCATCAGCTCTAACCATCGCCTCTGCCTCATATTCAGCTCCTTCTGGGTAAACACGTACTTCAAGCTCTTGTGATCTGTATAGATCTCAACTCGCTCTCCGTACAGATAGTGTTTCCACAGCTTCAAAGCAAAGATGACCGCTGCCAGCTCCAGATCGTGGGTAGGGTAATTCCTCTCATGAGGACGTAACTGCCTAGATGCATAGGCAATTACCTTCCCGTGCTGCTGAAGCACACAACCCAAACCCCATCCTGAAGCATCACTATAGATCGTATAACCACCAGATCCAGATGGCAGCATCAAGATAGGAGCTGTAGTCAACCTCGCCTTCAGCTCCTCGAAGGCGGCCTGGCACTCATCGGACCAAACAAACTCCTCGTCCTTCCTGGTAAGGCGGGTCATCGGCTGGACAATCCTGGAAAAGTCCTGCACGAACCTCCGGTAGTAACCTGCCAGACCCAGAAAACTCCGAACCTCTGCTACTGAGCTCGACGTCGACCAGGACTCCACTGCAGAAATCTTCTTCGGATCCACTGAAATCCCCTCGCCAGAGACAACATGGCCTAGGAACTCCACGCGATCCAAGAAGAACTCGCACTTGGACAGCTTCCCATACAGCTGCTCCCTCCTGAGAGTGTCCAACACAATCCTCAGGTGCTCCTCGTGCTCCTCTGGTGTCTTCGAATAGATGAGAATGTCATCAATGAAGACCACCACGAACTTGTCAAGGTACTGGTGAAATACCTTGTTCATCAAGTTCATGAATACCGCCGGGGCGTTGGTCAACCCAAACGGCATGACGGTATACTCATACTGGCCATAGCGGGTCCGAAAGGCAGTCTTCGGAATGTCATCCCGCTTCACCTTCAGCTGATGGTACCCAGTACGTAAGTCGATCTTCGAGAACACCTTCGCGCCGCTCAACTGGTCGAACAAGTCATCAATCCTCGGCAGAGGATACTTGTTCTTGATGGTAAGGTTGTTGAGCGCCCTGTAACCAATACACAGACGTACCGTACCATCCTTCTTGGGGACGAAAAGAACTGGCGCGCCCCAAGGTGAAGAACTAGATCGAATAAAGCCCTTGTCCTCCAGCTCGTCGACCTGCTTCTTCAGCTCCGCTAACTCACTGTTGTTGATTCTATAGACGTGCTGGGAGATAGGCTCAGCGCCCGACACTAGATCTATAGAAAACTCAACATCACGATCTGGCGGCATCCCGGGCAACTCCTCGGGAAAAACATCCAAGAACTCAGCAATGAGTGGATGTGGCAACACCGGCCCCGCCAACAACGCTCCGCAGAAACCATCTCCCTGCTCCACAGCACCCCTGGTGAACTCATACTCCGGCTCTCCCGGCGGCCTAAACAGAATCCTGCCCCCTCTGCAGTCGATGCTAGCGTGGTGCGTGCTCAACCAATCCATACCGAGTACCACATCGTAACTCGGAAGTGGCATTACGAGCAGACACGCACTCAGCTCCCGACCTCTCAAAGAAACTCTCCGCCCCTTGCAAACATTATTAACTAGGATGATGCCATTCCCAGTCATAATCTTGCAAGTCCTACCCAGATATTCAGCAATAATATTGTGCCTAAGAGCAAAAGAAACAGACACAAAACTGTGCGTAGCACCAGAATCAAATAAGGCCAAAGCTGGAAAAGAATCGAGCAGAATAGAACCTGCGAGAACATCCGCAATAGGCTCCACCTCCTCGGCTGCAAGAGTAAAGGCTCTACCCTGACCACCCCTCTGCTGGCGGTGCTAAACGAACTGCTGCTGCTGAGTCGGAAGCGGACCTCTCTGCTGAACTACCGGCACACTAGCTGGTGCCTTCTGAACTGGTGCCCTCTGAACAGCTCCAGTAACACGGGGGTTCTTGGGACACTCCCGCATCTGATGCCCAGCGGCACCACAAAAGAGACATAGCCCCAGTCTCCTCCTACAGAACTCGAAGAGATGACCGGGCTTCTTGCAGAAGTTGCACGGTGGATCATCCTGCCCCGGACGCTGCTGACTCCTCTGGACAGACGCTCTAGCCTGCCCCTGCTGCTGGTGATGCTGGAACGACTGGTGCTGAAGCTGAGGGCGCTTAGCAGGCCCTGCACTGCTACTGGCCCCAGAAAACACATCTCGATCCCTCTTCGGCTTCAAGCCCAAGTCCCTCTCTACCTTCCGAGCCTCTGCGTAAACCTCCGTATATGTCGCGTAGAAAGAAGGGATCTGGAACTTGATATCCCATGCCAATCCCTCCCTGAAGCGCTCCGCTCGGATCACCGGGTCACTCACCATGTACTCGGCATATCGGCCCAGCCGGCCGAACTCCGCCGCATACTCCTCTACGGTCATGCTGCCCTGCTGCAAGTTCTGGAACTGCCGCACCAGGCCAATCTTGTCCGTAGGGGAAAAGAACTTCTCTCTGAACAAGGTCCTGAACTCTGCCCAAGTATGGCCCTCTCCTGCAAGAGTCGGCTCATTCCGGAACCATGTCCGGGCAATATCTAACAACTGCAACCCAACCGCCTCGACCCTCAGGTCGGCTGCAAGACGACAAGCCCCCATCTGGCGCTCGATATCCTCGAGCCAATCATCAGCATAGATAATGCCCTCAGTCCCCTTGAAATCCCTCGGACCAAGCTTCTTGAAAGCATGGATATCCCCGATCTTCGGCTGCTGCTGCTGCTGAACCTCCCTCTGTGGAGCCTGACGCTCCACTGCCGCCATAGCCAATCTGTGCGCATCCTCCATGCCCTGGCGTATAACCTCTGTCTGCCTCAACTGAGCCTCATGCTGAGCCTCGTGCTGAGCCCGCTGGGACTCAAGCACCTGGTGGAAGAACGCTAGCATCTGCCCCATGTCTGTGGACAGAGGAGGCAATGGAGGAATAGCTCCCATCATCACCGGAGGAGTCCCCTGCTGAGAAGGAAGAATACCCGCCGCAGCTCCCACTGTAGCCCCTGGTACTACGGGAAGAGTACCCGCAATGGCCCCAGGGATGGTCATAGAGGTAGCTGGAGGAGTACTCCCAAGAGCCCCAACAGAAGTCCCATCAGCCGGGGAAGTAACCAGAGCCTGTCCGCCAGAAGTGGCAGACCTCTCCGTCTCTCCGAGCCCCTCGCCAGGAGAATGAGTCATCAATATCCTGGAGACAAATTAAGAAGAAGATATCAATATGGCACATGAAGACAATATCAAAGGAGGACAGCTAGAAAGCAGTAAATCAAAATCAAAGACGGTAAGCAAGATAAGCAAGGAAAGATCCTACTGTGATTGAGCACTCCTAGCCTACTATTCTTATGGGTAACACAGGCTCGTATTCAACACTCTAAGACGAGTGCCGGTACGACATCGCACTAATTGCGACTTCAGGACCTGCGTGGGCCACCACTAAAACGTGTCACGACCCGCACCCGCTAAAAGGGCACGTGACGCGACAACGCCCAGCCCTCACCGGAAAAACGGCGTGGAACGCTATGTATTTTCTAGTCTGACAACAGTTTATATATATAACAAAACCTGTCGAGAATATAGTCAACTCCGAACGGAGGACAAGCAATGAATATATATAGTGCTCAATCACAACTCTAAGACGAAAAGTAAAGACTGAATGATAAAGACAACAAGACGAGAAAATATAACCTGTCAAGTCCAGAATATAAATAATATACAATGTCCAGTCTCTAAATACAGTCCAATATAATACAGTCTCATAAAGTAGTACAGTCTCAAAAGTAACTGGGAACAAAGTCCAGTACAAAGACCTACTCTAAACTATACAAGTGGTATGGTCTCGTCAGGCGGAGCTACGCCCTGCGGGACCAAGTCTAGGCCCACTACGTCGTCCGGACCGTAGTAGGTACTGCAATCTCCCTCGTCGAAATCTGTAATATTTTATCAACAGTCCAGTCAGGATGGAACGAGTACATATATCTCATAACAGATCTCAAGATAGAATAAAAGCTATAAGACTGTAAATAGAGCATATACAATGAATCATGGAGTGTACATGTATGTATCATGGCATGGTAAGCTGTAATACTAGAGCTAGATCAAGAAAAATAGAACGGGATCATGGCATGTACACAAATCAAGGTAAGCTATATCCAATGTGTGTGAGTAATAGTTTCAGCTTGTGATCGGCTTGGGTACCTGTCAAGAATCAGCCTGGCAAGTCATATGTGCGGTATATGACTCACACTGTTCGGGAATGCGGGATGGATCTGATCACAGGCCTACGCTACTACTCCCCCTACCCCAACTGGTAGAATGGATCCAAACAGGACACGTCACTGCACGGGATTCTAATGAGAAGGTAGCTAGCCTTCTCTAGAATCAGTGACCATATATCGAGCAAGAGCTACAAGGGTGCTTGCACAATATTGGTTCCTTCTCCAAGCATAGGTATGACATTTAACTCCTCCATTAATTCCCCTTTTCATTTATGACATTCACATTAAGTGTAGAGAATCTCATTCTCTACACTTTGCCCCTATTTTGTAGGTTTTTCACTAGAGTTGGTTAAGTGGTTTAATTAAAGGGGATTATGGGTAAATGGTGTATATATGTGTATATATATATATATGTGTATGTATAGATATATATATATAGGAATATATATGTATGTATGTATTTGTGTGTGTGTGTAGAGAGTGGTAGAGGAGAGGATGAGAATGGTGGTGTGGTTGTGTGTGTGAGAGTGTGTGTATATATATATGTATAGGTGAGTGTATATATGTGTATATGTGTGTGTATATATATATGTATAGGTGTGTGTACATATGTATATATGTGTGTATATATAGGTATATGTGTGTGGGTGTATATGTGTATAGAGAGGAGGAGAAGAAGAGATAACAATAGCAGCAGCAGTAGGTGCTGCAGCAGCAGCAAGCAGGAGCAGCAGCAGCAGCAGCTTGCAGTTGCAGCAGCAGCAAGCAGGAGCTGCAGCAGCAGCAGCTTGCAGTTGCAGCAGCAGCAGCAGCTAGCAGTCCCAAACCCCCCCCCCATTGACCCCCCATTGACCCCCATTGTGACCCCCCTAGCACCCTATAACCCCCCCCCCCCCACTTAGTATATATATGTAGGTATATATATATAGATATATATAGGTTTATATATAGAAGATTAGATAAGGAGATTAGATAGATAAGAGGGAGGATTAAGAAGAGGAATAAGAGAAGAAGAGGGAGATTAGAGGAGTTGAGAAGAAGGGAAATTAGAATCGAGAATCAAGAAGAGTTAGAATCGAGAATCAATAGAGAGGGTTTTGTTAGAAATCGAGTTAGAGGGCGAAATTGAGCCCGGAGCATCGGATCGCGATGAAACTTGACATGGACCTAGGTTACGTGATTTAGATTTTGCGGGTAAGCTCCCGGATGGAAATCGGGGTCATAGGACGCCGGTATCGCGCCGTGTCAGCGCGTATCTCGGAATACTCGAGATTTCTGCAAAGGGCCGTATCGTGGACTGGACGTCCACTTTATTTAGGTATTTTGGTAGATAACGAATCTATAGGATAGTACCCTACTACCCTAGGGAGATCGGATCAAAATAACTAGCGTAGGTAGGCTATCTAGATTATCGCCGAGGGTAGAATTTTACCCTTAAAAAGGGTAAAATAGAGATTTGGCCCACGGCCAAGATTCGAGTTCCCAAGTCCAAGATGGACTTGGATATGGGTTGTAGGGATTGGTAATAAGCAGATTTAGCCGTCTAAACCTAGTCTTGGACCCGGTTGACCACGGTTGACTTTTTGGACTAAAAGTCAACCATGGGTCAACACTTTACCCAATTTGGTCCCAAATTCCATCCAACTTGGACCGTTGACTAAAAGTCAACTATTAGTCACCAGTGACCTAGAGTTGACCTAGTGTTGACCTCGAGTTGACCAGAATTGACCCGTTGACCAAAAGTCAACGGTAAGCCAGTTTTCGACCTAGATTGATCCGGTTTAACTTCTAACGTTCTCCCATGACCAAGATTGACCCGACTAGACATGTCTTGACCTAGAATGACTAAATAGGGTTTATTTTGATTTAACTTTACTTCCTAAACTTAGTATTGATACGTCTTGTTCTCTATAGGTCCTCGAGACACTGCAGTTGCTCCAGTCGACGTATTTTATCATCTTACAGGCGAGTACATTCTCTGATACTTATTCCCAATTTACGATAACTGTTATGATTCATGTAATTAGTGTTGATATGCTTATTCCCGACACATGGTTCTCACGGATTGGTATTCTTGGATCCCGACGAGAGATGTTTTTTCTTTCTTAGGTTGGGATATATTGTGCAAGCACCCTTGTAGCTCTTGCTCGATATATGGTCACTGATTCTAGAGAAGGCTAGCTACCTTCTCATTAGAATCCCGTGCAGTGACGTGTCCTGTTTGGATCCATTCTACCAGTTGGGGTAGGGGGAGTAGTAGCGTAGGCCTGTGATCAGATCCATCCCGCATTCCCGAACAGTGTGAGTCATATACCGCACATATGACTTGCCAGGCCGATTCTTGACAGGTACCCAAGCCGATCACAAGCTGAAACTATTACTCACACACATTGGATATAGCTTACCTTGATTTGTGTACATGCCATGATCCCGTTCTATTTTTCTTGATCTAGCTCTAGTATTACAGCTTACCATGCCATGATACATACATGTACACTCCATGATTCATTGTATATGCTCTATTTACAGTCTTATAGCTTTTATTCTATCTTGAGATCTGTTATGAGATATATGTACTCGTTCCATCCTGACTGGACTGTTGATAAAATATTACAGATTTCGACGAGGGAGATTGCAGTACCTACTACGGTCCGGACGACGTAGTGGGCCTAGACTTGGTCCCGCAGGGCGTAGCTCCGCCTGACGAGACCATACCACTTGTATTGTTTAGAGTAGGTCTTTGTACTGGACTTTGTTCCCAGTTACTTTTGAGACTGTACTACTTTATGAGACTGTATTATATTGGACTGTATTTAGAGACTGGACATTGTATATTATTTATATTCTGGACTTGACAGGTTATATTTTCTCGTCTTGTTGTCTTTATCATTCAGTCTTTACTTTTCGTCTTAGAGTTGTGATTGAGCACTATATATATTCATTGCTTGTCCTCCGTTCGGAGTTGACTATATTCTCGACAGGTTTTGTTATATATATAAACTGTTGTCAGACTAGAAAATACACAGCATTCCACGCCGTTTTTCCGGTGAGGGCTGGGCGTTGTCGCGTCACGTGCCCTTTTAGCGGGTGCGGGTCGTGACACAGCCCAACCGGCATGACCGGCTAACGCCAGTAGTAGCCTGACGGACTCGAGTCTCGCTTCTGGCGCAAAAACCTCATCGTAGTCGATCCCGTGCCTCTGTACGTACCCTTTTGCGACGAGCCTGGCCTTGTGCTTGACGACGACGCCGTGCTCATCCTTCTTCGTCTTGTAGACCTATTTGATTCCAATGGAGCGGTGACCCGTAGGCAAGTCCACGAGCCGTCAGGTGTTGTTCGGTGAGATCGAACCGCATAAATCCGCATGCACCAGATCGAGGGGGTTGGTGGCGCGATAGTTTACGTGTCGGGGAAATGATGTGCGTCACTGCTTCCCAGCCAGACAACTGTCGCATAACTGATCGACGTGATCAATATGCGGAAGGCCGACCACCATGTTATCGCTGCTCAGGCGACGAAGGGCGTCGAAGTGTAGATGGCCGTAGTGCGCATGCCAGCGCCACGCAATGTCTGAGCATTGTGCCGCGAGGCACACTGGCTGTGCGATTCATAATGGAAGGATATATAGACAATTTGAAGTGCGTGATACCTTAGCGAGGAGGCGGCCCTGTTTGTCGCGGATCTGGAGCTTTCCATCCTCAATTAGCGTAGAGCAGTGGGTCTCGTCCAATTGCCCGATGCTGACGATATTGCTATGCAACCGGGGAATGTAGTAGACGTTGGTGAGGGCTCGATGTTCTCTGCCTTGGCCCGTGAACACTACCGTGCTCCGGCCTTGGATGTCAACAACGGAGCCGTCGCCAAATTTGACGCTGCCCCGCACACCAGTGTCGAGCTCGGAGAAGACTGCATGCGCATCCGTTATGTGGTTAGATGCTCCCGTGTCAAGGTACCAGGTCACTTTTTCGGTGTCCTTCCGCTCCCCAAGCTTTACCATGGCGCGCTCCTCGTTGAGCATCACCTCCTCGATCGCCCCGGCGTGGGTGTCGGGCGTCTCCGTGATCGTGCACACTTGTGCCATCAAGAGTGCCGGTTCGTCCTCCTCCACCTGCACCAAGAGAGCCTCGTCCTCGTCCTTCTTCTTCTTGCGGCATTCACGAGCCCAGTGGCCCAGTTTGCCGCAATAACGGCATTTGTCGCGAGTTGCACCGGAGCCTCTCCTTTCACTGCTTAGCTTGGAATCGCGTGCTCCCGAGTCCCTCTCCGGGACGAGCCACTTCTTCTTCTGGCCGCCGTTTTCGGTGCCACTACTAGACGAGCCGCCTCTCTGCTGATTCTTGCGAACAACCCACTCCTCCTCGGTAAGCAGTAACTTGCCACCCGAGGCGTTGCTATTCTCGAGCTCGTCCTTGACCTCCGCTACCTTGAGCCTCCCCGTTAGATCCTTGATGGTGAGCACATCGAGATCCAAGAGTGTCTCGATAGCCAGGGCAGTCTGGCTGTACTTCTTGGGAACTGCCGCCAACAGCTTGAGGACGAGCTTGTCTTCGGAGATCGTGTTGCCGAGTACGGCGAGTTGGCTCGCCAGAGTAGTGAGACACATTGAGAAAGAGTCCACGCCCTCACCATCCCGAAACGCCAGCTGATTGTACTCTTTTTGCTGCGACTGCGCCTTCGCTTTCTTGATGCGATTGCTGCCGACGTGTACCGTCTTCAAAGACTGCCATACCTTCCGCCGTCTCCTTGATCACCAGTGAAGGGATCGTCGTCGACGGGACAGCGCAGAGAAGAGCCTCTATTGCTCTCATATCCAGCTCCCGTTCCGTCATCCCAGTGTGTACCGCCGCCCAGAGACCTCTCGTCTCCAGCATATATTGAATCACCAGGGCCCATTCGTCGTAGTTTGTACGCGTGAGTTGCGGATACTGCGTCCCGCCGGACTCCTTGAACACTTGCGGGAACACCAGAGTGCCTGCCACGCTCGAGCCGCTCGCCAGGCTCGACGCCGAAACTGGTGGAGGTGTGCTTGGATTCTCGTCCGCAGCAAACGACATGGCTCTGATACCAAATGATATTTGATATACAAAAACTACTTTAAGATGAGCATACACACACAGAAGAGGAAGATGGTAGTGTAACTTCGGTGGTTTATTCTACTGACTATTGAGTGGCTTATATAAGAAAAGTACATCATAACCTTCTCACTACAAACTCTCCTAAAAGAATGGATCACCATATGTCTCCTTGAGACATGATCTGCTACTCCTTGAGAAATGGTCAGTAGCCACACATTATTTAGCACAAAGTTTAAATAACAGCTTACCTACTGGTTGTGTCCTAATGATGGTTGTTAGGTCATAGATTACTTTGTATATATGCGTTTTTCACCATATAATGAAAATGAAAGCTAAAGCATAATGGTGGCGTAGTTACATAGATATGTTGTAATTGTGTCAAAATGTAAATTAATGAAGACAAAACTAGTTAATTAACATACAAACTGAAGAAAAATGTATCTTTGTTGAACATTTTTCTTCACAACTTCTCGTAAATTGACATTATACATTATCATAAAATAAAAATCATGTGGGTTAGAATGTATCTAGATTCCTCTTTAGGTTTGGGGCATCATTAGAACTCTTGTGCACATTTGAATCTTGTGCTCTTATTTTGACATGAAAGCCAAGGATGGTTCATTTACTATGTTAATGATGAGAAGAGCTTGATTAGGTTGGGTTAATCAATTTTTGATTGGATCAAGATTAGGTTAATCAATGTACAAATATGTCTATTATAATTATCTAGAAGAACTTTTAGATGAATCCTTGAAGAGAATCGATCCAAACCGTTGACAGACTATGAGGAATGAAAAAGATCATAAATCAATCTACATTAATCCACAAAGCAACTAAGCACAGACACATGATTTTTATTGGAAATTCCGATCGAGAGTAGACCACAGGACATTTCGGAGTACAACCTTGAGAAAACTTCAATATCGAATAATGAAATTACAACCAGTACCACTCTATATAGTTTTCTCACATAGATATACAGTTTATCCATCCGATTCGGCAAACTAATCAACATAATTACAAACAAAAAAGTTGAGAAGTACAAGGAGATTCGACACAAGAGTCACCGGATAAGAAGTCCGAACACGCCGGATGTTGTTCTACACCAATAGGTAGGAATTGGGCTTCTTGTTCTACCGCTCAGTACGACCTCGAGAATTACTAATTAGGCTCGATCAGACAATTTCTGGACGAGTGAAGATTCCTCGTTGCTTGATCTCCTTTAATTTATGTACAAAAGCGCAATGATCAAAATGAGTAACTTTAAATTAGCAAAGGATAATTCAAGAAAGAAAAGAGAGCTGGAATGATTATATGCTCCTTCATGTCCCATCAGTCTAATGGTCACTTATGTTGGTGTTTTTGCCTTTGGACTAGGAAAAATAGTCCCACATCGGTTACACCAAATGGTGAGTATCTCAATATAATGCATTTCTTGTGTTGAGGTGTGCACACGAGGTGTAGTGGGACACAAGTGTGTGCCATGTGGGAGTATTTTTCTAGAAAAAAAATAATTAATTCTAATAAATAAGTAAGTTGATTTTTGTTGTGCGAACTCGGACACGGACTCCAGGATATCTCGTGCATGCACGGGAGTGTTCGGGGGGTAGGCGTGGACTGTCACACTTCTATATTGATTGTGGGATGATCTAAAATATCAAACTCTATTTTTGAGTATTGGTGTTTTAGTCCCACATCGGATAGGAGAAGAGGTGAAATCTCACTCCACTCTTTAAATAGAGCCCCTTGACCCCTTTTGAAAGAAGCACCAAGAAGAGAGCTAAGGGAGTCCGTAAAGTCCAGGAAGCCCGTTCAAGTCTCAAATATTGACTTACGAGCGTTCCAGAAGTTCTTCGTGAACTTGCTGGTTCCTGGAAGCAGATCATGGTGGGGCGAATCTTGCTTTGAGCAACGATGATCTTAATAACCCAGTAAGAACCTTTCTCTTCTTCTTTCTTCTTTCTTCTCCTTCATCTGAGTTGTAACTCAGTTCTGTCCATCAGCAACTGCGATTGCAAGGAAGAACGTGAGATTTATTTTCTGATAATTGTTGCTTTTGTAATCAGATTCATATTATAGTGTTCCTCTAGGATCTCGAGAATTATCAGAAGGTGAACATTTGTTTGAACCTCTGATCTCGACATCGAGTCTACCATCTTTGATCAAGCCCCGAGACTAACAATCTCAAAGCAAGATCCTTGTAGATGGAAAACTCTCTTGCTTCTCTCATCGATACCAGCTTTAATAAGTTGGAGAAATTCGACGGAGAACATTTTCAAATTTGGAAGAGGAAGGTCACCCTTAATCTTCAACTCGTGGACGTAGACCATGTGTTGATTGAGGATGAACCGACAATTCCAGAAGGAGGAACTGCCGATGCTATTGCTGCTGCACTCATCAAACAGAGCAAATGGAAGAGAGAAAACAGTATCTGTAAACTGCTGATTGTGGAAGACTTTCTGACAGAGTCATATTCCAAGAAGGTGAAGGCCAAAGAGATCTGGGATTCTTTGGGTAAGCTATATGAAGATGATGAGAACAGGTCCAAAATCTTCATCTTCGAAAAGTACAACAAGTGATTCTTCGAAGATGAGATGACGATGCTACCTCAAGTAAATGAATTCCTGAAGTTGTGCCAGAGGTTAGATGACGAGAAGATGCACCTCGTCGACAAGTTTGTCGTTGGAGGGATAGTCTCAAAACTTCTTGCTGGTTGGAGCAACTTCTATGCTAGAATGCATCGGAAGAAGCTGGACATTACCTTGGAAGATCTTCTACAAGAGATCCACGTTGAGGACGAAATACGATCTCAACAGAAGATGGACTTTCTGTCCAACCAACTGGCTAAGGCCAACTTGGTGCAGACAAAAGAGTTCAAAGGGAACCAGGTGGCTTCTCATCACAAGAAGAAGGACTCCACTAATCTGAAAGTGAAGGGTCCTTCGTTCAAGCAACAGAAGTCCAAGTCCCACGTGACTTGCTTCAACTGTGGCAAGAAGGACCATTACAAGAGTGAATGCAAATCTAAGCTAAAACAAGCTGAGCAAGGTGAGACTAGCAAGGTTTCCATGGTTACTAACGTTGTTGCTATAATTGCTCAGGTCACAGCTGTGGGGGCTGAATCTGACTGGTGGATAGACACTGGTGCGACCTGCTATGTCTGCACTGGCAATGAATGGTTCGTCACATATTAGCCAACTTTTGAGAAAGTTATCATGACTAAGCCCAAGCTGAAGTTCTGGGGATCGGAACTGTGGAGCTGAAACTCACATCCGGGAACACTCTGACGTTTCAAGGTGTGAAGCACGTTCTAGTGATTGCAAAGAACCTGAGCTCTGGAAGCCTGCTTAGCAACGCAGGCTTGATGATGGACATCAATGCTGGCCAGATGGTGATGTCCAAGAAGAAAACATACTTCGAAAAAGCTTTTCAAACCGAAGGGATGTTCAAAATTCAGCTTGGTAAATCAGTCAAATGTAATCAATGCAATCGCTTTTTCTGATTATTCTCTTGAGTTGTGGTATAATAGGCTATGACATGTTCACTGTAAAAGAATTAACAAAATGTCCAGTCTAGGACTTATCTCTAAATGTGGAGGTAAGGTAGAGAAGTGTAAAGTATGTCCTCAGACAAAGATCATAAGGAAACCCTTTCTTCGGGTCAATCGAAGCACAGATCTTCTGGAGTTGGTGCACTCCGATATATGTGACTTCAAGCAATTCTCTACAAAAGCCAGGATGAAGTATTTCATAACCTTCATCGATGACTTCTCAAAGTACACGTTCGTCTACTTGCTCAAGTCTAAAGAAGAAACGTTCGAGAAGTTCAAGGAGTTCAGGGCCGAGGCTGAACGACAAACTGGACAACAACTCAAGGGGCTAAGAAGTGATCGAGGCGGAGAGTATCGGTCTCATGAATTCATATCATTCTGCAAAGAATATGGAATCATAAACGAGACTACTGCTCCGTATTCTCCTCAATCTAACGGAGTAGCAGAGAGGAAGAACAGAACATTGACAGAAATGATGAACTCAATGCTGCTAACTGCGGGTCTTCCTAAATGCTACTGGAAAGAAGCTGTATTGATGGCCACTTTTATTCTAAATAGAGTGCCGTATGCAACTTCGGACGTAACTCCTCATGAACTCTGGTTTAGAGTCAGGCCTAACTTGAATGTCATTCGAGTGTGGGGGTGTCTGGCTTATGTGAAGCTCCAAGATCTGAAGATTCAGAAGCTGGGGACAAGGACTACAAAGACGATCTTCTTAGGATATGCCAAGAAGAGTGATGCTCGAAGATTTCTTGATATTGAGTCAAATCATATCATTGAATCTCGCGATACTGAATATTTTGAAGATAAGTTTGTAAGGCACAAGAACATTGTTCTAACGGATATTCCAGAGAATGATGAAGGTGCAAAGGAGACTAAGATCTTCAATGAGGCAGTTGTCCAAGATGAAGTTGTTGCTGAGGAAACAACGATTGAACCAGAACTCGCTGAGTCGTCGTCGAAACGAGCAAGGAGGCCGAAGAACTTTGGAGATGACTTCATCACCTATCATGTGGAAGCAAATCCGCTTACCTATGATAAGGCGATGAAAACCAAAGATGCTATTTTCTGAAAGGAGGCGATAGACAATGAAATTGAATCAATCACCTCCAACAACACTTGGGTGTTGGTTGATCTATCGAAAGGAGAAAAACCTATCAGATATAAGTGAATCTTCAAGAAGAAGATGAAAGCTGATGGAACCATTGACAAGTTCAAGGCCAGGCTAGTGGCAAAGAGGTTTTCTCAGAAGTAGAGGATCGACTACTTTGACACGTATGCTCCAATAGCCCGGATGGCCACCATCAGAATGTTGATTGCTCTCGCAGTGATACATAAGATGGTGATACATCAGATGGATATAAAAACGGCATTCCTGAATGGCGAGATGACCGAAGAGATCTACATACAATAGCCAGAAGGGTTTATCGTCAAATATCTTGAAGACAAAGTCTGCAAGTTGGTAAAATCTCTATACGGTTTAAAGTAAGCTTCCAAAATATGGCATGAGAAGTTTGACAAAGTTATAAGGTCAAATGACTACATGGTCAGTGAAACAGACAAGTGTGTCTATACGAAGTTTGCTGACAGAAGATGAGTCATCGTTTGTCTATACGTGGACGACATGCTAATCCTAGGTACGGATATAAGCTTTGTCACGGTGACAAAGAAGTTCCTCTCGACGCAGTTCAGTATGAAGGACTTGGGGGATGCTGATGTTATCTTGGAACTCAAGATCATCCAGACAGACACTAGACTAGCGCTATCATAGTCTCATTATGTTGAGAAGATGATCACTCATTACGGGTATCAGAATCTTCTAGGGATCGATACGCCATACAGGTGTTATCTGAAGCTGAAGCCTAATTCAAGGGAAAGAGTCAGGCAGCTGGAGTATGCAAGCGTAATCGGAAATTTGATGTATCCTACTACTACCGTAAGGCCTGACATAGCTTTCGCTATGGGAATGCTGAGTCATTTTACGAGCAATCCAGGCATTGAGCACTGGAAAGATGTGAAACGGGTTATGAGATATCTCAAGAAGACTCAGACATATGCACTACACTACAGCGGAGATCCGCCGGTAGTGGAAGGCTTCAGTGATGCCAGTTGGTGCTCAAAAGTGGAGAGCGAGAGGTCCACAGGTGGATACATTTTTAATGGATGGAGCTGCTATATCGTGGAAATCGAAAAAGCAGACTATGCTCTCGCGGTCATCCATGGAATCTGAGTTCTTTGCACTTGATACCGTAGCGGAGGAAGCAAAATGGCTTCGAAAGCTCATGTATGATCTTCCAGTAGTTGGGGCACAAATATCGGAGATACCGATATACTGTGACAACAAGGCGACTACGGTGGTGGCATCAAATGACCTCTTCTACGGAAAAAAAGAGGACTATGCGGTTGAAGTACAGGACAGTACACGATCTCATCAAGAGGGGTATAATTACAGTGATTGATGTTCGGAGTCAGGAGAACCTGGAGGATCCGTTCACCAAGGGCCTCAAGCGCCAGCTGGTCGATGACACAGCTTGTAAAATAGGCTTGAAGGCATTCTGATATAATGTTATTATATTCCTACCATAAAGTTTTATGCTATTAGTTCAAAGAGAAATCTATTAGGCATCTAGCTTTTGGTTCAAGGGAGGACTATTAACCGGAAGAATATCAGGAACGGTGGGTACTTGTCCTCTGTGACCTGGAGAGGTTACGGACCTACAACCACTATTGTCTACTGTTGTTTTCTGTAGAAAACGAATCCTGTGGGAAGGTTGGCTTAAATACCTTAATGAGTTCTCAAGCAGAGTGAATGCCTGGAGTGCTTTACAGGAAGCACGGTAGCGCAGTACTACAAGGAGTGTAACTCCATACTATAGTGGGGTGACTCCACCATGAGGTTCCCGGTTAGGGGTAATGCCTCGGCTTTGTGAGCCAAGTCACAGCGGAGTAGCATCGCAAATAGGCAGGTAGCCTAATGCTGTATGATAATTATAATAAAGAGAGGTAAAAAATACTACAAAGAGGATGATATCCTTATGTTACAGTGGCGTGACACTACAAAGAGGTACCAGGTAGGGTAAAGCCTCTGCTTTGCGAGCCATGTCATAGTGGCATAGCACCACACGGAAGCGCATGGCTTCATGCTGGATAGTTTGGCACTACAAAGAGGCTTGTGACCTCATGCTACAGTAGTATGACACTACGATGAGGTACCCAGGTGGGGTAAAGCCTCGGCTTTAAGCCATGTCATAGCGGCGTAGTACCGTAAAGAAGCGCAATGCTTCGTGCCATGACTCTTTATAAAGAACTCACCTATAGTGTATGGACAGAGATATCGGGCCCTCTCTTGAGGGTAAACTTGTAGACGCCCAAAAATTATACAATGAAACCAGACTGGCACAAGGCCTTTAATGTGCAGCAAGAAGCACAGTTGATGTCATTATGTGAGTAGGAAGAATTGCAGTTATGGTACAAAATTTAAGGCTTAGTCCATTCTTGTATCATGCTGTTATTTAATCTATGCGGAAAGATTCAAGTCGTAGCGACATCTCTTCTAATACATGATGGGCAGTCACTGTAGAGAACGCTCAATCCATATATTGAGATATATGGGAGATTGTTGGTATTTTTGCCTTTGGACTAGGAAAGATAGTCCCACATCGGCTACACCAAATGGTGAGTATCTCAATATAATGTATTGCTTGTGTTGAGGTGTGCACATGAGGTGTAGTGGGTCACAAGTGTGTGCCATGTGGGAGTATTTTCCTAGAAGGAAAAAGAATTAATTCCAACAAAGCAGTAAGTTAATTTTTGTTGTGCGGACTCAGACTCGGACATGGACTCCAGGATGTATCGTGCATGCATGGGAGTGTTCGGGGGGTAGGCATGGATTATCACACTTCTATGCTGATTGTGGGATGATCTAAAATATCAAACTCTATTTTTGAGTATTGGTATTTTAGTCCCACATCGGATAGGAGAAGAGGTGAAGTCTCACTCCACTCTATAAATAGAGCCCCTTGGCCTCCTTTGAAAGAGACACCAAGAAGAGAGTTAAGGGAGTTCGTAAAGTCCAGGAAGCCCGTTTAAGTCTCAAATATTAACTTACGAGCATTTCAGAAGTGTCACGACCCGCACCCGTTTTTCAGATACAAAGCATGTCCAAGCCCAGCCTACATCGCAGTGTCGGCGGTAGTACGCTGTCTACACACAAGTCACGACAATCTAGAATCTCATGGTAAAATTATATCTCATCCATAGAATAATCATGTCACAATCAATAAGATCGATGAAAAAGACATAAACTGTACAATAATGAATATAACTGAATATCAAGAATCAAATGTCATGTCCGGTGGACACAAATCCACTACCAATAGACGGAAAGAAAAAAGTACATGAAATATACTAACTGAATACAACCTGGTAACCAAGGCAATCCCAACTGTAAACTCAGCGGTCTGGTGCTAACTCAACCCTCTCGTCTGCTCCTGACTCAAACTCGGCTAACCTGAGGAGATCATCAGGTCCTTAGAGGACATAGCAAGATACATAATATACATGCCTATCTAACAGTTTTATCATGCGCAAGAAAAATAAACAAGAATATAGGAATACGACAAATGACTACGAACACGAACACGAACACTAGAACAACTACACGTAAATGAACTGCTGGATGAACGATAATTACGAGATCAATGGAAGAACCAAACCCTCATCCCGAGTGTGGACTCACGGGTTTGAACTAAGCACTAATCCTCGTCTCGAGTGTGGACTCTCTGGTTAGCTCACGGCAAGACACCCTCGTCCCGTGTGTGGACTCTCTGGTGCAAATGGTCAACCCTCGTCCCGAGTATGGACTCACTGGTGCCAGTGAACATGACAAACACCCTCGTCCCGAGTGTGGACTCTCTGGTGCACCAAACAACCCTCTTCCGAGTGTGGACTCTCTGGTTGTGTAAAACGATAATCAAGGCTATGGCAGTTCACTACACGCACTCGTTCTATGACACGACTCAAGCAAGGTACTGGTAAAAAACTCCAAATGTGAAATACAAGGCCAAACATGAACACGGCTATATGCAATAAAACAACTCTACAGAATATAATACGAAGAGCACATGTCCATAAACAATCAAAGACTGAAAACTGAAATAAAATGCATGTAAATAAAACTGTAGAGGAAGGTAAGGTATACTTGCCTTAGGTCCTGAGCTGCGGATACGGGTCAATAATCCGTATTGAGATCCAGGTAACCTGTTTATAAATCAATAAGATCAATTCATCAATTTAGAGTACTAACCTGTCTAGTTTAGTTACCTAGCATTTCTAGATTTATTTGAATTTAAATGGTAGGTGTATACAGTCTAAGGCTCACCAACCCACTTGTGATATGTAGTTATAGTCTACTTGTTAAAGCAATGCAACCCAAACTTGGCAAGTGTAAACTAACCCAGGCCAAATCTATAGCCTAAAAGCATGTGTCACTGTCCTGAAAGGTCCAAAATCAACTAGTCCTGCAGTCCTACCTCACTTCCTTGGTTTCACATGGATACCTAAGTATTCCTATGAAAATGAGCCATATTCCCATACTATTACTGCAGACTAACCAAAATCAGACTCCTCTTGGTTTCTAGGCTTGCCAGCTATACTTGGTTTTAGTCCTATCCCTCATAGTATTTGCTATTTCCTGAATTAAACTAAGTATCCTATAATACACTAACTGCCATCACAATTCGGACAACCAAAGAGGTTACCTACAACTAAGTGCGTCTGCTACCCTTTGTTAACTGATATCTAAAACTCATCGTATACATTGTATGTTAATGTGTCCTGTAACATGATAGATATCCCCTTACTTGAACCGACAAGACCCTTGCTTGTACCCCTAGTATATGTATATTTATACCCTGAACGCTACAGAGCTAAGGGAACATAAAAATAAGTAGGTCACAGAACAGGGCCTTCCATAGCTTAGGATAGTACATGCTAGGGTGCAGTACAATCCAACTGAACTCATAAATGCAGGTATCAAAATCTGTTCAAATAGGTATGCAGGACACTCAAATATGTCTGCAACCTAGGGTGAACACCAATAAACCACTGGGTTCATCATTGAACTCAAGTGAATGCCTGCACTTGGATAGGTATTTCCCGTTAGCTAAGGTAATATACAAGGCATGTAGGATATGCATACATGGTCTAGAGCAGAGGCTTCGACTGATCATGCCTTCAAGGTGAATTATATAGATTGGGCTTTGTGTGACTGAACTAATCTAAACTACAGGGCTGAACAATACCCATACCTATTGACTGACCCATGATTCAAAATTGAATGCAAAAAAAAGGGACTTTGCTATATAATATGACTGAACATGTATCAAGGATTAAGGGCTGAAACTATTTAGAAATGTAGGAACATCCTAATGTGCATTCAACATGTGAATGAACCACTGCAATATGTGGCTGAACAGATGCAATATGTATAAGAAATTATCTTGAAGGAATTTCTGAATGACACCAAGAACATGGAAAAAAGCCCACTGTTCAGGGAGCACAGCTTCAGTTATCATGGTTTGTAGGGCATGAATTAATTGGAATGCAGTGAGCCTCCACTTTGGTGAACAAGTCAAGGTATCAAAGTGACAGCCTAAAATCAACTCACCCATATCCTATGTCTTGATACACTCGTCCTAGACTTATAGGCTATATTCAAAGGGCTTAACTTCAATTGACTGAACCATGGTGTAAATCCCCAACTGAACACAATACATATAGGACTGTTCAGTTTACATGATGGGGCTGACCCTTAGAGTATTATTCAAGGGTTCATCAATACTCAAAGGACAGTCACTCCTATAGCTGGGCATCC
Organism: Iris pallida; assembly: GCA_029216955.1. Classification (NCBI taxonomy): domain Eukaryota; kingdom Viridiplantae; phylum Streptophyta; class Magnoliopsida; order Asparagales; family Iridaceae; genus Iris; species Iris pallida. The sequence goes on from JANAVB010037818.1 coordinate 4,242,768, forward strand.
AAAAAGAGGAATTGAGAATTGAACACAATATAGGCTAAATGTGGGAACCCTAAGGCAGATCAGAAATCGCAAAATACCTGATACTCCACTAGCCATTACCTATATACAGGACCATTCAACTGAACTGAATATATATATTTAGCATATTGCTCAAATGGGCATATTTCCCCATGGGCCTGTACCAGGAAACTTGTAGGTAGGTGTTGTGGGTACCTCCTTGCAGTACCTACACTACCAAGCCATGTACCCAAGAGCTTAAGCACATGAAAAATGAAAATAGGACAGGATATTGGCTTGACTGAGAATAAATACCTGGGTAGAGACTGATCAAAACCTTCAAGGTGAACTATACATATATACATTGTATACTAGGTGAAGGGAAGAAACTGAACCATAGAAATACATGTTAGGAACTATTATATCAGTACAACTGATACAAGACCTAAAGTCTAACTAATGCATGACTGGCACCAAGATCCCATGGGAACAGATACTATGCATTATATCTTAGGACTGAAATCAGATATGGAGATGGCTGAAACTAAAATGGACAGGACATCCTAGTAGTGATCAGGACATGTGAGAAGGGGAAATACACAGAGTGAACTATTTATATACATGTTATGGCTAACACCCTAATGTGTATCAGTCCACTTGTACAGGGATGGGACTGGTCTTGTCTAGGGGTATGCAGGCATGGGATGGCGTGTGTTGTATACTTGCATGTCCTGGTACCTCTTTCTCTAACCATTACTTGTCCCTGTTCATCCTTGGTACACAGGAGTACGGGACTATAATGTCATACATGTATGTATGATAACTTCAGGATAATACAACCCGCTACTGATACTCTGCAGGTTGGTTAAAACACCAGGACTCATAGGTTTTTATTACTAGGTTTCTCTTAGGAATTTCAACAAACACATCTATCTACATAACCTAATAATCAAACTAGGTTTAAAGAAACAAGATGGGTAAAGAAAGGGGGATTACCTGATAAGAATTTGTTTTCCTCTCAACAGACTTGCAGGTTTGTTCGTAGACTTTCCTGCTGTGGGGAGATCACGAGTTCTTGGTGATCAAGGTCGGCTACTACCCTGATTACTTACATATATATATATATTCATGGTTATAGGAGTAGATAGTTTGAATCTGATTTGAAATCAGATTGGAATGAATCCCTTTTGATTTGTTTTAGAGATCTGAGTTATCTCTTGAATCAATCAACTTCTAAGGGTCGGCTGCTAGTAGGGAAATTTGAATTAATGGAAAATTTCACTAAAGACCCTGTCTATACACTTATTACCCCTTGGTCCCTGTGTTGATATTTCAAATAATATAACTTAACAAAATATCTATGAGACAATAAGGAATAATATAAAATTTTATAAATAGGAAAAAAATTGGTCAAGGGGTTGACAAGAAGTTCTTCATGAACTTGCTGGTTCCTGGAAGGAGATCGTGGTGGGGCGAATCTTGATTTGAGCAACGGTGATCTTAATCACCATAGGTAGAACCTTTCTTCTTCTTCTTTCTTCTTTCTTCTTTCTTCTTTCTTCTCCTTCATCTGAGTTGTAACTCAGTTCTGTCTGTCAGCAACTGCGATTGCGAGAAAGAAAGTGAGATTTATTTTTTAAACTCAGTTATGTCCGTCAGCAACTGTGATTACGAGGTAGAATATGAGATTTATTTTCTGATAATTGTTGCTTTTGTAATCAGATTCATATTATAGTGTTCCTCTTGGATCTCGAGAATTATCAGAAGGTGAACGTTTGTTTGAACCTCTGATCTCGACATCGAGTCTACTATCTTTGATCAAGCCCCGGGACTAACAACTTAAAGTGTTATTTCTGGGGATGTGATTTTTCGATAGAAAAACTAATTTTGTTGCAGCACTTCGAGGAAGGTGCACAAAAGAGATCCCAGAGGATTCTGTTAGACGAAATCTAATATATCACTTCGAAGAAGGCACAAAAGAATTCGTAGTAGCAGTAGCGAAAGTCCATTTACTTTTTCTGATTAGATTAGAAAAGCTCTCGTTCAGAATGAGCTAACAGTTGATAAGCAGTAGAAGAAATGGACGAAATGAAAAGAAGTCATACTAGGGTAACGGATCACCGGAGGTCAAAGCTTGATTCGCCCTACACGAATAGCTTCCAGGAACTAGCAAGTTCAAAATAGAACCTATGGAACACTCTGCTCTTCTAACTACTCGGATGGCGGGGACTCCCTTTGTTTCTCTTCTCTAAACTCTGAAATTTCGTAAGGAAATTGTTTTGGAACCACTAAGTGTCAGATAGAGAGGAGAGAAACATTTATAGTGCTAGTCCAGTAACCGTCCAGTCTATAAAATGCTCGTGATATGCCCGTGAAAGAAGGAACTGTTTCGTAACTGTTCAAATCATGGACATGCACGATCGTGCTAAATGGTGCACAGTGCGCGCCATTCGTGCCAATTGCGCACAGAACGCACTTTCGAGCTCAATCTCATACAACGTGCACATACTCACCCGCTGCACCAACTGTGCACACGAGCACACACGCACCCGTTGCGCCAACTGCGCATATGCGCTCAACACGCACACGTGCGCCAACTGCGCACATGCGTACAACGCGTACTACACGTACTTTGCACAAACTACAGCACAAATGGCACAGGCGCCCGAAGTGCGCCAATAAAATGCCACATTACTTCTCATGAGCCCATGAGCCCACGTTCGAGTCCAAGTCCAAGTCGCTAAGCCCCTACGGGGCTTAGCTCCAAAGGAAATTAATTCTAAGAGCAAAAAGCATTAATTCTTTAATATGGAGTCTTATCCTTACCTCCTAGTAAAATCACCCATATGGTTTTCTTCTTAGGGTCACCACCCCATGTGCATATCTCAATAACACACCAAGTATATATTGAGATACATTTTATGGTGCATTTTCGATGTGGAATTAAATACTTGGCATGTATTGAGAGCAAGCTCTCTCTACATGTCAAGAAAAAGCTCCAATAATCCCCCACATATCTCAATATACTTGTTTGAGTGTTCCCCACAGTAACTATCCATCATGCATTAGGATAGTTGTCGCTGACGACTTGAATCTTCTCGTATGGGTCAAACAACAGACTATAATACAAGAATGGACTAAGCCTTGAATTTTGTACCATAGCTACAATTTTTTCCACTCACATAATGTAGTCACACGTGCTTCTGGCTGCACATTAAAGGCCCTGTGCCAGCATGGTTTCAGTGTATTAATTTTAGGCGTCTACAAGTTTACCCTCAAGAGACGGCCTGCTATCTCTGTTCATACACTATAGGTGAGTTCTTTATTAAAGAGACATGGCATGAAGCCTTGCACTTTCTTACAGTGCAATGCCGCTATGACATGGCTTAAAGTCGAGGCATTATGCCTACCCAGGAACCTTATCGTAGTGTCATACTACTGTAGCATGAGGGCACAAACCTCTCTGTAGTGCCAAACTACCCAGCATGAAGCCTTGCGCTTCCTTGCGGTGTTATGCCGCAATGACATGCCTTATGAGGTCGAGGCTTTACCCCTATCTGGGTAGCTCATCGTGGTGTCGTGCCACTGTAACATGAGGACATCGTCCCCTTTGTAGTGCTGTCTACAACTCTTTAATTTCATCATACAGTATTAGGCTACCTGCCTATTTGCGGTTCTACGCCACTGTGACTTGCCTCACAAAGACGAGGTATTACCCCTACCCGAGAACCTCATGGTGGAGTCACCCCACTGTAGCATGGAGTTACACTCCGTTTAGTATTGTGCTACCCTACTTCCTGTAAAGTACACCAGGCATTCACTCTGTCAGAGAACTCATTAAGGCGTTTAAGCCATCCTCACCACAGGATCTATTCTCCATAGAAAACATATAGTAGACAACAATAGTTGTAGGTCCGTATTATTTCCATGTCACAGAGGACATGTACCCACTGTTCCTGATATTTTTACAGCTAGTGGTCCTCCCTTGAACCAAAAGCTGGATGCCTAGTGGATTTTTTTAAAACTAATAGCATAAAACTTTATGGTATGATTACAATAATACAATATCAGAATGCCTTCAAGCCTATTTTATAAGTTGTGTCATCGACCAGCTGGCGGAGGCCTTTGTGAACGGATCTGCCAGGTTCTCCTAACTCCGAACATCAATAACTGTAATGACACCTCTCTTGATGAGATCGTGCACTACCCTGTATTTTAACCGCATAGTTCTCTTCTCCGCGTTGAAGAGGTCATTTGATGCCACCGTTGCAGTCGTCTGGTTGTCGTAGTATATCGGAATCGTCGATATCTGTACCCCAACCACTGAAAGATCATACATGAGCTCCCGAAGCCATTCTGCTTTTTTTGCTGTGATATCAAGTGCAAAGAACTCATATTCCATGGAGGAACGATAGAGCATAGTCTGCTTCTTCGACTTCAACGATATAGCAGCTCCACCCATTAAAAAAATGAATCCACATGTGGATCTCTCGCTCTCCAACTCTGAGCACCAGCTGGCATCATTGAAGCCTTCAACTATCGGTGGATCTCCGCTGTAGTGCAGACATATGTCTGAGTCTTCTTGAGATATCTTATCATCCGTTTCACACCTTTCCAGTGCTCAACACCTGGGTTGCTCATGAAAGGACTCAACATTCCGATCACGAAAGCTATGTCAGGCCGTGTGGCAGTAGTAGCATACATCAAACTTCTGATGATGCTTGCATACTCCAGGTGCTTGACGTTTTCCCTCGAATTAGGCTTCAGCTTCATATCACACCGGTAAGGCGTATCGATCACTAGAAGATCCTGATACCCGTAGCATGTAATCATCTTCTCAATATAATGAGGCTATGCTAGCGCCAGTCCAGTGTCTGTTCGGATGATATTGATCCCTAAGATCACATCAGCTTCCCCCAGGTCCTCCATACTGAACTTGGTCGAGATGAACTTCTTTATCTCTGTGACACAGCCTATATTTGTGCTTAGGATCAATATGTCATTCACGTACAGACAAACAATTATACCTCTTCCATCAGCGAACTTCGTGTAAACACACTTGTCTGTCTCACTGATCCTGTAGCTATTTGACCTTATGACCTTATCAAACTTCTCATGCCATATTTTGGGAGCCTGTTTAAGACCATACAAGGATTTCACCAACTTGCAGACTTTGTCTTCAAGACCCTTGACGACAAACCCTCTGGTTGTTGCATGTAAATATCTTCGGTCAGCTTGCCATTCAAGAAAGCTATTTTTACATCCATTTGATGTATCACCAACTTATTTATTATAGCGAGAGCAATTAACATTCTAATGGTGGTTATCCGGGCTACTGGAGCATACGTATCAAAATAGTTGATCCCCTGCTTTTGAGAAAATTACTTAGCTACTAGCCTAGCCTTTAACTTATCAATAGTTTCATCTGCTTTCATTTTTTTCCTGAAGATACATTTGCATCCGATGGGTTTCGCTCCTTTAGGAAGATCAACCAACATCCAAGTGTTATTAGAGGTGATTGAATGAATTTCATTATCTATCGGATCTTTCCAAAAAATAGCATCTCTGGTCTTCATCGCCTCATCATAGGTAAGCGGATCTGCTTCCACATGATAGGTGACAAAGTCATTTCTGAAGTCCTTCGGCCTCCTCACTTGCTTAGTTGACGGCTCAGCGAGCTCTGGTTTAAGTGTTGTCTCTTGTACAACTACTTCTTCTTGGACTATGTTTTCGTTGAAAACTTCAATTTCCTGCACACTCTCATCATTCTCCGGAATATTCGCGAGAATAATGTTATTGTGCCTTGAAAATTTATCTTCAAAATATTCTGTATCATGAGATTCTATGAGATGATTTGATTCTATATCAAGAAATCTCCGAGCATCACTCTTTTCGACATATCCCAAGAAGATAGTCTTTCGTAGTCCTTGTCCCGAGCTTCTGAATCTTCAGATCTGGGAGCTTTACATATGCTAGACACCCCCACACTCGAATGATATTCAAGTTAGGTCTGACTTTGAACCAGAGTTCATGAGAAGTGTCTTTTGAAGTTGTATGCGGCACTCTATTCAGAATAAAAGTGGCCGTCAATGCAGCTTCTCCCTAGTAGCATTTTGGAAGACCCATAGTCAACAACATTGAGTTTATCGTTTATCTCAATGTTTTGTTCTTCCTTTTTGCTACTCCGTTTAACTAAGGAGAATACGGAACAGTAGTCTCGTTGATAATTTCATGTTCTTTACAAAACGATGCGAATTCATGAGACCGATACTCTCTGCCTCGATCGCTTCTTATTCTTTTTAGTTGTTGTCCAGTTTGTCGTTCAGCCTCGGCCCTGAACTCTTTGAACTTCTCAAACGCTTCATCTTTAGTCTTGAGCAAGTAGACGAACGCATATTTTGAGAAGTCATCAATAAAAGTTATAAAATACTTCATTTCGATTTTTGTAGAGAACTGTTTGAAGTAACATATATCGGTGTGTACCAACTCCAGAAGATATGTACTTCGATTAACCCGATAAAAGGGTATCCTTGTGATCTTCGTCTGAGCACACACTTCACATTTCTCTACCTTACTCCCACATTTAGAGATAAGTCCTAGACTAGATATTTTGTTTATTCTTTTACAAAGAATATGTCCTAGTCTATTAAGCCACAACTCAAGAGAATAACCAGAATGAGTGATTGCATTAATTATATTTGACTGATTTATAAGCTGAAGTTTAAACATTCCTTCAGTGTAAAACGCTTTCCCGAAGTATGTTCCTTTTATGGACATCACTATCTGGCCAGCATTGATGTCCATCCTTAGGCCTGCGTTACAGAGTTGGCCTCCAGAGATCAGGTTTTTTACGATAGCAGGTACATGCTTCACATCTTGAAGCATCAGAGACTTCCCTGAAGTCAGCTTCTACACCACCGTCCCGATCCCTTGCACTTCAGCTTGTGCCTGATTCGCCGCCATAACTTTAGAAGTTGGTGTGTATATGGGAAACCATTCCTTGCTTGAGCAGACATGGCAGGTGGCACCAGTGTCTATCCACCAGTCAGAATCAACCCCCACCGTAGTGACCTGTGCAATCATATCAATAACGTCAGTGATCATTGAAATATTACTAGGCTCACCTTGCTCTGATTGCTTGGGCTTGGCTCTGCATTCACTCTTATAGTGGCCCTTCTTGCCATAGTTGAAGCAAGTCGCTTTGGACTTTGGCTTTTGTTGCTTGAAAGAAGGCCCCTTCACTTTCAAATTATTGAGGTCCTTCTACTTGATGTGGAAAGCCGCATGCTTTTCCTTGGATTTCTTGGTATGGACCAAATTGGCGTTAGCCATCTGTTTGGACAGAGCGTGCACCTTCAGTTGAGCCCTCATCTGGTCCTCAACGTAAATTTTTTGCAGGAGATCTTCGAGACTGATCTCTAATTTCTTTCTATGCATGTTCACATAAAGTTTGCTCCATCCAGTGGGGAGCTTAGAGACGATCCCCCAACAACGAACTTGTCATTGGGGGGCATCCCCTCGTCTTCCAATTTCTGATGCAGCTTCATGAATTCTTTCACCTGAGGCAGCATCGTCTTCTCATCTTCAAAGAGCCACTTGTGATATTTTTCAATGATAAATATCTTGCTCATGTTCTTGTCATTTTCGTACAATTTTTCTAGAGACTCCCATATCTCTCTGGCTATGGTCTTCTTAGAGTATGATTCTGCCAGGGAGTACTCCATAGCATTTAGGATTAGAAGCCTACATAGGCTATTCTCCATTCTCCATTTGGTCTGATTTTTAGTAGCAGCAGTAATTGCGGCTGCAGATCTAGTTTCTAGAACATTTGGTTCTTTCTCAGTTAGCACGTGGTCAACTTTCGCAAGTTGAAAATTAAGGCTAATCTTCCTCTTCCAGATTTGGTAGTGCTTTCCATCAAATTTCTCTAACTTATTAAAGTTGGAATTGATAAGAGCAGCACGAGAGTTTTCCATCTTGAAATCAAGCTTTAAGATTGTTATTCCCGGGGGCGTGATTTTTCGATGGAAAAACTAATTTTGGTGCAACACTTCGAGGAAGGTGCACAAAAGAGATCCTGGAGGATTCTGTTAGAAGAAATATAATGTATCACTTCGAAGAAGGCACAAAAGAATTAGTAGTAGCAGCAGCGAAAGTGCACCAACTTTTTCTGATTATATCAGAAAAGATCTTTCAGAACAAGATAAAAGTGGATAAGCAGTAGAAGAAATGGACGGAATGAAAAGAAGTCCTGCTGGGGTGACAGATCACCATAGCTCAAAGCTTGATTCGTCCCACACGAACAGCTTACAGGAACCAGCAAGTTTAGAATAGAACTTATGGAACACTCTGCTCTTCTGACTCCTCGGATGGCGAGGGCTCCTTTGGTTTCTCTTTTCTGAACTTATTGAGGGTGAGATTACCAGTATGCCCCTAATTGGCTCTAAATTTATAGAGTTAGCTCTCTTAGTCCTCGACCATAGGCTTGTATGTAACACCCTGTTTTCTGAAAATTAGGGATTATTAAAAATTTATTATTTTTATTATTAAATAATGGTGATTAGGGCATGATATGGTTTATAGTGTTTATTAGTGTGATTTAACCATCTTCTAAGTCATGCTAAGTCATGACTTATGACTTCGTGATTTTGGTTAGTATAACTTAGTGCAAACCCTAGTTTTCTCTAACCTAGAAATTGCCATGACCATGATAGCTTAGCCATAGGCTTAGAATATCAAATTTGGGGTTTTTGACCAAAAGGGTATTTTGGTAATTTTCTAGATTTAATTTGTGATTATGTGATTTTAATATTATTTAATACTTGGTAGGTCTCATGATTAGTTCCTAACCTATCCTACCCTAAACTAGTAGTTAGCCCCTAACCTAGAATCATTAGGGTGATGTTTAGGTCATGGGTTAAAGTAGATAATATCTAGATATTTACTTATAGGATATTTTCCTTGTTTTACTCAAAAGATCAACCCCTTGCCACCAAAGTCCTTTCCTTCTCCATGAAGGAAGACAACCCCCATGCCTTGGCCATGCCTTGGCCGGCCACAGCCCCCCCTCTACATTGATTTTCTTGATTTCTAGCACATAGAGGTATTTTCATTTTTATCTATGTAATGTAGTGATTTTTTCTTCATAAATGCATGCATGTAGGTCTGCCCTAGATGTGGGTCAAGTTTGGTAGGATTTAGGATTGATTTGGTGTCGTATCGGACACGTATCCAAATTGAATTTCATTGTATTTTAATATTTTTAGCTCACTGTCACATTGATATATACACACTGTTTTCCAAAACTTTTTGAACCAAAACCTAGCCTAGCTAACCCTAAACCTAACCCTAAAACACTGAGCACAAATTGGGTTGTGTCGTGTCCAAAATCTGGACACGAAGCTCTCAGTTTCACTCACACTGGACACACTGCACAGTGCACTGAAATCCCCTGCTACCACCCCCTTGGTTCTCCCTACACACGACACTAGGACACGAGAAAATTGGTGGACACGAGGGGGCATTGTCTGCGCACATGCCCCCAGAATTTCAAGACACCTCGTGTCCTATCGAGAGAGCACGGACACGTGCACTGGTCGTGCACTATCAGCGCACACACGCACAGACACCAACTTCGAGTGTCTCGTATCGCACGGACACGACACGATGACACCTCGTGGTGACACGATTGTGTAGCCCAACACGTGGGCTACACGTGGACATGACCACGAGGCCCCACGTGGCCCGTGTCGTGTCCACGAGGCGTGTGCATCTCTGCACGACGCAGTGCAAAACACGCGTATCAGTCGTATTTTCACGACTGATACGGCCCTCGTGTCGACACTGTGCGACACTTGGACACGAATCAGGTTAGTGGACACCTAGTAGACCCCTAGGCGAACTTTCCCCTACGAGCACGAGACACATGGACACGTGTGTCGTGTCCTAGAGTGAACTACACGCGTGCACGACGCTGTGCACGCGTGGGTGTATCAGGAATTTACCCGAGCCATGTTTTTGAGTGTTTGGACACATTATTTCGTGTCGTGGTGTCGTGTCAGTGTCCTAGAACACTAGTATATGTGCGGGGTGTCAGTTACCAACTCTTGGTTGAGAGTCTTAGCTCGATTAGGTTGTGTGTATTCAAATTTCCCCATTCGAGTGCACTGTGCACTGTCACAGTTTTTGGGATTATTTCCAGTTTTTAGAAATCGAATTTCGATTCGATTTTGTTAATGATTTATACTTAGGACTAGTGTATTTTAGTGTGTAAATATGTAGTATATATGTATATGTAAGTGTGGGTCAATTTTGGGAGTATTTGGTTGGGTATTTGTAGAGTTGTGTGTATATACATATATATGTATATATGTTCCTGTGTGTGTGTTTGGGGGTTTGATTTTGGGTTCCAGGATTCTGGAAACCCCCCCTGTGTCCTGATCTCTCACTCTCTCTCTCACTGTCTCACTCTCTCTCTCTCTCACTTTGTCTCACTATATATATGTGTGATATATATATAGTTATATATATATATGTATTGTATATATATACATGATATATATATTTATAAATGGTATTAGGTTTATATATGTAGAAAACAGTGTATATATATATAGGTGTGTGATTGTGTTATGCAAATATGGATTTTGGGTATATAGATAGTGTATGTCTATATATATAGACATATATATATATATGGGACTTATTAGTTATAGGTTTATATGGAAACCTAGACTATGGCCTATGGCCAGGGTTATTGGCCTATGGTTAGGGCTAGCCCTAATGACCCTAAACCCATTGTTGACCCTTGTTGACTGAAAGTTGACCAAAGTCAACCTTAGGTCAAAGTTGACCTAGTTAACCTAGAAATGACTAGGAATGACCTAAAACAACTAGTTTGACTAGTTTGACTAAAACCCTAACTAGTTTAACTAGTGTTGACCTAGCTTTGACTTAGGGTTGACCATTGTTGACCATGGTTGACTAAAGTCAACTATTGGTCAAACCATGACCTAATTGACCTAATTACCCTAACTGACTAGTCTTTGTTTGACCAATGACTTAGTTGGTCTAAGTTTGATCTAGACTTGATCCAGATTGATCGTGTTGACTAGTATTTGACTAGTTTGATTAGAGTGTTGACTAGGAGTTGACTTAAACCTAGATTAAACTTGTTTGACCTTGTTTGATCTTGTTTGACCTTATTTGACTTAGTATGACTTCCTGTGACTTAGTTTGACTATTAGAGTTGACCAAGAGTTGACTTTTGACCAGTTTGACCTAGAATTATGTAGTATGCATTGTATACTTTATTTTTACCATTGTGGATACATTGTGACTTGTATTACTCTGATTAGGAGCCATACACCTCTCCTCAGACTGCATATTCTCTACAGACATTCATACAGCAGGCGAGTACATTCTCTGACCGTTTTATACTTGTTCAGGCTTTACTTCTCGCTCTAGATTACTTTACTTGTTGCTGTCACGTTGGTAACACGAATTGGTACTATATGGATCTTTACATGAGATGTTATCCCCCTCGGGAGCATCGGGTACTTCATGTTATGTGTGTTTCACTATCATCATGTACTCCTATGCTTTCATTATTCATGTACACTCATGTGATCATGTACTCTCATGTTTACTGAGCTCTCATGTATACTATCATGTGCACCCTTTCATGGGCCCCATGTGATATCATGTACAATAACGTAACTTGTATAGATCCTTGTGTATTGATTGGGGAAACGGGGGAGTAGAAGTGGTCATGTGAATAATTCCAAAGTAGTGTAATCATGTGCAAACTCAGTAGTGTAATCATGTACAAATTCTAGCCATTCACATGCCTATCTTGTGCTCTACATCACTAGTCACTACAGTTCTCTATATACAGTAAATATTTCATTACAGTTATCTCTTTTACAGCGTATATTTCCTTTCAGCAGTTCATGTATCTTACTCTATTGCCTGTATCGTATTTTCTAACATGATATGCACTGCATGAGATGTATTGTGCTCGTTCCCGTCCTGATTGGACCTGTTGAAAATATTACAGAGGATGAGGATGAGGCCCTGGTGTCTACCTATTTTGGAGCAGGACTAGATGATACTTATGTTGTGGACCCCCAGCAGGATCCACCTGCAGCTGAGGATGTTGTTCCAGTAGTCTAGACCAGTTTAGTCTAGACAGTCTTTTCTATATTTACTTTTGTCTCACTTTCTGAGTTGTATTTTGAGATGTGGAGATGTATAGACTCTTAGACTTTTGTATTATGAGTTGACAGTTCTGGATATTATGTTGTACTAGACACTTAGACTTATTCATCTATGATACTGTTCTCTTGAGTTACTATCTATCTACCTGTCTTTCGTTCTTCTACCCTAGATGTGATTGAGATGTATATTGTTATGTCACCTCCATTCGGAGAGTATAAACTGTACAGGTACTTGGTATTGATAGATGATTGACCTAGAACAGCGTTCTACCACCGACACTGCGGCGTAGGCTGGGCGTTGTTACGTTCTCGTACCCTAACAGTGGGTGCGGGTCGTGACACGTTTTTAGTGGTGGCCCATGCAGGTCGAGTTTATGTAGTGGTATTCGAACTAGAGTATCACTACAGCCTGCGATAGGATTTGAGGAATAGGCTTAGAGAGAGTGGATACTCAATCACTGCTAGGATACCTTGAGAGATTCCTGGGATGACCCTTGAGAATCTTATTTGAAATTACGATTTAAACTCCTTTTTCCTTGATTAAATTTGATTTTGGAGGATTCACTGTAGAACTTTGAATCCTGGTGTTAGTTGATGATTTTCAAATTTTTGTAGTTGTTGATTTTAATTTCTTAGTGTTAGATTAATATCTTTTATTTTTAGGGTACTCAATCACAATTATGAGAAAACTCTTATCTGTTTTTTGCCATCTAATCCTCTTGCTAATTGCCTTTCATTAAAATGAACTGTCCTCTCTATTTTGCATCTTGCTTAAACTCTTTTTACCAATCTACGTGACTGTATCCCAAACCTGACTTACTTGACATTTCCTCAAATCAAGACTTTATTGAGACCTTCTAACCTTGACCCTTGATTGATCGAACCCTAACTATATTCATCTAGTAGCCTATCTATCCCTAGTACTGTGTTCCTAAATTATTTACTAGATTTCTGATTAATTTTATTTCATGAGTTAATTTGATCTTCTTCAATTTTTGCATCAATTTGTCACGTCTCGAACTCCCACTTTCTATTCTAGATCATTGGACGTCCTTTACCGTGACTTAGATATTCAGAGTATAATACTAGCTGTTACCTCCCAACAAACTTCACATGTAAGACCTAGACTAGCCTACCTTCATGTAGGTATTCCATGTCCCATTAAAACCCGTCTCCTTGTACTCTATTTCCTTGACATGATTTTCTGGTCAAATGGCTAAACCCTAACCTCTACCATGATGCTAAATTGGTTCTTATTTCAGTTAGAGATCCACCTTGGCTCAATTCTTTCGACCTGGCATGTGATGGTGTTCTGCTTGAACCCTCAAATACTTAACCTTGTACCTTACCTTGAATGCTTGACCCGATTGGTTAAGAATCTTGGACTATGTATCTTCTTTCATCATTTTCACCCTTACTTATATCTTATGCTATGAATTTATCCTTAGTTTTACAAGCTTATCCTTTTTCGAGCTTGATCATGATATATTTTATTGGGTGCGCACCCACTAACATATTGTCTAATCAGAACCGGCACATGATGGTCTGATCAACCTATTGCATTTTGGTTCGCTTTTTCATATATTAATCTACGTGGATGGAGACATAATTAAACTTGCCCTAGAATCTTATCCGCAACAGCCTTGACAATTCTCCTTGGAATTATTTTAATCGCCTATGAACCTCGTATTCGTATCCAGTTGAATTAAATTTATCATGACCTGGATCTTCATCATTGGATGCTCGTGCTCATACTTGATTTCATTGATTTCCCATCTTGCCCAAATCCCAGTTTATCTTGAAATTGATCAACTTAGATCATGTCAAGACAAAAATCTATTTGTGATTGTTGTACCTAAATTTTCAATTTTCTTTTTTATGGAATGGTAACTTTAATGATTTCTCACTTGTTAATGACCTATTTTCATATAGGATGGTAGACGACCCTATAGCCTTGATGATTGTTGTTCCCTTACCTTCCCAATTAGGACATCCTAGATTGCTTGTACGTTTTGATACCATAGGAACAGTCTTGATCTAGAATGACTAGTGCACCCAGATGAGACCACAGACTTTCCCATTTAACCTGTCCCCCTGGTATCACTATTGCATCACCAATTCTGGTTAAAATTAGGCCATAGACCCTTCCCACTCTAAATTATGATCACCGTAGACACATTACCGTGACTTTTAAATTTGGGGCACAAAATTAGTTGTTTTCCCAAAACTGACTTCACATACCTGACCTAGACATGACATACTACACCCATGATCTTAGTGTCCCACTCAGGCATACCATTGTATGCTTCATTTGCTTAGTACGATTTTCCTGACCCGAGACTCCATCCTGATTTATCCCATGGAGTTACTTTTGGTTTCGATTTGAATTCAGGACACCTTATGACCTGAAACTGCCAGCCAATTCTTGGACATGACCCAGTATAGGTCTACTACCCCTATTTTGCTTGTTGACCTTGTATGTTGCTAGGTAGTAACTTCGTCCCTGATTATTGGAGGTTTGACCTAGAAGGAGTACGACCATCTAAATTTCGAGGACGAAATTATTTTAAGGTGGGTAGACTTGTAACACCCTGTATTCTGAAAATTAGGGATTATTAAAAATTTATTATTTTTATTATTAAATAATGGTGATTAGGGCATGATATGGTTTATAGTGTTTATTAGTGTGATTTAACCATCTTCTAAGTCATGCTAAGTCATGACTTATGACTTCGTGATTTTGGTTAGTATAACTTAGTGCAAACCCTAGTTTTCTCTAACCTAGAAGTTGCCATGACCATGATAGCTTAGCCATAGGCTTAGAATATCAAATTTGGGGTTTTTGACCAAAAGGGTATTTTGGTAATTTTCTAGATTTAATTTGTGATTATGTGATTTTAATATTATTTAATACTTGGTAGGTCTCATGATTAGTTCCTAACCTATCCTACCCTAAACTAGTAGTTAGCCCCTAACCTAGAATCATTAGGGTGATGTTTAGGTCATGGGTTAAAGTAGATAATATCTAGATATTTACTTATAGGATATTTTCCTTGTTTTACTCAAAAGATCAACCCCTTGCCACCAAAGTCCTTTCCTTCTCCATGAAGGAAGACAACCCCCATGCCTTGGCCATGCCTTGGCCGGCCACAGCCCCCCCCCTCTACATTGATTTTCTTGATTTCTAGCACATAGAGGTATTTTCATTTTTATCTATGTAATGTAGTGATTTTTTCTTCATAAATGCATACATGTAGGTCTGCCCTAGATGTGGGTCAAGTTTGGTAAGATTTAGGATTGATTTGGTGTCGTATCGGACACGTATCCAAATTGAATTTCATTGTATTTTAATGTTTTTAGCTCACTGTCACATTGATATATACACACTGTTTTCCAAAACTTTTTGAACCAAAACCTAGCCTAGCTAACCCTAAACCTAACCCTAAAACACTGAGCACAAATTGGGTTGTGTCGTGTCCAAAATCTGGACACGAAGCTCTCAGTTTCACTCACACTGGACACACTGCACAGTGCACTGAAATCCCCTGCTACCACCCCCTTGGTTCTCCCTACACACGACACTAGGACACGGGAAAATTGGTGGACACGAGGGGGCATTGTCTGCGTACATGCCCCCAGAATTTCAAGACACCTCGTGTCCTATCGAGAGAGCACGGACACGTGCACTGGTCGTGCACTATCAGCGCACACACGCACAGACACCAACTTCGAGTGTCTCGTATCGCACGGACACGACACGATGACACCTCGTGGTGACACGATTGTGTAGCCCAACACGTGGGCTACACGTGGACATGACCACGAGGCCCCACGTGGCCCGTGTCGTGTCCACGAGGCGTGTGCATCTCTGCACGACGCAGTGCAAAACACGCGTATCAGTCGTATTTTCACGACTGATACGGCCCTCGTGTCGACACTGTGCGACACTTGGACACGAATCAGGTTAGTGGACACCTAGTAGACCCCTAGGCGAACTTTCCCCCACGAGCACGAGACACATGGACACGTGTGTCGTGTCCTAGAGTGAACTGCACGCGTGCACGACGCTGTGCACGCGTGGATGTATCAGGAATTTACCCGAGCCATGTTTTTGAGTGTTTGGACACATTATTTCGTGTCGTGGTGTCGTGTCAGTGTCCTAGGACACTAGTATATGTGCGGGGTGTCAGTTACCAACTCTTGGTTGAGAGTCTTAGCTCGATTAGGTTGTGTGTATTCAAATTTCCCCATTCGAGTGCACTGTGCACTGTCACAGTTTTTGGGATTATTTCCAGTTTTTAGAAATCGAATTTCGATTCGATTTTGTTAATGATTTATACTTAGGACTAGTGTATTTTAGTGTGTAAATATGTAGTATATATGTATATGTAAGTGTGGGTCAATTTTGGGAGTATTTGGTTGGGTATTTGTAGAGTTGTGTGTATATACATATATATGTATATATGTTCCTGTGTGTGTGTTTGGGGGTTTGATTTTGTGTTCCAGGATTCTGGAAACCCCCCCTGTGTCCTGATCTCTCACTCTCTCTCTCACTGTCTCACTCTCTCTCTCACTTTGTCTCACTATATATATATGTGTGATATATATAGTTATATATATATATGTATTGTATATATATACATGATATATATATTTATAAATGGTATTAGGTTTATATATGTAGAAAACAGTGTATATATATATAGGTGTGTGATTGTGTTATGCAAATATGGATTTTGGGTATATAGATAGTGTATGTCTATATATATAGACATATATATATATATATGGGACTTATTAGTTATAGGTTTATATGGAAACCTAGACTATGGCCTATGGCCAGGGTTATTGGCCTATGGTTAGGGCTAGCCCTAATGACCCTAAACCCATTGTTGACCCTTGTTGACTGAAAGTTGACCAAAGTCAACCTTAGGTCAAAGTTGACCTAGTTAACCTAGAAATGACTAGGAATGACCTAAAACAACTAGTTTGACTAGTTTGACTAAAACCCTAACTAGTTTAACTAGTGTTGACCTAGCTTTGACTTAGGGTTGACCATTGTTGACCATGGTTGACTAAAGTCAACTATTGGTCAAACCATGACCTAATTGACCTAATTACCCTAACTGACTAGTCTTTGTTTGACCAATGACTTAGTTGGTCTAAGTTTGATCTAGACTTGATCCAGATTGATCGTGTTGACTAGTATTTGACTAGTTTGATTAGAGTGTTGACTAGGAGTTGACTTAAACCTAGATTAAACTTGTTTGACCTTGTTTGATCTTGTTTGACCTTATTTGACTTAGTATGACTTCCTGTGACTTAGTTTGACTATTAGAGTTGACCAAGAGTTGACTTTTGACCAGTTTGACCTAGAATCATGTAGTATGCATTGTATACTTTATTTTTACCATTGTGGATACATTGTGACTTGTATTACTCTGATTAGGAGCCATACACCTCTCCTCAGACTGCATATTCTCTACAGATATTCATACAGCAGGCGAGTACATTCTCTGACCGTTTCATACTTGTTCAGGCTTTACTTCTCGCTCTAGATTACTTTACTTGTTGCTGTCACGTTGGTAACACGGATTGGTACTATATGGATCTTTACATGAGATGTTATCCCCCTCGGGAGCATCGGGTACTTCATGTTATGTGTGTTTCACTATCATCATGTACTCCTATGCTTTCATTATTCATGTACACTCATGTGATCATGTACTCTCATGTTTACTGAGCTCTCATGTATACTATCATGTGCACCCTTTCATGGGCCCCATGTGATATCATGTACAATAACGTAACTTGTATAGATCCTTGTATATTGATTGGGGAAACGGGGGAGTAGAAGTGGTCATGTGAATAATTCCAAAGTAGTGTAATCATGTGCAAACTCAGTAGTGTAATCATGTGCAAATTCTAGCCATTCACATGCCTATCTTGTGCTCTACATCACTAGTCACTACAGTTCTCTATATACAGTAGATATTTTATTACAGCTATCTCTTTTACAGCGTATATTTCCTTTCAGCAGTTCATGTATCTTACTCTATTGCCTGTATCGTATTTCCTAACATGATATGCACTGCGTGAGATGTATTGTGCTCGTTCCCGTCCTGATTGGACCTGTTGAAAATATTACAGAGGATGAGGATGAGGCCCTGGTGTCTACCTATTTTGGAGCAGGACTAGATGATACTTATGTTGTGGACCCCCAGCAGGATCCACCTGCAGCTGAGGATGTTGTTCCAGTAGTCTAGACCAGTTTAGTCTAGACAGTCTTTTCTATATTTACTTTTGTCTCACTTTCTGAGTTGTATTTTGAGATGTGGAGATGTATAGACTCTTAGACTTTTGTATTATGAGTTGACAGTTCTTGATATTATGTTGTACTAGACACTTAGACTTATTCATCTATGATACTGTTCTCTTGAGTTACTATCTATCTACCTGTCTTTCGTTCTTCTACCCTAGATGTGATTGAGATGTATATTGTTATGTCACCTCCATTCGGAGAGTATAAACTGTACAGGTACTTGGTATTGATAGATGATTGACCTAGAACAGCGTTCTACCGCCGACACTGCGGCGTAGGCTGGGCGTTGTTACGTTCTCGTACCCTAACAGTGGGTGCGGGTCGTGACATTGTATACGTTCGTGCCTTCCCTTTATGTTGGGATGCTAGGCCCTATGGAGCATACTCCAGTAGACGACTGTAGATCCTTGAAAACGATAGACTTAGCATAAAGGACAGAGCTCGCCAAAACTACAAAAATAAGACGTATTAGTAGAAAAAGTCAGTCTAAAACGTCAACTTTCGCAGAAAATTTGAGACTCGAGAAATGACATATCATCCGAAAAGAGTTCCTTCGCAGAAGAAAAAGGGTGTATCAAAATATGCTAAAAAAGAAACTTCCCCGCAGAAACCCTGCTCGTAGGTTCTTTGCTGAAAAATCAAGCTCTGCAGAGGAAGCTCCTCAGTCCGAAATCAGGCTTCACAGAATAGTTTACCTCGTCGAATCGAAAGCTTCATCAAAGGACATCATGTACCCTAACAAAATCGCCAATACAAAGTCGAATAAATACGACACGTACCCCGACGAGATTATACTCTACTAACACTAACATACTGTTTGGAAAGGTGATGGAGGAAAAAATTTGAAGGAAAAAAGTTGATGGGTCCCCAAAAAAATTTCCTCCCAAAGGTGGGAGGAAAATGGAGAGAGATGAGAGAAATTTGAGTGAATTTACTCCATCATCCCTCATAAAGGTAATAATAAATTATCATTTAAGAATAACAAGCACTAAATAGTAATTGTATCTCTATCCCTAAACAAATAAAAGATTATTTTTAAATTTTTTCTTCTCCTACTTTTTGTCCATCCAAACAAAGGAATGAAAAATTAACTTTACCTTTATTTTACTCTCCTTCATTTTTCTTTTCCTCAAATTTTTCTTGTGGAATTTTTTGACTTACATCCCACTTGTTAATATGAATTTGTACTTACATCCCTCTTTTTATTTTTTTTAGACTTACATCCGATTTTTCATTACAAAAAATATTCATTTTGTCACAAAAAATATTTGTTTTGTCACGAAAAATATTTTTAGTGACGAAAATGGAATATAAATCTAAAAAAATAAAAAATAGAATATAAGTACAAAATTATATTAATAAGTGGAATGAAAGTCAAAATTTTTTTTTTTCCTTTTCCTATCCACAAAAGTTTTCAAACACAACGTAAACTGCCACAACAGTCAAGGTGTCAGAGCATGCGGGCCAATAGTTTTTTTTGTCACTTTAAGAAATGACAGGCCATGTAGCCACTTTGCTACAGCTCTCCAACCGCAACTCACAGGAAATTGTCACGTGGCACCCAGTTTCTCTTCCTGCATAGAAAGGAGGAAAGCCCGCTGAAAACTACTTCACAAAGATAGGGATTCGTCGAAGGAACATTGCTCGCAAATGTATTCATTACCGATTCGTCGAAGGAACATTGCTCGCAGATGTATTCATTACCGCCTTATTTCTCAAGCTTGGTAAATTTTCAAGCTTGTCGAATTTTGTGCGCTAACACACATTAAATGCAAAGGCGACTACGACAAGCTCTGCCACGCATTTCTATGCAAATAACATATTTTGTTGGTTGCCCAAAGCTCCTCATAAAGAAAAATTCTTTCCTTTTTAAGGAATCATTAGTGCAATGCTTAAAACCACTCAATCAAGCCCAAATGCTTATATGGCACTCAACCACATAATCAAAACTTGTCATCCCAGTAAGACAATGTGCCTCGTAAAAAACAATTTTTGCACGATTTGCTTTTTAGGCCTATAAATAACCCATGTGTGACTCATTTACGCTGGATGGATTTTCTTTTTTACTTTCTTTAAAAAGAAAAGGAAAGAAATACAAGATCTCTCTTCAAACAAAGAGGGCCCCTCGTTTGACATGCATCGAACCTAAGTTCCTTTGTGCCTTTGCCAGCAAGTACTCGAGTCTGGTGTTAGATAGTCAACAGAGAGAAGGGGTCCAGAATTGACCTGCAAGACTTCCACCTTCATAGTTGTTATTGCCGGGACACAATTTTTCGATAAAAAAACGGAGAGTATGAAACATTGTAAAAACAATGTTTCAACGCAACACTTCTAGGAAGGTTGTGCAAGTATAACGAAGATCTAAAAAGATCTTGTTATTGTATTACGAGAATCTAAAAAGATTTCGTAATCTACAGCAGCATATGATATACGAGAATCTAAGAAGATTTCGTAATCACAACAGCAAAGAAGATGACAGACGAAAGTTGTAAGATGGCCTGCTGGGGTGAATGATCACCGTTGTTCAAAGTTATATTCGTCCCACACGAATAGCTTCCAGGAACCAACAAGTTTGTCGGAGAACTTTGGAACACTTCTGCTCTTCGGACTCCTCGGATCGTACACGGACACTCGTGCAAAAGTAACGCTGGTGCAAAGCTGTCACGTCCCAGAACCAGAATACTGGAGAGCGGGGGCAGACATAGCCAGCTACGTATAATAAGATGGAAATCCATCTCACCATACGGTCACGGCTGTCTAGATATGTGAGGGTTTATCTACAAGCCATCAGTCTCTTAAGGTCATAAATTATCCTATTGTCTCAATCTCAACCAACTAATAATAGTTACAAGATATCAGACCACCAAATATACAATTGTAAGGCGTCCCAAACATTACGTATCCAGATGATCATGAAGCTAGTCGTACAAAATGTCAGGACTAGCAAGAGTTAAGTCATACATGATCAACCTCGAGTTGCCAATCATGTTACAGCCCGTAGGCAAACAGTAAATAAAAATGTACACGAGCTAACACTGGCTCGACGGCTAAACGTCTCAAAAGAATAATTTTACAATAAAGTGGAAGAATAAAAAAAAAATCCACTCGTTGCCCTGGTTACGCCTGGCGGTCACCATGGGGCTGGAAAGCAGGTAGATCCTTTGCTGCTGCTCCGGTATCTGGCCATACAAAACCAGCTGGGTCAGACCCCAGAAAGAGCAAGTGCCACAAAGGAGGCTTCACTTAGGAACTAAAACCATCAATTAGCACAATAATATAATTACAAAATAAGAGACAGTAATTAAGAAAAAGCATGACAGGTAAATATAAAAGACAATCTTGTACAGAATCAATAAAAGACAGGACATATGGAAGAGCATGACAGGATGATATACGATGAGATAACCATGGGACTATTCAGATAACCAGGTTACAACCCGTAAACCAAACAAGGACCGGGGTTGTAACCCTTCGTCTGAACGAAACTTGGCTTCTCCTACCATTTATCGGCAAGGTAGATATAAGAAATCAAGATATGTAACAAATCTTGTATAGGATCAAGACAGGACTAGACAGATTGAACCCCATCCAACAATCACGGCCAAGCAATAAGTACGGCTTGATACTTTAACTAACTAGGGTTATCAAAGGCCTAGTTACTAGCAAATGCAATGAGAATTCCAAGTCCAGTTACCTGTTTGTTACTACCTGAGTGATCCCAGCAAGAAAAGGAAAAGATAGCAGGATATAGCAGACACACTGTAGTAAGATACATGTGTCCTAAGGTACCACATTCGACGGCGGGCTGGAAGTGCGCTCATCTCGACGGATAGCAATAAATCCCATGTATATATATATAAGGCCGGGACCAAAGGGACAACAGGTAACTGGGAAATTCTCCATGAACTAATTGATCAATCTAGTCATTAACCTAGCCAGATTCAGTATAAATTCCTGACCGTGGTACTCAGGGATCATGCCCTAGAAATGATGCAAGACGCAACCGGACTAGTAGTTTATATAAGCACAATCTATGCAAACAACCACGGTGTCCAGGCCAATGAATTAATTTGTCAAGAGTGCGCCACGACGGGCAACTATCAAGCATTGTCAGGGTACTTGTCAAGAGTGCACCACTATGGGTCACTGTCGTGTCATGTGTAGCAGGCCAAATTATCAGGTCAAGTTATCAGGTCAAGAGTGCACCATGGCGGGCCACTACCAAGCATGTCAGTTATCATTCCAAACATAATAATTAAATTCGTGATTATCAAGTTCATGACAAAAGGCGTAAGAATATAAAATGGACGTAAAAATATACAATAAAGGTTACAAGACATAAATTAACAATAATAATAATAATAAAATAGCAAGGCCAGGCACGGAAGGAAGCCATGCGGCTCAGAGAAATGAATCTATGAGGTTGGGTTCTATCAGGGACGCATGCATTCAGGAGGAATAGGTGACATGCGGTTCATGGGGAAGGGGTTCCTGCGGCTCGCAGAGTAAAAGTCCCTGCGGCAGGCAGAGAAGAAATCATGCGGCAACCAGCATAAAGAATCTATGCGGCTAGGAGGAAGGCAGGAAATATGCGGCTCGGGGGATACTTATGCGGCTAGCGGAGGATAGGACTCATGCGGCTGGCGGGTGATAGGTCCCATGCGACTGGGTCAAGGGTATTCATGCGGCTCGAATGGGCGGGCACCCATGCGGCTCGGGGGAAGAAGTTCTCATACGGCCAGCGGGGAGCAAGGCCTATGCGGCTAGAATAAATCGGGTCATGCGGCCCGGACTCGGAAGCCCATGCGGCTCAGTTAGGACTGGGCCTTATGCGGTAGGGTTAAACTCATGCGGCTAAAAATGTAAGTCTCATGCGACTAGGATTAAATCTTCATGCGGCTGGGAGAATTGAGTTCCTGCGGCATAGGCCATGCGGCCAAGTAACACAGCAAGGCTTATGCGGTCAGGAATAAAACTTGCTGCATAAAACTATGCGGCTAAGTCCATTCGTCTATGAACTGTTCTTCTTCTCCATCCTTCCGAAAAGAAGAACCCTTCAAGCCATGGCTCCCAAGCTCCATGAATCTTTCATCCAGAGTCCAAATCCGAACTTCCATAGGTCAAAATGGGACAGAATAAAATTCTCAACAACATGGAACCATCAAAACTTAGTAATTACAAGATTAAGTAGATCAAAACCCAAGAATTCCGAAAATAATATAATTGTAGATCTATAAGAATCTAGCCATGGAAAATAAAAATGTCAAGTACTAAAGTAAGTTAAAATGCTGTAAGGAATAGAATGAAGTAATAAAATTGGAGTTCCTCCATGAAGCAAGTTGCACTTGCCTAGACCTTCTTGGTAGGTGAGAAAGTTAATGGAGGAAGAAAAAAAGTAATGAGGAGAGAGAAGGAAGAAAGGGTTAATAAATGGGGATGGTGGTGGTAGGTAGGGGTTCATGCTAGCCCAAACCAAGCCAAACCAACCCAATCCTTCTCCAAGTAAAACCAAGCTCCATTAATCAGAACTAATTCATGAACGATAAATGACAATTAAACCACAATGCTAAATATAAAAATAAATCACAACTAACTAATCAAAGAAAAAGAGAAATACAGGTCAGAAATACGAACACGTATAAAATACGTATCACAAATTTTGGGGCACTACATCCTACCTACCTTAAAAGAATTCCGTCCTCGAAATTTAATCAAGAGGCTAGAGATGTCGGGACAGCTACACTATCGCAAGCAATCTACGCTACCAATCAATCATACAATCATACATGCAAGCAAGGAATCGAATTGCAAGGCATAAGGAAGATATTACACCTCACGAGCCAAATTGATTGGGATAATGTGATCGGATATCGTCCTCACACTCCCACGTTTGATTCTCCCAAGGAGCGATAAACTTAAGCAACACGAACTAAACTGATAGTCTTGCGCTTGAGGTCTCTCTCTTTGGTCAAACAGGGACACGGGCCTCTCCTCATACGAAAAGGTTGGTACTAATAACCGTTTTCGAATGATCTAGGACATGGCTCGGGCCCGGGATATACCGTTGTAATTAGGATACATGAAACATGACATGTGTCCCGCATGACGACGACGGAAAGTAAGACAATAGGACACAGATACCTCTCCGCCGATTCTGGATCTGGGCCTGGGCGAACTGCTGAGGCCTCTGTTGCTGGAAGGCCTGGGCCTGAGACGGCAATGGACCCTGGAACGGGAGCTGCTGTGGTTGGGGAACTGAAGCTGGTTCTGGTGCTGGTCCCATAACCGAGGGACTAGTTACTGTCGACGATGATCTGTTTCTGAACGGACAAGATCCTATCATGTGGTCCGGCGAACCACAAACCAAGCACAATCCCTGTGCTCTGCGGCACTCAGTAACAACATGCCCGAGCTTTCCACAATGAGAACAACCGGTTGTGAAAGGCCGTTTCTGCTTCTGCTGCTGGAGATAGGTCGGGGCAGAATGCTGTAAGGAGGAAACCGAATCTGTCCTCGCAGCTCCAATGGTCAGGACCCTAGCTGCTGGGGCCGGTGCTGAGGATTGGTTCATCTGGTCGTGAGACCGCTTCCGATCTCCAGTCCGGTCTGCTATCCTTCGGGAAGTGTACTCATGCCTCCTCGCTGCTCGCAAGACGGCATCAAAAGTTCTATGCTCGAACTACTCTACTGCCAATATGATCTCCAAGTGGAGCCCCTGCTGAAATCGTTGTGCTCTGTCTAGCTCGGTTTCCACCAAGGTGGGAGCAAACCGACTCAACCTTGAAAACTCGGTCGCATATCCGTCGACCGTCCTGCTCATCTGCCTGAGATTACTAAACCTGGCCTGCAAGTCATATCTAGCCACTGCGTCGAAGTACTTGGTCTGGAACATATCGCTGAATACCGCCCACATAACAGGCGTACCCAAACTTGCAGCTTATATAGCCCACCAGTTGCGGGCTAGATCTAGTAACTGCAGGCGTACCACCGCCACCTTCTCTGCTTCAGGGGTCCTGGCTGCCTCCAAGATAACTTCAATGTCCTGTAGCCAGGCATCTGCAGCAATAGCATCCTCGCTGCCGTCGAAGAAGGGAGGGTTCAGGCGCTTGAAATTGTTGACCGCACTATTCCCTCAAGGACCACTTCCGCTTATAGCTTCTTGTACTGCTTGCTGCAAGGCATCACCTCGACGATCTTGAGACGCAAGCAACTCACAAATGAGCCCTATCAAGACCCCATCCTCTGACCCTGCTGGCTGAACTGGCTGGACTGGGGGCATTGGTTCTCCAGAAGGCATGGCTCGGGAGGCGACTGCTGAGGACTGATCTTGATCTTCTTACTGTTGCTGGTCTACCGGCCGAACTTCTTCTGGCTGATCAACAGGAACGATGCCACTGAAGCAATGACAGCGGGAATATTAAGGAAGGACCAAGATAGAACAATGATGCAAGCATGTTATCAAGTCAGGGATCCAGGGAGATAAGAAGATAAGAGTGGAGATCAAAAGCGAGTACAGATTGAGACATCTATCCGGTAAACCCTCACATTTCTTGATTGACAAGACCTGCATGGGCCACCACTTAAACCATGTCACGCCCCAGAACCAGAATACTGGAGAGCGGGGGCAGACATAGCCAGCTACGTATAATGAAATGGGAATCCATCTCACCATACGGTCACGGCTGTCTAGATATGTGAGGGTTTATCTACAAGCTATTAGTCTCTTAAGGTCATAAATTATCCTATTGTCTCAATCTCAACCAACTAATAATAGTTACAAGATATCAGACCTCTAAATATACAATTGTAAGGCATCCAAACATTACATATCCAGATGATCATGAAGCTAGTCGTACAAAATATGAGGACTAGCAAGAGTTAAGTCATACATGATCAACCTCGAGTTGCCAATCATGTTACAGCCCGTAGGCAGACAGTAAATAAAAATGTACACAAGCTAACACTGGCTCGGCGGCTAAACGCCTTAAAAGAATAATTTTACAATAAAGTGGAAGAACAAAAAAAATCCACTCGTTGCCTTGGTTACGCCTGGCGGTCACCATGGGGCTGGAAAGCAGGTAGATCCTTTGCTGCTGCTCCGGTATCTGGCCATACAAAACCAGCTGGGTCAGACCCCAGAAAGAGCAAGTGCCACAAATGAGGCTTCACTTAGGAACTAAAACTAGCAATTAGCACAATAATATAATTACAAAATAAGAGACAGTAATTAAGAAAAAGCATGACAGGTAAATATAAAAGACAATCTTGTACAGAATCAATAAAAGACATGACATATGGAAGAGCATGACAGGATGATATACGATGAGATAACCATGTGACTATTCAGATAACCAGGTTACAACCCGTAAACCAAACAAGGACCAGGGTTGTAACCCTTCGTCTGAACGGAACTTGGCTTCTCCCACCATTTATCGGCAAGGTAGATATAAGAAATCAAGATATGTAACAAATCTTGTATAGGATCAAGACAGGACTAGACAGATTGAACCCCATCTAACAATCACGGCCAAGCAATAAGTACGGCTTGATACTTTAACTAACTAGGGTTATCACAGGCCTAGTTACTAGCAAATGTAATGAGAATTCCAAGTCCGGTTACCTGTTTGTTACTACCTGAGTGATCCCAGCAAGAAAAGGAAAAGATAGCAGGATATAGCAGACACACTGTAGTAAGATACATGTGTCCTGAGGTACCACACTCGACGGCGGGCTGGAAGTGCGCTCATCTCGACGGATAGCAACAAATCCCATGTATATATATAAGGCCGAGACCAAAGGGGCAACAGGTAACTGGGAAATTCTCCATGAACTAATTGATCAATCTAGTCATTAACCTAGCCAGATTCAGTATGAATCCTTGACCATGGTACTCAGGGATCATGTCCTAGAAATGATGTAAGACGGAACCGGACTAGTAGTTTATACAAGCACAATCTATGCAAACAACCACGGTGTCCAGGCCAATGAATTAATTTGTCAAGAGTGCGCCACGACGGGCTACTATCAAGCATTGTCAGGGTACTTGTCAAGAGTGCACCACTACGGGTCACTGTCGTGTCATATGTAGCAGGCCAAATTATCAGGTCAAGTTATCAGGTCAAGAGTGCACCACGGCGGGCCACTACCAAGCATGTCAGTTATCATTCCAAACATAATAATTAAATTTGTGATTATCAAGTTCAGGACAAAAGGCGTAAGGATATAAAATGGACGTAAAAATATACAATAAAGGTTACAAGACATAAATTAACAATAATAATAATAATAATAATAATAATAATAATAATAATAATAAAATAGCAAGGCCAGGCACGGAAGGGAGCCATGCGGCTCAGAGAAATGAATCCATGAGGTTGGATTCTATTAGGGACGCAAGCATTCAGGAGGAATAGATGACATGCGATTCATGGGGAAGGGGTTCCTGCGGCTCGCAGAGTAAAAGTCCCTGCGGCAGGCAGAGAAGAAATCATGCGGCAACCAGCACAAAGAATCTATGCGGCTAGGAGGAAGGCAGGAAATATGCGGCTTGGGGGATACTTATGCGGCTAGCGGAGGATAGGACTCATGCGGCTGGCGGGTGATAGGTCCCATGCGACTGGGTCAAGGGTATTCATGCGGCTCGAATAGGCGGGCACCCATGCGGCTCGGGGGAAGAAGTTCTCATGCGGCCAGCAGGGAGCAAGGCCTATGCGGCTAGAATAAATCGGGTCATGCGGCCCGGACTCAGAAGCCCATACGGCTCAGTTAGGACTGGGCCTTATGCGGCAGGGTTAAACTCATGCGGCTAGAAATGTAAGTCTCATGCGGCTAGGATTAAATCTTCATGCGGCTGGAAGAATTGAGTTCTTGCGGCATAGGCCATGCGGCCAAGTAACACAGCAAGGCTTATGTGGTCAGGAATAAAACTTACTGCATAAAGCTATACGGCTAAGTCCATTCGACTATGAACTGTTCTTCTTCTCCATCCTTCCGAGAAGAAGAACCCTTCAAGCCATGGCTCCCAAGCTCCATGAATCTTTCATCCAGAGTCCAAATCCGAACTTCCATAGGTCAAAATGGGGCAGAATGAAATTCTCAACAAAATGGAACCATCAAAACTTAGTAATAACAAGATTAAGTAGATCAAAACCCAAGAATTCCGAAAATAATATAATTGTAGATCTACAAGAATCTAGCCATTGAAAGTGAAAATGTCAAGTACTAAAGTAAGTTAAAATGTTGTAAGGAAGAGAATGAAGTAATAAAGTTGGAGTTCCTCCATGATGCAAGTTGTACTTGCCTAGACCTTCCTGGTAGGTGAGGAAGTTAATGGAGGAAGAAGAAAGTAATGAAGAGAGAGAAGGAAAAAAGGGTTAATAAATGGGGATGGTGGTGGTAGGTAGAGGTTCATGCTAGCCCAAACCAAGCCAAACCAACCCAATCCTTCTCCAAGTAAAACCAAGCTCCACTAATCAGAACTAATCCATAAACGATAAATGACAATTAAACCACAATGCTAAATATAAAAATAAACCACAACTAACTAATCAAAGAAAAAGAGAAATACAGGTCAGAAATACGAACACGTATAAAATACGTATCACAAATTTTGGGGCACTACAAAAGCTTATCTTCTCTCTCACAGACTCTGTTTACTTGTGTTAAGAAACACTTGTAAACTTTTGTGAGGTTCTGAATGTATTCTGTATATCCCGCCTGTGAGAGAGTGTAGACCTTATATAGGCCCGAGTAACAACTGCCCGGTTAGCATAATATTTGGAACGTGGTAATAACCACTCCGAACGTGTAGTAACTGCTCAGATCATGCATAGGCACGATCTGATGCAAGTTGTGCCACTCTGGCACCCTGCGCCTTGCATACTGCGCACTGAGCCACTTGTGCCAACCTGCGCCACTGCGCGCACTGCGCAACCTGTACGACCTGCACCACCTTGCGCCACTCGCACAGTCAGCACACCCGACGCCACCTGAATGCAACCTGACGCGCACCCTGGTCGTACAAGCTGTGGTGCGCAACATGGCAGCACAAGTGGCTTGCGCAACGAGCGCAACTAAAGCGCACTATACGCCTAGCGACGATGCTGACGTGCTAAGTACAAAATGCGCCAACAAAATGCCACATTACGCCTCATTAGCCCATGAGTCCGAGTCTGTGTCGCTAAGCCCCTACGGGGCTTAGCTCCCATGGAAATAAATTTTCCAAGAGAAAAAAGCATAAATGCTCTCAATTGTTGATTTAGCCTTTTTCCTATTAGAAAAATAACCCCACATGGCACACCCATATGCACCTCTACACCACATATGCATCTCTAAACTAGCAAAGCTAATATATAGAGATACAAGTCCTTTGGTGTAGCCGATGTGGGACTAAAATTCACTTTGAAAAAGACCAAAACCCAACAATCCCCCACATATCTCTATATATGAGTATAAGTGTTCCCTACAGTAACTGTCCATCATGCATTAGGAGAGATATCGCTGACGACTTGAATCTTCCCGCATGGTTCAAAAAACAGACTATAATACAAGAATGGACTAAGCCTTGAATTCTGCATCATAGCTAAAATTCTTCCCACTCACATAATGTAGTTACATGTGCTTCTGGCTACACATTAAAGGCCCTGTGCCAGCCTGGTTTCAGTGTATAATTTTGGACGTCTACAAGTTTACCCTCAAGAGACGGCCTGATATCTCTTTGTCCATACACTATAAGTGAGTTCATTATAAAGAGACATGGCATAAAGCGCTTTGCGCTTCCCTTGTGGTGCTACGCCGCTATGACATGGCTTAAAGCCGAGGCCTTACCCCGTACCGAGAACCTTATCGTAGTGTCATACTAATGTAGCGTGGGACAACCGCCTCTTTGTAGTGTCAAACTATCCAGCATGAAGCCTTAGGCTCTCATGCGGTGTTACGCCGCAACGACATGGCTTGCAAGGCCGAGGCTTTATCCCTAACCGGGTACCTCATCGTGGTGTCGTGCCACTGTAACATGAGGAACTCCTCCTCTTTGTAGTGCTGACTACACCCCTCTTTATTTTAACATACAACATTAGGCTAACTACCTATTTGCGGTGCTACGCCATTGTGACTTGGCTAGCAAAGCCGAGGCATTACCCCATGCCTGGGAACCTCATGGTGGAGTCACCCCACAGTAGCATGGAGTTTCACTCCTTGTAGTGCTATTCTACCGTACTTCCTGTAAAACACACCAGGCATTCACTCTACCTGTGAACTCATTAAGGCATTTAAGCCAGCCTTCCCACAGGATCCTTTTTCCGCAGAAAACAACAGAAGACAACAGTAGTTGTAGGTCCGTAACCTCTCCATGTCCAATAGAACATGTACCCACCGTTCCTGATATTCTTCCGATTAGTGGTCCTCCTTTGAACCAAAAGCTAGATGCCTAGTAGATTTCTCTTTGAACTATTAGCATAAAACTTTATGGTAGGAATACAATAATACAATATCAGAATACCTTCAAACCAATTTTACAAGCTGTGTCATCGACCAGCTGGCACTTGAGGCCCTTGGTGAACGGATCCGCCAGGTTCTTCTGACTCCGAACATCAATCACTGCAATAACACCTCTCTTGATGAGATCGTGTACTGCCCTGTGCTTCAACCGTATAGTCCTCTTCTTTCTGTTGAAGAGGTCATTTGATGCCACCGCCGCGGTCGCCTGGTTATCGCAGTATATCGGTATCGCCGGTATTTGCGCTCCAACCAAGGGAAGATCATACATGAGCTTTCGAAGTCATTCTGCTTCCTCGGTTAAGGTATCAAGTGCAAAGAACTCAGATTCCATTGATGACTGCGAGAGCATAGTCTGCTTCTTCGACTTTCATGATATAGCAGCTCCACCCATTATCAAAATGAATCCACCTATGGACCTCTCGCTCTCCACCTCTGAGCACCAGCTGGTATCAATGAAGCCTTCTACTATCGGCGGATCTCCGTTGTAGTACAGTGCATATGTCTAAGTCCTCTTGAGATATCTCATGACCTATTTCACAGCTTTCCAATGTTCAACACCTGGATTGCTAGTGAAACGACTCAACATTCCTACGACGAAAGCTATATCAGGCCTTGTGGCAGTAGTAGCATACATCAAACTTCCGATTACGCTTGCATACTCCAGCTGCCTAACGCTTTCTCCTTAATTAGGCTTCAGCTTCAGATCACACCTGTACGGCGTATCGATCCCTGGAAGATCCCGATACCCATAACGAGTGATCATTTTCTCAATATAATGAGACTATGACAGCGCTAGTCCAGTATCTGTTCGGATGATCTTGATCCCTAGGATCACATCAGCTTCCTCCAAGTCCTTCATACTGAACTTGCTCGCGATGAATTTTTTTGTCTCCGTGACACAGCTCATATACGTACCTAGGATAAGCATGTCGTCCACATATAGACAAACGATCATACCTCTTCCATCAGCGAACTTCGTGTAAACACACTTGTCCGTCTCGCTGACCATGTAGCCATTTGACCTTATAACTTTGTCAAACTTTTCATGCCACATCTTGGGAGCCTGTTTAAGACCGTACAAAGATTTCACCAACTTGTAGACTTTGTCTTCAAGACCCTTGACGACAAATTCCTCTGGCTGTTGCATGTATATCTCTTCGGTCAGCTCGCCATTTAGGAAAGCCGTTTTCGTATCCATCTGATGTATCACCATCTTATGTATTGCTATAAGAGCAATCAACACTTTGATGGTGGTCATCCGGGCTACTGGAGCATACGTGTCAAAGTAGTCAATCCCCTGCTTCTGAAAAAACCTCTTGGCTACCAACCTAGCCTTGAACTTGTCAATAGTTCCGTCTGCTTTCATCTTTTTCTTGAAGATCCATTTGCATCCGATGGGTTTCGCTCCTTCAGGAAGATCAACCAACATCCAAGTATTATTTGAGGTGATAGAATCAATTTCATTGTCAATCGTCTCCTTCCAGAAAACTGCGTCTCTGGTCTTCATCGCCTCATCATAGGTAAGCGGATCAGCTTCCACATGATAGGTGACAAAGTCACTTCCGAAGTCCTTCGGCTTTCTCATACGCTTAGCTGACGGCTCAACTTGTTCTGGTTCAATCATTGTTTCAACAATAACATCTTCTTGGACCACATATTCATTGAAGACTTCAGTTTCCTGCATACCCTCATTGTTCTCCGGTATATCCGCAAGAATAATATTCTTGTGCCTTACAAATTTGTCTTCAAAATATTCTGCGTCGCGAGATTCAATGATATGATTTGACTCAATATCAAGAAATCTCCGAGCATCACTCTTCTCGGCATACCCCAAGAAGATCGTCTTAGTAGTCCTTGTCCCAAGCTTCTGAATCTTCAGATCTGGAAGCTTGACATATGCCAGACACCCCCACACTCGAATGACATTCAAGTTAGGTCTGACCTTGAACCAGAGTTCATGAGGAGTAACGTCTGAAGTTGCATGAGGCACTTTATTTAGAATAAAAGTGGCCGTCAATGCAGCTTCTCCCCATTAGCACTTAAAAAGACCCGCAGTCAACAACATTGAGTTAATCATTTCTGTTAACGTTATGTTCTTCTTCTCTGCAACTCCGTTTGATTGAGGAGAGTACGGAGCCGTAGCCTCATTGACAATTCCATGTTCTTTGTAGAACGATACGAATTCATGAGACCTGTACTCCCCACCTCGATCACTTCTTATTCTTTTGAGTTGTTGTCCAGTTTGCCGCTCAACTTCGGCTCTGAACTCCTTGAACTTCTCGAATGCTTCATCTTTAGCCTTCAGCAAGTAGACGAACGCATACTTTGAGAAGTTATCGATGAAGGTTATGAAATACTTCATCCCGGCCTTTGTAGAGAACTGTTTGAAGTCACAGATATCGGAGTGTACCAACTCCAAAAGATCTGTACTTTGATTAACCCGAGGAAAGGGTTTCCTTGTGATCTTCGTTTGAGCACAAACTTCACATTTCTCTACCTTACCCCCACACTTGGAGATAAGTCCTAGACTAGACATTCTGTTTATTCGTTTACAATGAACATGTCCTAGCCTATTATGCCACAACTCAAGAGTATAAGCAGAAGGAGTGATTGCATTAATTACATTAATTATATTGGACTGATTCACATACTGAATTTTGAACATCCTTTCGATATAAAAAGCTTTCCTGAAACATGTTCCCTTAATAGACATCACCAATCTGGCCAGCATTGATGTCCATCCTGAGGCCTACGTTGCATAGTAGGCCTCCTGAGATCAGGTTCTTGGCGATAGCAGGTACGTGCTTCACGCCTTGAAGCATCAGAGACTTCCAAGAAGTCAGCTTCAACACCACCGTCCCGATCCCGAGCACTTCAGCTTGTGCCTGGTTCGCCATCATAACCACTTCAGAAGTAGGTGTGTAGGTGATGAACCATACCTTACTGGAGCAGACATGGCAGGAGGCTCCAGTGTCTACCCACCAGTCAGAGACAGTCCTTACCGCATCAACCTGCGCAATTATAGCAACAACGTCAGTGATCACAGATACCTTACTAGGCTCTCCTTGCTATGATTGCTTGGTCTTTGCTTTGCATTCACTTTTGAAGTGGCCCTTCTTGCCACACTTGAAATAAGGCATCTCAGACTTTGCCTTCTTTCGCTTGAAGGAAGTCCCCTTCACGTTCAAATTGTTAGGGTCCTTTTTCTTGCTGTGGGAAGCCGCCTGCTTTTCCCTTAGTTCCTTGGTATGAACCAGATTGACGTTAGCCAATTGCTTGGACAGTGTGTCCACCTTCAGTTGAGCCCGCATCTGGTCCTCAACATAGATTTTCTGTAAGAGATCTTCAATGCTGATCTCAAGCTTCTTTCTATGCATGTTTGCATAGAACTTACTCCAACCAGCGGGGAGCTTTGAGACAATCCCTCCAACAATAAACTTGTCGGGGAGGGACATTGCCTCGTCTTCCAACTTCTATCACAGCATCAGAAATTCTTTTACCTGCGGCAACATGGACTTCTCGTCCTCAAAGAGCCATTTGTGATATTTTTCAACCACAAATATCTTGCTCCTGTTCTTGTCTTCTTCGTACAGTTTCTCCAGAGACTCCCATATGTCTCTGGCAATTGGTTTTTTACTGTAAAATTCTACTATAGAATCCTCCATAGCATTCAGGATAAGCAGCCTGCAAATGCTATTTTTTTTTCTCCACTTGGCCTGAAGTTTAGTAGCCGCAGTGATTGCAGCAGCAGACCCAGTATCTGGAACAGTAGGTTCCTCTTCAAGAAGCACATGATCAACGTCTCTTAGTTGAAGAGTGAGATAAACCTTCCTCTTCCAGACTTGATAATGCTCTCCATCAACTTTTCTAACTTACAAAAGTCAGTATTGAGGAGTGAAGCATTAAAGTTTTCCATTGTAACAATATAGCTTTGCGATTGTTATTGCCGGGACACAATTTTTCGATGGAAAAACGGAGAATATGAAATAATTGTAAAAACAATGTTCCAACGCAACACTTCTAGGAAGGTTGCACAAGTATAACGAAGATCTAAAAAGATCTTGTTATTGTATTACGAGAATCTAAAAAGATTTCGTAATCTACAGCCGCATATGATATACGAGAATCTAAGAAGATTTCGTAATCACAACAGCAAAGAAGATGACCGACGAAAGATGGAAGATGGCCTGCTGGGGTGAATGATCACCGTTGCTGAAAGCTATATTCGTCCCACATGAATAGCTTCTAGGAACCAGCAAGTTTGTCGGAGAACTTTGGAACACTTCTGCTCTTCTGACTCCTCGGATCGTACACGGACACTCCTGCAAAAGCAACGCTGGTGCAAAGCTTCTCTTCTCTCTCACAGACTCTGTTTACTTGTGTTAAGAAACACTTGTAAACTTTCGTAACTTTCTGAATGTATTCTATATATCCTGCCTGTGAGAGAGAGGAGACCTTATATAGGCCCGAGTAGCAACTGTCCGGTTAGCACAATATTCGGGACGTGGTTATAACCACTCCGAACGTGCAGTAACCGCTCAGATCATGTACATGCACGATCTGAAGCAAGTTGCGCCACTCTGGCACCCTGCGCGTCTTGTATACTGCGCACTGAGCCACTTGTGCCACTGCGCGCACTGCGCCAACAAAACGCCACATTACGTCTCATGAGCCCGAGTCGCGGGACTTAGCTCCCATGGAAATAAATTTTCCAAGAGCAAAAAGCATGAATGCTTTCAATTGTTAATTTAGCCTTTTTTCCATTAGAAAAATAACTCCACATAGCACACCCATGTGCACCTCCACACCACATGTGCATTTCTAAACTAGCAAAGCTAATATATAGAAATACAAGTCCTTTGTTCTAGCAGATGTGGGACTAAAATTTACTTTGAAAAAGACCAAAAGCCAACAATAGTAGCCAAAACCGAACAAAATTATGTAACATAGGTTCCTCGAATTGTATGCACACGTGATTATAATTTGGCTTAAAGAAATATATTTCTTTTTACAGTACTCTCAAGTTTTGTTTGTGAAAAAACCTAGGAACGCTAGCTTTTCTACTTTTCTTCTCAACGACGTCGATGAAAATAGGATGGTGACCATAGTGGAAGATACCTACTCCGTAGTTGACAAGGATGTGTTGCAATTTGGCACCGGTTACATCGACACAAATC
The DNA here is from genome assembly GCA_029216955.1 of Iris pallida. Lineage (NCBI taxonomy): Eukaryota > Viridiplantae > Streptophyta > Magnoliopsida > Asparagales > Iridaceae > Iris > Iris pallida. The sequence continues at coordinate 4,278,980 of JANAVB010037818.1, forward strand.
TTGATAATCTAGAGGTCCAATTTGACCAAAAATTAATTGGAGGAAGCCCACTAATGAGGCTAAAAAAGTCCAACTTCTGTGCTCAGACACATGAGTTTTCCGTAAAATTCATATCGATTTACTTGCTGCCAAAAGTGACTAAATCTCGATATTACGTAGTAGAGTCAAATTAGTTTCCGATAGAACTGTTGCATGCCAAGTTAGGACTGATTTGTACCAAAAATAAAATAAAAATAAAACCACAGTCGAAATGTTCCTTCGGGATCCACTTTGATTATGGGCACACTTCGTAGAATCCCCAAATTATCCACTACTTCTAGTTTAGATTTTTGTCGCAAAAATTCTACGCGTCAAATTTGGTATATTGGTTCTCTTGGGCAGGGGCGGATCTAGAGGTAGGATGGGGTGGGCTGGAACCCACCCCAAAAAAAATACATTTTTTTTTATACAAATTTTTGTTTTTGTTTTTTTATATGGATTTATCTACTTTCAGTCCACCCAAATTTTTGCCAGCCCATCCCAATTATAATTTCTGGATCCGCCCCTGCTCTTGGGAAGCATTTTCACTATACTAAAAGATACGAAGGCAAAGCACTGGCTTCTAATGAACTCCCAAAGTAAAGTTATGATGAATTTCTACGAAGAACATGTCCTTAGAATTTGTTGTTGTAAAAATGAGCCTTCGCGATGAAACGACCAAGGATGTAAAAATATACAGGTTCGCAAAATCTGCAAGATCTGCAAAATCTTCATGTTTGCAGAATTTCCCAGGGTTGCAGAGATTCAACTCGCCAAAATCTTAAAGGGATATTTTAGCAAATATCCTCGTTACAAATATGAAAACTAGTATATACCCTCACAAATTTTAAAAACTAGCAAATGTCCCTAATATGTGTAAACTAATCAAATTTTAGGTTAAAATAGTGGAGGCATATCTTAAATTTTTAAATATTGCATACAAAAAATGGGGACATTTGTTAGTTTTTTAAATAAGTGAGAGTATATACTAGTTTTCATATTTATAATGGGGACATTTGCTAAAATATCCCAATCTTAAATTATTGCCAACAAGTTTCACGATGCGCAACAATGGAATTAGCATAGAGGAGTGCATCCAATTCTGGCACAAGTGACTGATATGCTCAAGCTTCACTGTTTTCTACTGTTGGTTACAAGCTTCCAATTGTAACGAGAAGAGTGTAAGCTCCGGAATGACAGAGTGCAAACTCTGTTGAAGGTGATAGAGAGAGAGAGGAGAAGAAAATTCTTATTGTGAAGGTTAAATGTTCATACAAAGATGCCTTTAAATAGACATGCAAACTCTAGAGGTAGGCAACATTAATGGAGGAGAATAAATCTCCTGGCCACACACATATGTAAAAGACCAGCTACTTCTCCTTAAGAATAGGTAAGCTAAGGATTAATATCTAGATTATTAACTAATATTCTCCTCCTTAATCTAGATTTGATCAAGTTTGATAACTCCGAGCAGGTGCTGCATCTCTGCGAACTTCTCTTTGGCGAGAGCCTTCGTGAGGATGTCGGCACGTTGCTTTCTAGTGCACACGAACTCCACCCTTATCAGCCCTCTTTCAACACACTCGTGAATGAAGTGAAAGTGAGTATCAATGTGCTTACTGTGCCCAAGAAACACTGAATTTTTCATCAACGCAATTGCAGACTTGTTGTCGACATAGAGCGTAACTGGCTTAGGTTCGCAGCCAGTCACTTCACTAAGCAGATTCCTCTGCCATAAAGCTTGACATGCTGCACCCGTTGCAGCCATGAACTCAGCTTCACAGGAGGAAAATGCGACAGTTTTCTGCTTCTGAGACGCCCAAGTGATCAGGTTCTTGTTGATGTAGAATGTCATTCCACTGGTGCTCCTCCTATCGTCGACATCTCTGGCTATGTTGTTGTCAGTGAATCCGTATAGTTCATCTTTACCATGTCCTCTTTCATATATGAGTCCATACTCAAGCGTTCCTTCACATTTCTGAGGATTTGTTCACAACCTGGTAATGCGTGGTTGTTGGCTTCTCCATGTACCTACTCACCATTCCAATAACATAAGAAATATTCGGATGAGTGTGAGTTAAGTACCTGTGACAGCCAATGATGCGTCTATATTGCGTCGGATCGACTGGAGTTCCTTCAAGGTCCTTGCTGAGTTGCAGTTTAGCTTCCATGGAATATTTGGTCAGATTGCAATCTTCCATTCCAAACTGCTTTAATACTCTCTTCGTATATGTCGATTGCTTCAGTGTAATGCAATCACCCTGTTGGTCTTCCTCTATACCAAGGTAGTAGGAGAGTAACCCAAGGTCACTCATCTCAAATTTTTGCATCATCTGTTACTTGTAAGCCTTTACTGTAGTTGCTTTTGCGCCTGTGACAATTAAGTCGTCAACATATACTCCGACAATGAGTGTACCCTCTCTATTGTTCCTCGTGCACATCACATGCTCTTGAATGCATCTGATGAATCCCAGCTCCTTTAAGCAGCTGTCCAGGTGTATGTTCCAGGCCCTTGGTGCTTGGCGCAAATCATAGAGAGCCTTAGACAGTCTATACACCTTGTGATCCTGGTTCTCGACGTTGAAGCCTTCGGATTGAGCTACATATACCTCCTCTTTGAGGTTTGTAGAAGCATGAAAAATACAAGACTATGTATCCCATATGAAGAAAACAAAAGAAGCTATGCGCCCACATAACCAAAAGGGGACTATGTGCCCACAGAACCAAAAGGAGTCTATGTGCCCACATGATCGAAGAGGGGATATGCGTCCACATGATCAAAGAGGAGCTATGCGCCCAAATAATCGAAGAGAAGCTATGCGCCTACACCCACATGATCAAGTGTAGGCACATAAATTTACTCCCACACTATGCGCCCAAGACAGCAGATCCCAACGACTCAGTCAACATCCACGATTAATCATGCACCGAAGCATGTGGCCATGTCAGTCTCTACGAGCAATCGTACACCGAAGCATGCGGCCACGTCAACCCTACGATCTACCCACGATTATCCAGTATCTATGCGCCTACACCCTATGCGCCCAAATGGGTGTTATGCGCCTACAGTAAAATCAGTATATTTTTCACCTATGGGCGCATAACAGTCGTTTCAGTGCAAAACGACTATAAATAGGGGTCACATACCTCTTCAAAAACAGACAGAACGGAGAGCATTTCAAGAGCTAAATTGCTGCCCTTCTTGCCAGTGAGCCGAGAGTTAGCAATTTTCTTAGATTTTCTTCTACTTTTGTAATCGAAGTATCAACGGAGTAAAGGAGAAACTACCACTCGATCTCCATCGTCCCATTTCCCAGAATTCATTTTGTACTCACGGATCTTCGGTACAAGATCTCTCAGGCGTACTCGATTTGTGGTGCCTTGCGCCAATAAAAAAATACAACGTTTCTTCTTCTTCTTCTTTTTTTGTGTGTCCACAAAAATGGGTGTTTTGTATTGTATCGAACCTCCCCACATGGTAGCGATCCAACTAAAGATTTTGATTCCAGTGGGGACAACTATGATCATGGTAGCTGCGGTGAAGTAAGCATGCGTATCAACGTCTAAGCCCACAGTAAACATATGATGAGCCCGAACAAGAGATCCAGGAACACCTATACTGATCATGACATAAGCCATTCCTAGATACCCGAAGACCGGTTTTCCCGAAAAGGTCGATACGATATGACTAATAATACCAAATTGGCGACTCTGCCAAGGACTACCTTTTCCTCTGGCGAGAAGGTGGTACGCAATCTGATACCGATAAAGTGGGGAGCACTCATAAGATGTTGATCGTGAAGTTCGATCAGCAGGCGTTCGAAGAGATGCTCTCGACGGATGGCTCTACTCCCTCAAAATCAGTGAAGCCAAACAAGTCTTGCAAGACTTGGCTTCCGAAGGCTCGTGGTGCATATCCTGCCAGTGTCGTAGAAGATATACAACCGAAGAACTCTGTCACGTGGGAGCATAGGCCTTCCACTTGGGCGCATGGAGCTCCCCAATGGGAGCATAGCTCTGCCACAGAGGCTCCTGATACGAAGAAGGTGCATACCGTTCCTGGCACTACTAGCCCAGCGACTTCCCTCTTATGCAACCAACAACAGAGTGTTCAACACTCGAAACTTGGCAAAGGAAAACACTATGATACTAAGAATCAAAGTGTTCGACGCTCTGGAAAAACTCAGCGAGGCTCACAAACGAAGAAGGCAAAATTGGAAGAAAATAACGCTATTTTCCAAAGCATACGCCCAGAGTCATGCGCCCAAGGAAGTATGTGGGCACATAACTCTAGCCAGAGGACTTCTGTCTTCGATAGGCTATGCGTCCAGGGCCATGCGTCCAGGGCTATGAGCCAGGCTCTGATGACCCATTCTATGCGCCCACATCCAGGAGGGCCAGGCATGCTACTTGGACTTTAGGAAAGCATGCGCCCAAGGGCATGCTCCAGGGTCTATGCGCCCATAGCAAAAAGACAGACCCCACCGCGTATAGCACGTGGCTGTCTTCAAGGTCATTATAGAACTTGGGTGTGGGGGTTGCCCCTGCACATAAAATAAGTCCGAAAGCACCAACTCCCCTTATAAACCCATATGCAAAGCTCGGTGATGCATGTGACATGGGTTTTAAGGCAAAACTTTCTTCCGCCGATTTACGCGATATGATAAATCATAAGCGTAAAGTGAGGGAGGATACTGCAATTCATGGCGTACATCTATGCACCAGTATTGTCATCAATTGTTGCTGCTCCAAAGCAACGAAGGTGCCTCAGAGGTAGTCCGTGTTTCGATGACTGCATTACTCTGATGATGAAAAGCCGCTATGTGTTTCATCCAACATGGCTTCAAGGGATCCTCCTTACGGGAGCACCAATCAAAGAAGGTGGGCCACTAACCCAACTTTTTCTCTCAGTTCTATGAACAAAAGAAGAAGAAGTCTACCAACAGATAGCCAGCGAGCTGTTACATCTGAAGGAGTCTATATGGGTACCCGGTCAAGGACGAGATTCCGTATAAATGATGAGGACTCCCAAGATGGGGGTGATGATCCTTCAGCTGGGGGTAGTATTCCCTCAGAATCTAAAGCAGACGACCTTCACACTGGGGGTAGCCTTCCAGATGACGATGATCTCTTCGAGTCCGACGGTGACTATCTACCTCCCTTGTCTGAAGATGAGGGCCTTTTCAACACAGAGACAGACAGTATTAGCACCAGTTGTACTGTCTCCTCTATCCATCCTCGCATGTTATCTACGTACACGACGGATGGAGAGAGACATGAAGAAGCCAGTGATCAGACCAACAAGCGGCTAGAGAGTCCTGAAACGATATTTGCCAAGATCACTGATATGCTTACAAGTATTATGGCAGTCCTGTCACCCCCAGTTTCTAGAAATAGGGGTATTTTTGTCTTTTTTTCATTTTTAGATTATTTTGAAATTATTTATTTATTTATTGTAATATTTTGGGGTTATTTGAGTCGGGTTCGAATTTCATCTCAATCCGACTTGAAACGGGGACCCGGGGAAGTTTTGACCCTAGTGGACCCACACACTAGTTAGCCGTGGCCCACATGTCATTTATTTTAGTTAGTGACTAGGCTAATTTATTTGGATTAGGACTAATTAGATTAGTGTGTTAGAATGACCAAACTAGCTCCCGACTTAAACCCCTTTTTAATGTATTGCTAATAGGCTAGAGAGGGGGTATTTTTTGACATTTCAAATAGACCCCATAGCAGCCCATATGGCCGGCCACCTCTAAAGGGGGTAGGCACAAGCCCCCTTTGATATTTTCTATTCTTTCTATCTCATTTTCTCTCTCTTGTTCTTCCCCAAATTTTTAGAGAGCAACCTCTAGTGATTTCATCACCAAATCAACTCCTTCTTCCACCAAATCTCCTCCATTTCTTCTCTACTCCATGAAAGGAAGGTGCTAGCCAAGTTTGGAAGGATTCAGAGCTCGTTCGTGTCCTATTGGAATCTCTACGTGTCGGAAGGCTTTTTCTTTTGAATCTCTCTCCCGGAAGGTATAACCTCTCCTCTAAACCATCCCTACATGCATATAGGTTGATTTTGATCCGTAGGAATAACCTCCATGGTTTTGTGTCCATTCGAGTCCATTTCGTGTCCATTTGGACACTTGTAGAGGTGTCCTATGTACAGGATCGTGTCCTAATAGGAAAACCCCTATTTGGACACATGAAAAATTATTTATATATTGATTTGATGTTGTTTAATGTTCAATTCCAGATTTTCATGTGTTTAGGAATAGTTTTCCTATGTATCTTAATGTATCATATTGTTAATGTTTATATATATATGTGGTGATATATATATATTAATCTCTCTCTCTCTATATATATATATATATATATATATATATATATATATATATATGTATATATATATATATATATATATATATATATATATATATATATGGTTTATATATATGTGAATATATATTATGGTATATATGTGTGTGTTTCTTGTGTTGTGGTTGTGGTAATGTGGTTCGACCAAGGGGGAGAAGATTGAGTGTGTGTGTGGATGTGTATAGCAGGTGTTTGAGAGTTTGGTTCAGAGGGTGAATGAGAGAATGGGATTAGTATTGGATATGAGTGTGGTGTGGGCTTGGTGTTTGAAATAGTGTGTGTGTGTTGTATTATAGAGATTAGAGAATGATTTGGGAGTGAGATTTGAAAGGATTAGAGAGAGAGGCATGGAGTGATATGGTACAGGGAAGTGATGGAGTGAATGGGGGAGGGGAGAACTGCTGTTAATAGCAGGGTGTTACACTGCTTACCAGTGTATCAGTCCCCACAAGGGGGAGACTGATTTCTGTAGCTGACAGTCCCCTATGGGACCTGTCATTAGCTGCTAATAGCAGCAGTATACCTGCTTAATAGCAGGTTAGGAAGAGAGGGGGAATTGCCCAGGTTTAGCCCATCTAATAGCCTACTTACCATCCTTGTTTCAGCCACATATCAGTCCATATTTGTCCCCCAATCTAAGCCCCAAACTCCCTTATATACAGTCCCATAGCAGCCTCAAACTTAGCCTACATATCAGTCCCATATTTGCCTCCCAAACATGCCTATATGGCTGTCCCTTGTTCACTCCATTTTAGCCCAACATTACACCCTAAGCACAGCCCTATATCAGTCCTGTACATGTCCCCAATTCACCGCTGTTAACAGCCATTTGATGCCCACAAAATCATCCCAACACTTCCCTCTCAAACCAGTCCAGTTTTGCACATGTTGGCAGTCCTAAATTGCTGTCCCCTTAGTCATACATTCAGTCCTAAAACCCCATCTATTTCAGTCCTTTAAACCTCCCCATACCTGTCCTTTGCAGCCCCCTATAACCACCATTTAATCAGTCCTTAACCTGTCCAAAGTCAGTCACATTGCAGTCCACTTGGACAGCCAAGAGACCCTCATATCCAGCCCCCATTAGCCCCTTAACACAGCCATCTAGCAGTCCCCATTTCACCCTCAAACCAGTCTTAACATGCCCCAAAAATCAGCCTATATGTATGTATTTATAGGTGTCATATATGTATGTATATATGGACCCATAGCCTATATATTTGTGTCCCATTGCCTGTGTGTCACGACCCGCACCCACTGTGAGGGTACGAGAATGTAACAGCGCCCAGCCTACGCCGCAGTGTCGACGGTAGAACGCTGTTCTAGGTCATGAACTATAACTAACATAATATGAATACTCTCCATAAGGAGGCCAACACAGAGGTATAACTCAATCACAATCTAGAGGCAGAATATAGCACGATAAAATAGATAAGAAAATCCTCAACTGAGGTGCAACAGAAATAAAATACAAGTCTCAACATCTCTACAATATACAACTCTGAAACAAGGACAACAGCTAAATATGAAAGAAATAGTCTACGCTATCTACACTATGCTAGGGGTATCATCCTCAGCAGCTGCCTGAACCTCCCCAGGGGTCCAGGTCGCGAGTGTCATCTAGGCAAGCTCCAAAGTAAGGGGTGCAGGGTTCCACATCATCCTCTGTAAAATTTTCAACAGGTCCAGTCAGGACGGGAGCGAGCACAATACATCTCAGCAGTTCATAGCAGGTTAGAAAATATAATCATGCAGTAAAGTAAGATATAGATACTGAAGAAAATATAGTATGTAAACAGAGAGAGAATTGTAATAGAAATATCTACTATAAGTGGAGAGCTACCAGTGACTAGTGATTTAGAGCACAAAGTCGATATGTGAACGGCTTGATTTGTACATGGCTACACTAAAGAGGCGTACATGGCTATTCTACTTTGGAATTGTTCACATGGCAATTTATACTCCCCCGTACCCCCAACTAATACACAAGGATCCAACCAGGTTATGCTATGATTCTATGTAACAGCCCCCGAAGGGTGGTAACCTCCCAAAGGGTGATATGCTCCCAAAGGGTGATAAGCCCCCGAAGGGTAATATGCCCCCAAAGGGTGATAAGCCCTCGAAGGGTGATATGCCCCCAAAGGGTGATAAGCCCCCGAAGGGTGGTACATAGTAGTCCCATAAATGAGAATTCTGATAGACCCAATAAATGGGATAAGGATTCAGAGAAGACTCTGTGATCATATGGGTATATGTCACAAGTGATCAAAGAACCAAAGAAGCATATGATACGCCATGTAAGTGAAACGCACAGAATATAGAGTACCCGATGCTCCCTGAAGGGATAATATCTCAAGAAGGGATCCATATAGTACTAATCCGTGTGACCAAGGTGACAGTATCAAGTAAAGTAATCTAATACAGGAAATAATTCTAATCAAGTTATGAAATGATCAGAGAATGTATTCACCTCGTATCTGAATGTCTGAAGTAAATGTACTGTCCGAGATGAGATACCTGACTCCTAGTTAGAGCAACACAAGTTAAGATGTATACAGGGGATGATAATAGTAAAATATAATGCATCTGCATGCTGTCTAGGTCAAACTAGACTAATAGTCAACCCTTGGTCAACTCTAGTCAACCACATTAGTCAAACTAGGTCAAGTTCTAGCCCAAACAAGTCTAACAAGTCTCACTAGGCCTAACCAACCTAGTCTAGAACCCAAATACAAACACAAGCCAAATCAAGCTAGGCTAGCATTCACACACAAACACAAGATCAAGGACCACACAAGCATACATATATAAGTACATAGCACTCTATAATACATATATGTATATTGTATTTCACATCACACATGCATACACATAGGCATATTCATGGTTCATTTCATATTACACTATCTCATTTACACATTCACATAGGTTAGATATAATATATATATATATATATATATATATATATATATATATATATATATATAGGGAAAAAGTAATCAAGCAATGTGTGTGTGTGTTGAGAGTGCAAGAGTGTATGTAGACATGTGAGTATGTGTGTCATGGCATGAGGGTGTCACATGAATGTGTGTGAACAAAGTGTAGGGTTCATAGAACCATGTTAGTGGTTGTATGTGTGTGTGACTGATAGATGAGAGTGTGTGGTGTACAGGAAAGTGTGTGATAGGCTTAGACATGTGAATGTGGATGGTTGAACCTGTGTACTTGAGTGTATGTGTGTGATGAGTATGAGAATGAAGGTGAGAGGGTGAACTGTCAAGAAACAGTGGCATACAAACAATGTGAAATTTGTGTCCTAAAACAGTGGAGGCTATTAGGAAAAATCAGTGTACATGACATAAAATGGAAAACAGTGAGTTACTAGAGGAAATCAGTGGCATGATATAACCTGTGTATGTACAGGAAATAAAATAGACAATAGGAAAATAGTGTTGTTAGCTAACCATATCCTGCTGTGTGCATGTGGGCAATTGGAAAACAATGTATAGGTTGTATGTGCATATGCAATATAGTGTGTTAGCTAACTTAGGAAAAAGTGAACTAAGACAAATAGCAATACAATGCAAGGGATTGACATGTCTGTTGACATCAAAACAGTGTATTAAACTGGTAATTGCAAACTCAGGAATTAAATTTCAGTTGGGGTTTAGTGTGTGTTTAGGAATCAATAAATAGGAAGTTGGTGTTAGGGCTCAGCTCTCAGAAATTCAAAACAGGGAATGTGTAAGGAACCATTTTGTTTTCAGTCTCATGATTCAACAGTGTGTATAACATTGTATATAAATTCAGATTTAATAAAAGAACTCAGGAAATGAAGAGTCCATGTGTGTGGCAAATTAGTGTGATCTCAGTGCCTTGGTGTTTCTACATTGAATTAACACCTAATCTCAATCATTCTATAAAAGAAAACAGGTTTAACTACCATTGAATCTCAGAAAATTAAACAGGTACATAACAGTGTACAGTCCATATCATGATTCGAATCCAAAATGAAATCTAAACTTATCCCTAGTCAAAACCAACATTAGCATAGCCTAAACCCATGTTCATCACTAATGAGACAATTTAACATTAGTTTAGAATCAGTTTACAGGGAATTAGAACTCAGGGTTAATGAAGTGTACATGGTATCAGTCCATACATTCAAAAGTCCAATTCAACATCGAAATCAAATTCCTGAACATAAAACCTAGTCTAACATGTAAAAACTAATCTAACATGAACTAGTACACATGTATGTGTTCAAGGCATATGCGTGTGTGGGCTGAAATTCTCAGGATATCAATAAATCAATCAATGTGAACCTACTCTCAGGTTCTCAGGTTTTGCAGATTTTCAGTGAGTGTATGAGCACATGGTGTGTGGTTATTAGGAACAGTGATGTGGATGGGTGTGGCTATCAATGACAGTTAAGCAATTTGCAACTCAAAACATTTTGGCAGTTAAGAAATTTCATTTCGAATTCAGTTGAAGAAAGGGAAAGGAAATCAATTCGCAACTGAAGGTATCAGTTTACATATAGTCCAACTCAATGCTCGAATTCAACACAAATCAAGGAATTAAACCCTAGACTACATCTAGCATGCAACCAACAACTAACTAACACGTTAGCATCTATTAGCTCAGCAAAATGAATTTAAATATGGATTGTACAGAGTAACCTCTGATACAACTCCCTGTATCAGAAATTTGGGAAACTTGAAATTAATGAATCAAAATATGTAATTATTGTAAGAAATTGGTAGGTAAACATCAAACACATATGTGATAGTGTCATAGGAGTCCACGTGTCCAAGAGACTGGACACATTCGTGTCTAAACACAACACAACACAACACAACACAGACACAAGCACTGTGCACTAGACAGTGTCGTGCACGCGTGCACGTGTGTCCAGTGCACGACACAGGCCACGTGGTGACACGTGGCCGTGCATACGTGTACGCCTAGACTAGGGGGATGTGTACATGTGTCTGTATCGTGTCCACGTGAGTCGTGTCAAGAGAAAACAGTGTGTATAAGTGTCAATTTCTCGGCTGATACTGTGCAGTGTAAATCCAGTACACGTGTCCGTGCTCCCTCGACACGACACAAGGCCGTGTCAAACTTGATGGGTGGCACGTCAGTGTGTGCCCCCACCTCCATGCCAAGTGGAAGCTCGCCACGTGGCACGTGCAAGGAGAAAAGCCCCCCGAGCAGCAGGGCACTGCCCGCGTATGCTGCGAGCGTGTTCGTGTCCTGTTTGGACACGGACACGGCTCGAAAATCAACTCAGTCCATGGAGAAATTAGTAAACACATATAAATCAATATTTTCATTCAATTACTTTTCAAAAATAGCAAATAAATTCCCTTTGTGACATTTCATCAAACACTTATACACACATTATGATACGTGTCCGATATGGACACCAAACGGACACGAAACGACACAAATCCAATACCTACTGCTAGGGGACACCTAGGGCTTCCTATCTATGCAAAGAAAACTAAATTTGGTGGAGGGAATAGAGATTTACCTATATGTTGAAATTCTAATAAAAAGCTTCAAAAAGGGGGGTTTCTCCTTGTTAGCCAAACTCTCCAAATTGCCCCAATCCTGATAATACTCTCCATGAACAGCAAGCGGGAGACAATTAGAATCTAATGCAAGTGGTTTGAGCCAAAAAGGAGTTAAAATGAGAAAGTTATGGATTGGGGAAGATGGCTATACCTCTTTCTTCAAAGTTTGAGAGAAAAATAATAAAAGAGGCAAGAACAAATGGAAGAGGCATTAAATAGGGTAGGAAACCCTAGGTTGGCTGCCATGGGCTGATTAGGGTGAGGGTTTGGGTACATGGTGTGGGCCTATGGGCTTTAAGGCTAGTTATCGATTTAAGGTTTAATCACAAGTCATGGCTTATGACTTAAATCTAACTTAAGTCAAATAACCATACCATGGGTCAACTCTAGTCTAACTAGGGTTACATGACATAACCAAGTCCAAACACAACTAGGGTTAGCTTCTAGGTTAGCCTACCAAGGTCATTGCTAGTCAAAGTCAACATAGTCAACCCTCATTCAAACAATTCCAAAATAAATTCTAAAAATTCCCATAAATTCAAATAAATTATAATAAATCCAAATAACCCTAAAAATGTCAAAAACACCCTAATCACATTGCTAGGCTCAAGGGTAGGCAGTCTCCACTATTTACTAGCACAACACCAAAATTACAAGTCATGAATTTAAATAGTTTAAAAATAATTAAAAATCACTAAAAAATATAATATGAAATAAATATCATTAAATAATAATTATAATTACAAAATTTCAAAATTACCCTCTTCTGGAAAACTGGGTGTTACAATCCTACCCACCTTATAAAAATTTCGTCCTCGAAATTAAGATGGTAGCAGGCCTTTAGGTCAAACACCCCACAAACAACGTCTCAAACATACCGTCAGATAATCATATACGTCTGTCTAAAATCATGATACTCAGAATCTTCGTCGTGCTAGTGAGCAAGGCTACGATAATCACAGAGTCCTCGACTAAGGCACATACCTCTAGAATCATGGTATTTAAAATTTTCGTATTGCCGCATGCTTGGCAGCAAAAACCTTAAATTCCCACACCCGAGAAATACGTCCTAAATCTGACTATATGTCCTCACTATGCCAATTAAACACGACTATCGAAGATTCTAGATTCCATAACTGGGTAACCTAGCCCATATGATTTATCTCAGAAGAAATCAAACATAACACAAGAACAACAGGACAAAATTGATAAATCAACAAGGAACAGAAGGAATCGAAATTTCAAGGCAGTTATAAGAGGCAATTGCAGAATTTGAGTCAAAAGAACGGAACCTGCAACTAGATCTCCAACGGCCTGAGCATCCTCGACTGTCCTGGCGAAAGCTCGCCCTTGGTGGCCTCCCCTAGCCTGCTGCTGATGCTGCATGCACCTTTGCTGCTGAGTCGGTAAGGATAATCCCCTCTGTTGGCCTACCGGAGCCCTAGCTCCTGCTCCCTGAACAGTCTGTCCCGATGACTCGGGACACTCTCTCAGGCGATGATCGGATCCTCCACAAAGGAAACATCTGCCCAGCCTCTTCCGGCATTCACCCCAATCGTGCCCTGGTCTCTTGCAAAAAGGGTAAATAGTAACAAGCTGCTGTCCCGGCGTCTGCTGCTGCCTCCGCGGCTGCTGCGCCTGTTGAAAGGGTACACGGTCCTGAAACTGTCGCTGCTGAAAGTAGACCCTCAGCTGCTGGTACAGCTGCTGAAACTATAGAGGTAGCATCTGCTGCTGAAACTGTAGGGGTGACATCTGCTGCTGAAACTCCAAGAATCGCTGGAAGAGGGTAAACACCTGAGCCGCATCTACTATCCCTGACGGTAACTGCTGCTGGTACATATCTGGAATGCCGGAGGAAGACCTCCGGACAGGTGGAGGTGCACTCCCAAAAGCTGCAGAAGCTCCTATATGAGCAGAAATAGGGGGTGCTGTGGTCCCAGCGTCCACAATCAGGCGAGGGGTGGTAGGCCTCTCACCAGCGTCTGCTGAGCCAGAGCGATGCGACCGTGTCTCAATCACCATCCTGGAGACAGATCAAACAAGGAATCAATACTGAGGTAGAATCGATAATTCAAGGGAGGACAGTTATTCAAGGAAGCAATCTTCAACAGGAATTTAGATGGCAGGAATCCAGTTAAGAGTTTTTCCTAATGTGATTGAGTACCTCAAAAATAATCCTAATCCTAATGCAGGCTGTAGTGGTACTATACTTCGAATACCACTACACAAACTCGACCTGCATGGGCCACCACTAAAAATGTGTCACGACCCGCACCCACTGTGAGGGTACGAGAACGTAACAGCGCCCAGCCTACGCCGCAGTGTCGGCGGTAGAACACTGTTCTAGGTCATGAACTATAACTAACATAATATGAATACTCTCCATAAGGAGGCCAACACAGAGGTATAACTCAATCACAATCTAGAGGCAGAATATAGAACGATAAAATAGATAAGAAAATCCTCAACTGAGGTGCAATATAAATGAAATACAAGTCTCAACATCTCTACAATATACAACTCTGAAACAAGGACAACAGCTAAACATGAAAGAAATAGTCTAAGCTATCTACACCGTGCTAGGGGTATCATCCTCAGCAGCTGCCTGAACCTCCCCAGGGGTCCAGGTCGTGAGTGTCATCTAGGCAAGCTCCAAAGTAAGGGGTGCAGGGTTCCTCATCATCCTATGTAAAATTTTCAATAGGTCCAGTCAGGACGGGAGCGAGCACAATACATCTCAGCAGTTCATAGCAGGTTAGAAAATATAATCATACAGTAAAGTAAGATATAGATACTGAAGGAAATGCAGTATGTAAACAGAGAGAGAACTGTAATAGAAATATCTACTATAAGTAGAGAGCTACCAGTGACTAGTGATTTATAGCACAAAGTCGACATGTGAACGGCTTGATTTGTATATGGCTATACTAAAGAGGCGTACGTGGCTATTCTATTTTGGAATTGTTCACATGGCTATTTATACTCTCCCGTACCCCCAACTAAAACACAAGGATCCAACCAGGTTATGTTATGATTCTATGTAACAGCCCCCGAAGGGTGGTAAGCCCCCAAAGGGTGATATGCCCCCAAACGGTGATAAGCCCCCGAAGGGTGATATACCCCCAAACGGTGATAAGCCCCCGAAGGGTGATATGCCCCCAAAGGGTGATAAGCCCCCGAAGGGTGGTACATAGTAGTCCCATAAATGGGGATTCTAATAGACCCAATAAATGGGATAAAGATTCAGAGAAGACTCTGTGATCATATGGGTATATGTCACAAGTGATCAAAGAACCAAAGAAGCATATGATACGCCATGTAAGTGAAACGCACAGAACATAGAGTACCCGATGCTCCCTGAAGGGATAACAT
Source organism: Iris pallida (assembly GCA_029216955.1). Classification (NCBI taxonomy): domain Eukaryota; kingdom Viridiplantae; phylum Streptophyta; class Magnoliopsida; order Asparagales; family Iridaceae; genus Iris; species Iris pallida. The sequence continues at coordinate 4,294,330 of JANAVB010037818.1, forward strand.
CTCAAGAAGGGATCCATATAGTACTAATCCGTGTGACCAACGTGACAGTATCAAGTAAAGTAATTTAATGCAGGAAATAATTCTAAGCAAGTTATAAAATGATCAGAGAATGTACTCGCCTCGTATCTGAATGTCTGAAGTAAATGTACTGTTCGAGATGAGATACCTGACTCCTAGTTAGACAAACACAAGCCAAGATGTATACAAGGGATGATAATAGTAATCTACAATGCATCTGCATGCTGTCTAGGTCAAACTAGACTAATAGTCAAGCCTTGGTCAACTCTAGTCAACCACATTAGTCAAACTAGGTCAAGTTCTAGCCCAAACAAGTCTAACAAGTCTCACTAGGCCTAACCAACCTAGTCTAGAACCCAAATACAAACACAAGCCAAATCAAGCTAGGCTAACATTCACACACAAACACAAGATCAAGGACCACACAAGCATACATATATAAGTACATAGCACTCTATAATACATATATGTATATTGCATTTCACATCACACATGCATACACATAGGCATATTCGTGGTTCATTTCATATTACACTATCTCATTTACACATTCACATAGGTTAGATATAATATATATATATATATATATATATATATATATATATATATATATATATATATATATATATATATAGGAAAAAAAGTAATCAAGCAATGTGTGTGTGTGTTGAGAGTGCAAGAGTGTATGTAGACATGTGAGTGTGTGTGTCATGGCATGAGGGTGTCACATGAATGTGTGTGAACAAAGTGTAGGGTTCATGGAACCATGGCAGTGGTGGTATGTGTGTGTGACTGATAGATGAGAGTGTGTGGTGTACCGAAAAGTGTGTGATAGGCTTAGACATGTGAGTGTGGATGGTTGAACCTGTGTACTTGAGTGTGTGTGTGTGTGATGAGTATGAGAATGAAGGTAAGAGGGTGAACTGTCAAGAGACAATGGCATACAAACAATGTGAAATCTGTGTCTTAAAACAGTGGAGGCTATTAGAAAAAATCAGTGTATATGGCATAAAATGGAAAACAGTGAGTCACTAGAGGAAATCAGTGGCATGATATAACCTGTGTATGTACAGGAAAATAAAATAGACAATAGAAAAATAGTGTTGTTAGCAAACCATATCCTGTGTGCATGTGGGCAATAGGAAAACAGTGTATAGGTTGTATGTGCATACGCAATATAGTGTGTTAGCTAACTTAGGAAAAAGTGAACTAAGACAAATAGCAATACAATGCAAGGGATTGACATGGCTGTTGACATCAAAACAGTGTATTAAACTGGTAATTGCAAACTCAGGAATTAAATTTCAGTTAACAGGGGTTTAGTGTATGTTTAGGAATCAATAAATAGGAAGTTGGTGTTAGGGCTCAGCTCTCAGAAATTCAAAACAGGGAATGTGTAAGGAACCATTTTGTTTTCAGTCTCATGATTCAACAGTGTGTATAATATTGTATATAAACTCAGATTTAATAAAAGAACTCAGGAAATAAAGAGTCCATGTGTGTGGCAAATTAGTGTGATCTCAGTGCCTTGGTGTTTCTATATTGAATCAACACCTAATCTCAATCATTCTACAAAAGAAAACAGGTTTAACTACCATTGAATCTCAAAAAATTAAACAGGTACATAACAGTGTACAGTCCATGGCATGATTCGAATCCAAAATAAAATCTAAACTTATCCCTAGTCAAAACCAACATTAGCATAGCCTAAACCCATGTTCATCACCAATGAGACAATTTAACATTAGTTTAGAATCAGTTTACAGGGAATTAGAACTCAGGGTTAATGAAGTGTACATGGTATCAGTCCATACATTCAAAAGTCCAATTCAACATCGAAATCAAATTCCTGAATATAAAACCTAGTCTAACATGTAAAAACTAATCTAACATGAACTAGTACACATGTGTGTCTTCAAGGCATATGCGTGTGTGGGCTGAAATTCTCAGGATATCAATAAATCAATCAAAGTGAACCTACTCTCAGGTTCTCAGGTTTTGCAGATTTTCAGTGAGTGTGTGAGCACATGGTGTGTGGTTATTAGGAACAGTGATGTGGATGGGTGTGGCTGTCATTGACAGTTAAGCAATTTGCAACCCAAAACATTTTGGCAGTTAAGAAATTTCATTTCGAATTCAGTTGAAGAAAGGGAAAGGAAATCAATTCGCAACTGAAGGTATCAGTTTACATATAGTCCAACTCAATGCTCGAATTCAACACAAATCAAGGAATTAAATCCTAGACTACATCTAGCATGCAACCAACAACTAACTAACACGTTAGCTTCTAATTTAGCTCAGCAAAATGAATTTAAACAGGGATTGTACAGAGTAACCTCTGATACAACTCCCTGTATCAGAAATTTAGGAAACTTGAAATTAATGAATCAAAACATGTAATTATTGCAAGAAATTGGTTGGTAAACATCAAACACATATGTGATAGTGTCATAGGTGTCCCCGTGTCCAAGAGACTGGACACATTCGTGTCTAAACACAACACAACACAGACACAAGCACTGTGTACTAGACAGTATCGTGCACGCGTGCACGTGTGTCCAGTGCACGACACAGGCCACGTGGTGACACGTGGCCGTACACACGTGTACTCCTAGACTAGGGGGACGTGTACATGTGTCTGTATCATATCCATGTGAGTCGTGTCAAGAGAAAACAGTGTGTATCAGTGTCAATTTCTCGGCTGATACTGTGCAGTATAAATCCAGTGCACGTGTCCGTGCTCCCTTGACACGACACAAGGCCGTGTTAAACTCGATGGGTGGCACGTCAGTGTGTGCCTCCACCTCCATGCCAAGTGGCAGCCCGCCACATGGCACGTACAAGGAGGAAAGCCCCCCGAGCAGCAGGGCACTGCCCGCGTGTGCTGTGAGCGTGTTCGTGTCCTATTTGGACACGGACACGGCTCAAAAATCAACTTAGTCCATGGGGAAATTAGTAAACACATATAAATCAATATTTTCATCCAATTACTTTTCAAAAATAGCAAATAAATTCCCTTTCTGACATTTCATCAAACACCTATATACACATCATGACACGTGTCCGATACGGACACCAAACGGACACGAAACGACACAAATCCAATACCTACTGCTAGGGGACACCTAGGGCTTCCTATCCATTCAAAGAAAACTAAATTTGGTGGAGGGAATAGAGATTTACCTATATGTTGAAATTCTAATAAAAAGCTTCAAAAAGGAGGGTTTCTCCATGTTAGCCAAACTCTCCAAATTGCCCCAAGCCTGAGAATACTCTCCATGAACAGCAAGAAAGAGACAATTATAATCTAATGCAAGTGGTTTGAGCCAAAAAGGAGTTAAAATGGAAAAGTTATGGATTAGGGAAGATGGCTATACCTCTTTCTTCAAAGCTTGAGAGAAAAATAATAAAAGAGGCAAGAACAAATGAAAGAGGCATTAAATAGGGTGGAAAACCCTAGGTTGGCTGCCATGGGCTGATTAGGGTGAGGGTTTGGGTACATGGTGTGGGCCTATGGGCTTTAAGGCTAGTTATTGATTTAAGGTTTAATCACAAGTCATGGCTTATGACTTAAATCTAACTTAAGTCAAATAACCATACCATGGGTCAACTCTAGTCTAACTAGGGTTACATGACCTAACCAAGTCCAAACACAACTAGGGTTAGCTTCTAGGTTAGCCTACCAAGGTCATTGCTAGTCAAAGTCAACCTAGTCAACCCTCATTCAAACAATTCCAAAATAAATTCTAAAAATTCCCGTAAATTCAAATAAATTATAATAAATCCAAATAACCCTAAAAATGTCAAAAATACCCTAATCACATGCACAACACCAAACTCACAAGTCTCTACTGTTCACTAGCACAACACTAAGGTCATTGCTAGTCAAAGTCTCTACTATTCACTAGCACAACACCAAACTCACAAGTCATGAATTTAAATAGTTTAAAAATAATTAAAAATTACTAAAAATCATAATATGAAATAAATATCATTAAATAATAATTATAATTACAAAATTTCAAAATTACCCTCCTCTGGAAAACTGGATGTTACACTGTGTGTGTGTGTGTGTAAGCTTTGTGTGTGTGTTTGTGGCCTTGTATTTGAGTTTGTGCGTGAGTGTGGATGAGATATATGGGTGTGTGTTTAGGAGCTATAGGTATGTGTATGTGAGATATATGTGTGAGCCTATATATATATGTATATGTGTGTGTGAGTTTATATATATGTATTTATGAGTGTGAGTGATATATGAGTATAGGTAATAACCTATAGGAAGGCCTATATGAGTGTGGTATCATGAGTGTTGTGTGTGGTTGAGAGTTGGGTAAAAATGAGAATGGTACAAGGGTAAAGGTAAGGTAATGGGTAAATGATTAACATGTGCCATAAGATGAATTAGATGACCTAGATACTAGGATTTCTTGGTAGGTAATATTGGTATAGGATAGTATCTAGCTATCCTAGAAAACCGAGGCTAGTATTCCTATGTTAGAGTGGTATTGTGCAAGGTATAGGTATTTACCTTGGTAAGGAAAATATAGGTAATGCCTAGAAATAGGATATTTGAGTTTGGAGTCTAAGATTGTCACGACCCGCACCCACTGTGAGGGTACGAGAACGTCACAACGCCTAGCCTACGCCGCAGTGTCGTCGGTAGAACGCTGTCCTAGGTCAACATACATCTAGCAATATAATACTAAGCAGTAAATGAACTCAATCACAACTAAGGAAGAAGAAAGCACGATATGATATAGAATTCAAGGAAAATCAGAAGATAGAATAGTCTAAGATAATAACCCAGCAGATATTCAGAGTACATATCTCAGCTACTGAATATGAAAGAATATATACAACTCAACATCTCTGAACAGAAGTAAAGTCTAGCTAAGCAGTCTCAAGACAACATAAAAATAAGATAAGGCCTAACTAAACTAATCTAGGCAGTGGGGGTGATGTCCTCAGCTAGAGTTGTCCCATAGAAGGTATCCTCCCAAGCCTCCTTCTCGTCCTCTGTAATATTTTCAACAGGTCCAGTCAGGACATGAGCAAGTACAGTACATCTCAACAGTTCATAGCAGGTTAGAAAATATAATCATGCAGTAAAGTAAGATATAGATACTGAAGAAATGCAGTATGTAAACAGAGAGAGAAAACTGTAATAGAAATATCTACTATAAGTAAAGAGCTACCAGTGACTAGTGATTTAGAACACAAAGTCGACATGTGAACGGCTTGATTTGTACATGGCTATACTAAAGAGGCGTACATGGCTATTCTACTTTGGAATTGTTCACATGGCTATTTATACTCCCCCGTACCCCCAATTAATACACAAGGATCCAACCAGGTTATGTTATGATTCTATGTAACAGCCCCCGAAGGGTGGTAAGCCTCCGAAAGGTGATAAGCCTCCAAAGGGTGATATGCCCCCGAAGGGTGATAAGCTTCCGAAAGGTGATAAGCCCCCAAAGGGTGATATGCCCCCGAAGGGTGGTAAGCCCCGAAAGGGTGATATGCCCCGAAAGGGTGATATGCCCCCGAAGGGTGGTACATAGTAGTCCCACAAATGGGATAAGGATTCAAAGAAGACTCTGTGATCATATGGGTATATGTCACAAGTGATCAAAGAACCAAAGAAGCATATGATACGCTATGTAAGTGAAACACATAGAACATAGAGTACCCGATGCTCCCTGAAGGGATAACATCTCAGGGAGGGATCCATATTGTACTCATCCGTGTGACCAACGTGACAGTATCAAGTAAAGTAATTTAATGCCGTAAAATAATTCTAAACAGGATATGAAATGATCAGAGAATGTACTCGCCTGTATCTGAGTGTCCGGATGAAATGTACTGTCCGAGGAGAGGTGTCTGACTCCTAATTAGAACAGCACAAGTCACAACAAGTCTAAAATGATATAATGAAGTCCTACTATGCATTCTACATGATTCTAGGTCAATCTAGGCCACAGTCAACTCTTGGTCAACTCTGGTCAACCCTAGAAGTCAAACTAGGTCAACCAAGACTAATCTAGGCTAATCAAGTCTATACTAGTCTAAACTAGCCTATTCTAAGTCTAACAAGACTGTACAAGACTAATCTAGACTCTACTAGGTCTAACAAACACACCCATGAATCACATATCACATGTCAATCATTTATCTAAAAATGAAATACACTATAATATAGGCTACACATATTGATATGTTACACAATCTAATATAGAAATACTCTTTAGCTTATAGGTTATCCATAATGTACCACACATTTCATATATCATATATATATAATAGCACATACTTATATATATAGGAAACTATATATATATATATATATATATATATATATATATATATATATATCCCAATACATATATTTATACATTTGTAAAGAGGAAGGGAAACACATGTATGTATATTACCTATATATAGTAAATACAAAAGTTATATATATATATGTGACATATATATGTACTTGTATATTCCATACATCCTATGTAGGTATCAATACTAGATACTCAAAATTTACACAACTACCATATATATATATATATATATATATATATATATATATATATATATATATATATATATACACTCACATTACCTATATATAAAGCATTAGGGAACTAGGTTAGGTACATAGAGAGGGAATGTGTAATGGTGTGTGTGTGTGAGAACATGAAGGTTGTGTGTAGGAGTACACTGGCTGAACAGAAAATAGAAGGGGCAAATCAGTGAGTGTGTATTTAACAGTGTCTTAGGAATCAAGTGACAGATGTGTGTGTGTCCAGGTGACAGAAATGAGTGTTAGCATATGTGTGAACTTGTGTATGTGTGTGTGTAGTGTCCCAGAGTTTTTAGAGTGCAAAACAGTGTGAAGGTGTTCTCAGGGAGACATGAAAACAATTTTTTCCAATTTCTCAGATTCAGCAATGAATAATTGTGTTACATACATGGTATCATATGAGAATCCTCCATATATAAACTCGTAGCCCCAAATCAAGAACCAACATCACCAAGCATCCTTATCCTAACATAGGTTATTCATAACACATCATGAATTTGAACAAGGACATAATAGAAACTGTAGGGGTCTAATGGTGTCCTGAATTACAGGACAGTGAGTGAGGAAAGTAGCAACAAAATGGTAGGATCATGTAGGTACTGATACAGTCCAAGAATAACATGTAACCAAGGACTGAACAATATGTGAAGAATATGCTGAACCTTGGTATAGGCTCGACTGAATGGAAAAGTATGTACAACTGATTAAAATGGGATAAACATATTTTCGAAGACTGAGCTTACCTGTATAGGAACCCCGCATTGCATTAATCAGTTAACATCAACACACAACTCATCCCAATTTCCAATTTTCATATCTCAGTTGTGTGTGTGTGTGTGCTCAGGGTGTCAATAGAGAATAGGAATGCAACTCAGTTAATGAGGAAGGAAGGAAAATCAGTCTATGGTGTGTGAATAAGTGGCCTGTGTGTGTATGTGACACAAGTGGTAATTCAGTTCTTTTTAGGAGCAGTAGGGTGTCAAAACAGTGAGGATAAACCTGTGTGTGTATCAGGGAATCAGTTAACAGGGTAGCCAAAACCTGTATACCGGAAATGTAGGGCCAAAAAATCAATGTGCATACTTAGGAATTCCCAGATTTTAGGTTTTTGTTCTCAGGTTATATAGCCAATCCAAAAAGGAAAGAAAATCAATTCAAAATGATTTAAGGAACCAATCTCAGTTTTTGCCAAATTCGAAAACCAACATACTATCGAAAACCCCATTTCCAATTCAAAACCCCATATGAATGGAAATGTTAAGCTAGCATAAACAATCAATTATGTGGGAGCATCTAATAAATGAACACAACAATATTTAATAGGATTACAATGGATTAATAGTTCTAAAAATCGAACAACATATATCAGTCATATTTCGAGCCCAATGCAATATCTATCACCCCATTCTCATATCGATACACAACTCACAATCAAACATACAGTCCAATGAAACTAATGAACATCAAAAAACCATGTAAAACTAAGAATTGAACACTCTGAAAAATGAAAACAATATTCCATGAGATTCAAAACTGGAAAGGAACTGGCAGGTATCAGAATACTAAAAAAAAGCCCAATTTGGATATCACAACAATTCGAAAACCAATACCCAAAGAACTTGAACTATCAGGCATATAGGAATATTCCCCATGTGTACTCGTGTCTAGGGGGTCCATTCGTGTCCAGGAAACTGGACACGAAGTGTCCCAAATTGAAATTGTACAGTCACTAGAAACTGGTAGTGGGGACTGCCTCGTACAGCCATGTCGAGTCCAATACGACACAACACAAGTAATCTCGTGTCTCGTGTTCATGTCTAGGTGTTCGTCTAATGTAGGGTCACGTGTCCAACACCCTGAATTGGGTCATAGTGTCGCCGTGTCCGCAAACGAGAAGCGTATCAGAGCTCGCCGTTGGCGAGAACACAGCCAGTGCGTGGCCAGTACGTGCACGATTTCTTCGTGCACACACAATGAGGTCGCAAGAAACTTCATGGACATGATGTCAGTGGGTGCTCCCATGTGTCCACGAAGTTTCATGGCACATGGTGTCGTATCGTGTCCTGTGTCGACCCCGAGCAGCAGGGGATCACTGTACACGCACGCGCAGGCATGTGCACGAGTCTAGTATGACCCCGACACGACACAAAATGTGTCCAAACAATCAGAAACCCATAAGCGACCTAAAAACTTAATTTCCTATTCAAACCTTTCCTGAAAAATCGCTCGAAATGCCCTTTGGGGCATTTCAACAAACACCTTAACACTAACACTGATACGTGTCCATTTAGGACACGAAATGGACACGAAACCTAGGTCTAGTCATACCTACAGGACCAGGACACTTAGGGCTAGGTCTACATGCAAAGAAACTAGAATTTTAATGGTGTTTACATTGATTTACCTATTGGTGTCAAAATGTAAGAAAAACCTCAAATGGGGGAGGGTCCTCTTGCTAGCAAACTTCTCGAAATTGCCCCAAAGCTGAGGTTGAACACCATAAATAGCAAGAGAACATAGATTAGATCCTAATGGAAGAAATTCCAATAAAAAAGGAGTCCTATTGATTAAACTAGGAAGGAATTAATGAAGGCTTACCTATTTCCTTAAGAAATGAAGAACTATTGAAGAAAGAGGCACAAATCCCCATAGAGACATTATATAGGCAAGGGGGGTACCTCTTGGCTGGTCATAATAGTTAGGGTTAGGGTTTTTAGGTTTCATCCTATGGCTAGGATTGAATCAAGGGAAATAGATGGCCTAGAACAAAGGATTCTATCCTAGTTTCTTGCAAATCACTTAACCATAACTAAACTTGACTCAACCCCCTAACCAACCCATCTAATTCTTAAAGTGGCTCACTAAGTTAGTTATGACCCATCTAGGTTAGGTCCAATCTAGGTTAGGCTACCAAGGTCATTGCTAGTCAAGTCAACCTAGTCAACCCTCATTCAAATAATTCAAAAATAAATTCTAAAAATTCCCATAAATTCAAATAAATTATAATAAAATCAAATAACCCCAAAATGTCAAAAATACCCTAATCACATGGCTAGGCTCTAGGGTAGGCAGTCTCTACTGTTCACTAGCAAAACACTAAAAATCACAAGTCATGAATTTAAATAGTTTAAAAATAATTAAAAATCACTATAAATCATAATATTAAATAAATATCATTAAATAATAATTATAATTACAAAATTACCCTCTTCTGGAAAACTGGGTGTTACAATCCTACCCACCTTATAAAAATTTCGTCCTTGAAATTAAGATGATCGCACCCCTTCTAGGTTAAGCCCCCAACAATCATAGTCTCAGAAATCTATCTTAAATCATTCAGTTGGAAAGTGTAACCTATGGGGGTCATGGCATGCAATATCAGTCTGGGGTCTCATTTAGTTATACCAATCATGCTACAGTACTAGGCTATCACAAGGTATCAAAACATACAAGCAAGGGATGCATCAAAATTCTCAAAAAGAAATATTAAGGTTAGGTCAAAACTTACCTCCAGCTAGGTTTGAGAACTAGAACTCCCTCCTGGAAGCAGGGCCCTGGTTGGGGCAGGTATAGCAGGGCAGTGCTGCACCCAATGTGCAGCTGAACCACATAATAGGCACAATCCTAGTCTCTTTCTACAGTTGTTCCACTTGTGTCCAGACTTCTTGCAGTAGGCACAGATAGGCTCTGGCTTAGCTGGCCTCTGCTGGACAGGAGACTGGGCTGGGTATGATGATATAGGCTGGATAAATGGGTACTCCTCAAACTCTGGGTAGGACTGGGTACTGCTCCTCGTCCTCTTGGACCTATGCTCTCCTCCTAGAAGCACAGAGTCCCGCAGACGTAGCAACCTCTGGATTTGCTCCCTCATGGCCTCCTCATGAACTCTCTGTGATTCTAACAGCCTCTCTTGGAAATATCCAAACATCTGGGCTGCGTCAAGTAACAAACCTCCGGGTGGTACAGTAGGGAGTACCATCCTAAGGGGTAGGGGAAGGCTCTCGATCTCAGGCAAATCTGCAGCTCTCTCCTGAACGACAGGAGATGAAGGAAGACTCTCTGGCGAGGCTACCACCATCTTCTCAATGGCAGGAGGTACCACCACCCACTGATCAGATAGAGGGATAACTACCTCCTGAATAGTAGGAGGTGGAGGTACACTCTCAGTAGCTGCAACTGCTCTCAGGCGACGGGCTCGGGTCATGGGTGCCATACTGAAAGAAAGAGAAAATAAAAAATTAAAAAATAAATAAATCATCAAGGCTAAAAACTAGTAAATATCAACAAAGGAGAACTAACTACAAGAATCACTATTTAAAGCCAGGCTATACTATCATTCCTAAGACAAGGGCCTAATCACAAGTCATCAATCGTCACACTAAGAAAGAACTACAAATGCATAAGCTCTATAAAGCTGAAATATCTCTACTCCTAAATTATTTGATGATGGAAACAATTTATAATAACTGGAATGAAGATGGAGACGATATATTTAAGAACCTTTCCAAGATACAATCTGATAATCATATGCGTATGTCCAAAAATCATGATACTCAGAATCCCCGACACGCTAGTAAGCAAGGCTGCGATAAACGGTAGAGTCCATAACAGGGGCATGCACCTCTATAATCATGTCGTCTGGAATTTTTGCCATGCCGACTAGTACAGCTGTGAGAAATTCCAAATCTCATAACCAAGATACGTACATCCGAAGTCAGGTCTCTATGTTTCCGCCACGCCAGCTAATATAGCTGTGATAAACTCTAGGTTCTGTAACCAAAAAGACGTTTTACCATCCCTGTATTCCCGTCGACATATGTTATCAGAAAAATATCGTAACTCAGGCCATAAAAATTCATCTCGATAGGAAACTCAAATCAACAACGATCCAACAAAATTAAATTCAATAATCAAGGAGTGAGAGAAACAAAACAAGGGAAATAATTCAAATTGAAGTTTAAATAAGATTCTCAAGGGTCGTCCCAGGAATCTTTCAAGGAATTCTAACTGTGATTGAGTACTACAAAATATATCCTAATTCTACTGCAGGCTATAGTGATACTCTAGTTCGAATACCACTACATAAACTCGACCTGCATGGGCCACCACTAAAAACGTGTCATGACCCGTACCCACGGTGAGGGTACGAGAACGTCACAACGCCCAGCCTACGCCGCAGTGTCGGCGGTAGAACGCTGTCCTAGGTCAACATACATCTAGCAATATAATACTAAGCAGTAAATGAACTCAATCACAACTAAGGAAGAAGAAAGCACGATGATATAGAACTCAAGAAAAATAAGAAGATAGAATAGTCTAAGATAATATCCCAGCAAATATTCAGAGTACATATCTCAGCTACTGAATATGAAAGAATATATACAACTCAATATCTCTGAACAGAAGTAAAGTCTAGCTAAGCAGTCTCAAGACAACATAAAAATAAGATAAGGTCTAACTAAACTAATCTAGGCAGTGGAGGTGATGTCCTCAGCTAGAGCTGTCCCGTAGAAGGTATCCTCCCAGGCCTCCTCCTCGTCCTCTGTAATATTTTCAACAGGTCCAGTCAGGACAGGAACGAGTACAGTACATCTCAACAGTTCATAGCAGGTTAGAAAATATAATCATGCAGTAAAGTAAGATATAGATACTGAAGAAATGCAGTATGTAAATAGAGAGAGAAAACTGTAATAGAAATATCTACTATAAATAAAGAGCTACCAGTGACTAGTGATTTAGAGCACAAAGTCGACATGTGAACGGCTTGATTTGTACATGGCTATACTAAAGAGGCGTACATGGCTATTCTACTTCGGAATTGTTCACATGGCTATTTATACTCCCCCGTACCCCCAATTAATACACAAGGATCCAACCAGGTTATGTTATGATTCTATGTAACAGCCCCCGAAGGGTGGTAAGCCTCCGAAAGGTGATAAGCCCCTAAAGGGTGATATGCCCCCGAAGGGTGATAAGCCTCCGAAAGCTGATAAGCCCCCAAAGGGTGATATGCCCCCGAAGGGTGGTAAGCCCCCAAAGGGTGATATGCCCCCAAAGGATGATATGCCCCCGAAGAGTGGTACATAGTAGTCCCACAAATGGAAAAAGGATTCAAAGAAGACTCTGTGATCATATGGGTATATGTCACAAGTGATCAAAGAACCAAAGAAGCATATGATACGCTATGTAAGTGAAACGTACAGAACATAGAGTACCCGATGCTCCTTGAAGGGATAACATCTCAGGGAGGGATTCATATTGTAGTAATCCGTGTGACCAACGTGACAGTATCAAGTAAAGTAATTTAATGTAGGAAAATAATTCTAAGCAGGATATGAAATGATCAGAGAATGTACTCGCCTGTATCTGAGTGTCCGGATAAAATGTACTGTCCGAGGAGAGGTGTCTGGCTCCTAATCAGAACAGCACAAGTCACAACAAGTCTAAAATGATATAATGAAGTCCTACTATGCATTCTACATGATTCTAGGTCAATCTAGGCCACAGTCAACTCTTGGTCAACTCTGGTCAACCCTAGAAGTCAAACTAGGTCAACCAAGACTAATCTAGGCTAATCAAGTCTATACTAGTCTAAACTAGCCTATTCTAAGTCTAACAAGACTGTACAAGACCAATCTAAACTCTAGTTGGTCTAACAAACACACCCATGAATCACATATCACATGTCAATCATTTATCTAAAAATGAAATACACTATAATATAGGCTACACATATTGATATGTTACACAATCTAATATAGAAATACTCTTTAGCTTATAGGTTATCCATAATGTACCACACATTTCATATATCATATATAATAGCACATACTTATATATATAGGAAACTATATATATATATATATATATATATATATATATATATATATATATATATATATATATATATATATATATATATATATATATATATATATCCCAATACATATATTACCTATATATATATACATATATTACCAATACAAAAAAAAAAAAAAAAAAAAAAAATATATATATATATATATATCCCAATACATATATTTATACATTTGTAAAGAGGAAGGGAAACACATGTATGTATATTACCTATATATAGTAAATACACAAGTTATATATATATGTGACATATATATGTACTTGTATATTCCATACATCCTATGTAGGTATCAATACTAGATACTCAAAATTTACACAACTACCATATATATATATATATATATATATATATATATATATATATATATATATATATATATATATATATATACTCATATTACCTATATATAAAGCATTAGGGAACTAGGTTAGGTACATAGAGAGGGAATGTGTAATGGTGTGTGTGTGTGAGAACATGAAGGTTGTGTGTAGGAGTACACTGGCTGAACAGGAAATGGAAGGGGCAAATCAGTGAGTGTGTATTTAACAGTGTCTTAGGAATCAAGTGACAGATGTTTGTGTGTCCAGGTGACAGGAATGAGTGTTAGCATATGTGTGAACTTGTGTATGTGTGTGTGTAGTGTCCCAGAGTTTTTAGAGTGCAAAACAGTGTGAAGGTGTTCTCAGGGAGACATGAAAACAGTTTTTTCCAATTTCTCAGAATCAGCAATGTATAATTGTGTTACATACATGGTATCTTATGAGAATCCTCCATATATAAACTCGTAGCCCCAAATTAAGAACCAACATCACCAAGCATCCTTATCCTAACATAGGTTACTCATAACATATCATGAATTTGAACAAGGACATAATAGAACCTGTAGGGGTCTAATGGTGTCCTGAATTACAGGACAGTGAGTGAGAAAAGTAGCAATAAAATGGTAGGATCATGTAGGTACTGATACAGTCCAAGAATAACATGTAACCAAGGACTGAACAATATGTGAAGAATAGGCTGAACCTTGGTATAGGCTCGACTGAATGGAAAAGTATGTACAACTGATTAAAATAGGATAAACATATTTTCGAAGACTGAGCTTACCTGTACAGGAACCCCACATTGCCTTAATCAGTTAATAGCAACACGCAACTCATCCCAATTTCCAGTTTTCATATCTCAGTTGTGTGTGTGTGCTCAGGGTGTCAATAGAGAATAGGAATGCAACTCAGTTAATGAGGAAGGAAGGAAAATCAGTCTATGTTGTGTGAATAATGGCCTGTGTGTATGTGACACAAGTGGCAATTCAGTTCTTTTTAGGAGCAGTAGGGTGTCAAAACAGTGAGGATAAACCTGTGTGTGTATCAGGGAATCAGTTAACTGGGTAGCCAAAACCTGTATACAGGAAATGTAGGGCCAAAAAATCAATGTGCATACTTAGGAATTCCCAGATTTTAGGTTTTTGTTCTCAGGTTATATAGCCAATTCAAAAAGGAAAGGAAATCAATTCAAAATGATTTAAGGAACCAATCTCAGTTTTTGCCAAATTCGAAAACCAACATACTATCCAAAACCCCATTTCCAATTCAAAACCCCATATGAATGGAAATGTTAAGCTAGCATAAACAATCAATTATGTGGGAGCATCTAATAACTGAACACAATAATATTTAATAGGATTACAATGGATTAATAGTTCTGAAAATCGAACAACATATATCAGTCATAATTCGAGCCCAGTGCAATATCTATCACCCCATTCTCATATCGATACACAACTCATAATCAAACATACAGTCCAATGAAACTAATGAACATCAAAAACCCATGTAAAACTAAGAATTGAACACTCTGAAAAATGAAAACAATATTCCATGAGATTTAAAACTGGAAAGGAAATGGCAGGTATCAGAATACTAAAAAAACCTAATTTGGATATCACAATAATTCGAAAACCAATACCCAAAGAACTTGAACTATCAGGCATATAGGAATATTCCCCATGTGTACTCGTGTCTAGGGGGGTCCATTCGTGTCCAAGAAACTGGACACGAAGTGTCCCAAATTGAAATGGTACAGTCACTAGAAACTGGCAGTAGGAACTGCCTTGTGTAGCCATGTCGAGTTCAATAGGACACGACACAAGCAATCTCGTGTCTCGTGGTCGTGTCTAGGTGTTCGTCTAGTGTAGGGTCACGTGTCCAACACCCTGAATTGGGTCCTAGTGTCGTCGTGTCCGCAAACGATAAGCGTATCAGAGCTCGCCGTTGGTGAGAACACAGCCAGTGCGTGGCCAGTGCGCGCGTAATTTCTTCGTACACACACAACGAGGTCGCATAAAACTTTATGGACATGATGTCAGTGGGTGCCCCCATGTATCCACGAAGTTTCATGGCACATGGTGCCGTGTCGTGTCCTGTGTTGACCCCGAGCAGCAGGTGATCACTGTACACGTGCGCGCAGGCATGTGCACGAGTCTAGTACGACCCCGACACGACACAAAATGTGTCCAAACAATCAGAAACCCATAAGCGACCTAAAAACTTAATTTTCTATTCAAACACTTCCTGAAAAATCACTCGAAATGTCCTTTGGGGCATTTCAACAAACACCTTAACACTAATACTGATACGTGTCCATTTAGGACACGAAATGGACACGAAACCTAGGTCTAGGCATACCTACAGGATCAGGACACTTAGGGCTAGGTCTACATGCAAAAAAACTAGAATTTTAATGGTGTTTACATTGATTTACCTATTGGTGTCAAAATGCAAGAAAAGCCTCAAATGGGGGGTTCCTCTTGCTAGCAAACTTCTCCAAATTGCCCCAAAGCTGAGGTTGAACACCACAAACAGCAAGAGAACATAGATTAGATCCTAATGGAAGAAATTCAAATAAAAAAGGAGTCCTATTGGTTAAACTAGGAAGGAATTAATGAAGGCTTACCTATTTTCTTAAGAAATAAAGAACTATTGAAGAAAGAGGCACAAATCCCCATAGAGACATTATATAGGCAAGGGGGGTTCCTTTTGGCTGGTCATAATAGTTAGGGTTAGGGTTTTTAGGTTTCATCCTATGGCTAGGATTGAATCAAGGGAAATAGATGGCCTAGAACAAAAGATTCTATCCTAGTTTCTTGCAAATCACTTAACCATAACTAAACTTGACTCAACCCCCTAACCAACCCATCTAATTCTCAAAGGTGCTCACTAAGTTAGTTATGACCCATCTAGGTTAGGTCCAATCTAGGTTAGGCTACCAAGGTCATTGCTAGTCAAGTCAACCTAGTCAACCCTCATTCAAACAATTCAAAAATAAATTCTAAAAATTCCCATAAATTCAAATAAATTATAATAAAATCAAATAATCCCAAAAATGTCAAAAATACCCTAATCACATGGCTAGGCTCTAGGGTAGGCAGTCTCTACTATTCACTAGCAAAATACTAAAAATCACAAGTCATGAATTTAAATAGTTTAAAAATAATTAAAAATCACTATAAATCATAATATTAAATAAATATCATTAAATAATAATTATAATTACAAAATTTCAAAATTACCCTCTTCTGGAAAATTGGGTGTTACAAAGATAGAGTTAGAACTTGATTCCCTTGGTTGGTAATGATCAAATATAGTGCTCATAGACTAGTTTTGACGTCGGTTGACCATTTTGACCAAAAGTCAACAAAAGTCAACCGAGAATCAAACTTAGCCTTTAAGCGACTAGATTTGACCGGAACCAAACCAGAGTTGACCAGTTGACTAAAAGTCAACAGTTGGGCAACATGTGACTTGATTGACCTAGGGTTGACTCCGCGTTGACCAGAGTTGACCAGAGTTGACTTTTTTTGACCTAAAGTCAAATGTAAGTCAACCCTTGACCCAAATTGACCTAGTTTGACTTGGATTGATTTTTTGTGACCTTGTTTGACCTTGATTGTCCTAGTGTGACCCAGTTTGGCTCATTATGACCTAGTATGACCTAGTTTAGCTTGGTGTGGCTTAGATTTGATTTAGATTTGACCTAGATTTATTTAGAATGTATTGTAATGCATTTTATTATCATTTTTGGACTCAAAGTGACTTGTACTATTTTATAGAAGATAGACACCACTTCTCGGACAGTATATTCTCTTCAGATACTCAGGCTATCAGGCGAGTATATTCTCTGACCGTTTCATACTTGTCTGGATTTACATTCTTGCTCTAGATTACTGTACTTGATGCTGACATGATCATTATCATGGATTGGTACTATATGGATCTTCTTCTGAGATGTTATCTCCTTGTATTCACTAAATACATATTGTAATGTACATTTTACTTACGTATTGTATTTATTGAATACCCTTATCATTGTACACTCATTGTGCATATTGTACTCTTATTATCACATTGAGCCATTGTACAAGCCATTGTACAAGCCATTGTATAAGGTAACATAACTGAATTGGATCCTTGTGTATTGATTGGGGAGGAAGAGTAGAAATAGTTATGTGATCAATCCTATTGTATAAGAAATTGTATATGTCCATTGTACACCCACGTACAAAGGAGTCCCATTTTATTGTATAACCTAACCCGTTTACATAACCATATTGTGCTCTACATCACAGTTTGCTTACAGTTCTTACTTATTATATTTAGATATTTTCTGTTATCAAATCTCTACTGTTTTTCATATACTTCATTCTTTCAGCGTTTCCTGTACCTTACTCTATTGTATGCTTTATATTTCCTAACATGATATGAACTGTGTGAGATGTTTTGTGCTCGTTCCTGTCCTGACTGGACCTGTTAAAAATATTATAGAGGATGAGGGTGAGGCCTGCGTAGACACCTACTATGGGACAGCTGTAGATGCCATGTGTGACCCAGATTTCCAGCCTGATCCACTAGCTTAGAGACTGAGGCTTCCTAGTCTAGGTTCTTCTATTTTCTATCTTTGAGATCTGGGTTGTATATATTATTTCATATTCAGTAGTGAGACTTGTATTCTGGATATTTGCTGAGATATTATTTTAGACACTTAGACTCTCTGGTTGTGATGTATATTCTTTCATTCCAGTATTTATCCCTCTATCTTTTTATTTTATCATTCTGCCTTAGATATGATTGAGACTGTATATTGCTATGTCACCTCCATTCGGAGTGTATATACTGTACAGGTACCTTTATATTGTTAGATGATTGACCTAGGACAGCGTTCTACCGCCGACACTGCGACGTAGGCTGGGCGTTGTTACGTTCTCGTACCCTCACAGAGGGTACGGGTCGTCACACGTTTTTAGTGGTGGCCTATGCAGGTCGAGTTTATGTAGTGGTATTCGAACTAAAGTATCACTACAGCCTGCAGTAGGATTATGATACTTTTGGAGGTACTCAATCACATTAGGAAAAACTCTTATCTAATTCATACCATCTCAGTTCTTGCTGATATTATTTTTCCTTGAATATAACTGTCCTCCCTTGCTATTCGACTCATTCTCAGCAATTGTTTTTTGATCTGTCTCCAGGATGGTTGAGACGAGATCACATTGCCAGGACCAAGGGGACGTCGATGAGAGGTCTGCCACCTCTCATATCTAGCAGCCAGCCCCTGGTACCATAGCCCCAGTCATGCCAGCTGGGGTAGGCATTTCAGCTGCGTTTGGAGGAGCCCCTCCACCAGCAGCAGGGGGTATGCCTCCACCAGTTCGGGGGCAGGACCCAGTTATTCCAGAGGTGCCTTTCCAGCAGCCGCCGCCTATAGAACACGTGGATGCGGCACAGATGTTCGTATATTTCCAGCAGTTCATGGACCGGCATCAGGCCCGACAGGACCTGGGCATGGAGTTGGCCCTTACGACAGTTGCAGCCCGACCAGTGGTTCAGCAGCCGAAGACACCGGGGATAGAGCAGTTCCAAAAGATGAGCCCCAGAGACTTCCTAGGGATGGAGGGGATTCTATATGCTGACGAGTGGATCGAGCATATAGAGAAGATCTTTCGCCTGGCCCAGATAACGGCAGATCTTCAGATAGAGGCAGCAGCTAGCCGGATACGAGATCTTGCTCGTACCTGGTATCAGTCAGACCCCAGGATGGGGGTAGCTAGACAGACTTGGGAGGAGTTCAAGGGCTTCTTCAAGAAGAAGTTCTTTCCAGATTCAGCGCTCAGAGCCTTGGAGTCGCAGTTCGAGAGCTTAGTTTAGGGGAGCCAGTCAGTGGAGGAGTACGCTGGGGAGTTCGACCGCATCAGCAGATTCATGAAGGGTTTGAGCGAGGCGACGAAGGCCCAGAGGTTCCGGAAGGGTCTGGTCAAGGAAGTCAAGTCCTTGACCAAGGGCAACAGAAATGCTATTTTTGAGGAAATTTTGACGGGAGCCTTATTGGCGGAGGATGATCTTGAGCTTAGGCTCAAGAGGGGGCGAAACCCAGTTGGGGGCAGCAGCAGCGGAGGATCGGCCAAGAGGCCGCACGTTCAGCATCAGTTTTAGCAGCAGTGTCAGCAGCCGATGCCATGCATATAGTTTCAGCAGCAGTACCAGCAGCCGAGGGCCCAAATACATCAGCTACAGTAGAGGCCTGTTCAGTATCAGGGACAGAGACAGGTGCAGTATCAGCAGGACACCGTGTGCAACTTCTGCATGAAGCCAGGCCATTGGTGGAACGATTGCAGGAAGAGGCTGGGTATGTGTTTACTTTGCGGTTCAGCGGAGCATCAGTATAGAGAGTGTCCCAAGAATCCGACACCATTGGCTCAGATAGCACCAGGAGCTAGAGCTCCGGCAGGGCAGCGGAGGGGACCACCATTGCACACTCAGCAGCAGAGGTTCGTCCAGCATCAGTAGCAGGCCAGGGGAGGCCAGCCAGGGCGAGCTTTCGCCATGACAGCCGAAGATGCTCAGGCCGTTGGAGATCTAGTCGCAGGTTCCGTTCCTTTGATTCAAATTCTGCAATTACTGCCTTGAAAATTCAATTCCATCTATTCCTATCTGTTTCTTCATTGTTGATAAGTTTTGATCTGGTGCTTCATTATAATTTAATTTTCTTCTGAGATAAGTCGTATGGGCTAGGTTGCCTCGATTATGAGATTTTATAATCCTCTAGGGTCATGCTAGCAGGCATAGTGAGGATATATAGTCAGATTATGGACATATTTCTCGGGTGTGGGAATTTAAGGTTTTTGCTGCCAAGCGTGCGGCAATGCGAAAATTTTAAATACCATAATTCTAGAGGTATGTACCATAGTTGAGGAGTCTGTGATTATCGTAGCCTTGCTCACTGGTATGACAGAGATTCTGAGTATCATGATGATTGGACAGACGCATATGATTGTCGATTGTATAATTTTCTGTGGTTACCTTGTTTTAAAAGTTTTGGATGATTCTTTTAAGGTAGATAGACTTATAGCATCTAATTGAGTGTAATTTTAAATTTTATAAATTTTAATCATTTAATTCATGCTTTGATTTTGAGATTTTAAATCATTTTAACTTTAAGCCATGACTTGTGATTTTGACATTTTACTATTGTTGGTTTTAATTTCGAGGACGAAATTTTTTAAGGTGGATAGATTTATCACCCCCAGTTTCCAGAAACAGGGGTATTTTTGTCTTTTTTTCATTTTTAGATTATTTTGAAATTATTTATTTATTTATTGTAATATTTTGGGGTTATTTGAGTCGGGTTCGAATTTCAGCTCAATCCGACTTGAAACGGGGACCCGGGGTAGTTTTGACCCTAGTGGACCCACACACTAGTTAGCCATGGCCCACATGTCATTTATTTTAGTTAGTGACTAGGCTAATTTATTTGGATTAGGACTAATTAGATTAGTATGTTAGAATGACCAAACTAGCCCCCGACTTAAACCCCTTTTTAATGTATTGCTAATAGGCTAGAGAGGGGGTATTTTATAGACCCCATAGCAGCCCATATGGCCGGCCACCTCTAGTGGGGGGTAGGCACAAGCCCCCTTTGATATTTTCTATTCCTTCCATCTTATTTTCTCTCTCTTGTTCTTCCCCAAATTTCTAGATAGCAACCTCTAGTGATTTCATCTCCAAATCAACTCCTTCTTCCACCAAATCTCCTCCATTTTTTCTCTACTCCATGAAAGGAAGGTGCTAGCCAAGTTTGGAAGGATTCGGAGCTCGTTCGTGTCCTATTGGAATCTCTACGTGTCGGAAGGCTTTTTCCTTTGAATCTCTCTCCCGGAAGGTATAACCTCTCCTCTAAACCATCCCTACATGCATATAGGTTGATTTTGACCCGTAGGAATAACCCCCATGGTTTTGTGTCCATTCGAGTCCATTTCGTGTCCATTTGGACACTTGTAGAGGTGTCTTATGTATAGGATCGTGTCCTAATGGAAAAACCCCTATTTGTACCCATGGGAAATTATTTATATATTGATTTGATGTTGTTTAACGTTTAATTCCAGATTTTCATGTGTTTAGGAATAGTTTTCCTATGTATCTTAATGTATCATATTGTTAATGTCTATATATATATATATATATGTGGTGATATATATATTAATCTCTCTCTCTCTCTATATATATATATATTTGTATATATATAATATGGTTTATATATATATGTGAGTATATATTATGGTATATATGTGTGTGTTTCTTGTGTTGTGGATGTGGTAAAGTGGTTCGGCCAAGGGGAAGAAGATTGAGTGTGTGTGTGGATGTGTATAGCAGGTGTTTGAGAGTTTGGTTGAGAGGGTGAATGAGAGAATGGGATTAGTATTAGATATGAGTGTGGTATAGGCTTGGTGTTTGAAATAGTGTGTGTGTGTTGTATTATAGAGATTAGAGAATGATTTGGGAGTGAGATTTGAAGGGATTAGAGAAAGAGAGAGAGGCATGGAGTGATAGATATGAAAGTTGTAGATGGAAGTGATAGAGTGAATGAGGAAGGGGAGAACTGCTGTTAACAGCAGGGTGTTACACTGCTTAGCAGTGTATCAGTCCCCATAAGGGGGGACTGATTTCTGTAGCTGACAGTCCCCTATGGGACCTGTCATTAGCTGCTAATAGCAGCAGTATACCTGCTTAATAGCAGGTTGGAAAGAGAGGAGGAATTGCCCAGGTTTAGCCCATCTAATTGCCTACTTACCAGCCTTGTTTCAGCCACATATCAGTCCATATTTGTCCCCCAATCCAAGCCCCAAACTCTCTTATATACTGTCCCATAGCAGCCTCAAACTTAGCGTACATATCAGTCCCATATTTGCCCCCCATACATGCCTATATGGCTGTCCCTTGTTCACTCCATTTCAGCCCAACATTACACCCTCAAAGTCAATCACATTGCAGTCTACATGGACAGCCAAGAGACCCCCATATCCAGCCCCCATTAGCCCCTTAACACAGCCATCTAGCAGTCCCCATTTCACCCTCAAACCAGTGCTAACATGCCCCAAAAATCAGCCTACATGTATGTATTTATAGGTGTCATATATGTATGTATATATGGACCCATAGCCTATATATTTGTGTCCCATTGCCTGTGTGTGTGTGTGTAAGCTTAGTGTGTGTGTTTGTGGCCTTGTATTTGAGTTTGTGTGTGAGTGTGGATGAGATATATGGGTGTGTGTTTAGGATTTATAGGTATGTGTATGTGAGATATATGTGTGAGCCTATATATATATATATATATATATATATATATATATATATATTTTATGTGTGTGAGTGATATATGAGTATAGCTAATTTTTTTTTTTTTTTTTTTTTTTTTGCTAATATATGAGTATAGCTAATATATATATATATATATTAGCTATACTCATATATCAAAAATATATATATATATATATATATATATATATATATATATATATATATGTGTGTGTGTGTGTGTGTGTGTGTGAGTTTATATATGTATTTATGAGTGTGAGTGATATATGCGTATAGCTAATAACCTATAGGAAGGCCTATATGAGTGTGGTATCATGAGTGTTGTGTGTGGTTGAGAGCTGGGTAAAAATGAGAATGGTACAAGGGTAAAGGTAAGGTAATGGGTAAATGATTAACATGTGCCATAAGATGACTAAGATGACCTAGATATTAGGATTTCTTGGTAGGTAATATTGGTATAGGATTGTATCTAGCTATCCTAGGAAACCTAGGCTAGTATTCCTAGGTTAGAGTGGTATTGTGCAAGGTATAGGTATTTACCTTGGTAAGGAAAATATAGGTAATGCTTAGAAATAGGATATTTGAGTTTGGAGTCTAAGATAGAGTTAGAACTTGATTCCTTTGGTTGGTAATGATCAAATATAGTGCTCATAGACTAGTTTTGACATCGGTTGACCATTTTGACCAAAAGTCAACAAAAGTGAACCGAGAGTCAAACTTAGCCTTTAAGCGACTAGATTTGACCGGAACCAAACCAGAGTTGACCAGTTGACTAAAAGTCAACAGTTGGTCAACATGTGACTTGATTGACCTAGGATTGACTCCGCGTTGACCAGAGTTGACCAGGGTTATCTTTTTTGACCAAAAGTCAACTATAAGTCAACCCTTGACCCAAATTGACCTAGTTTGACTTGGATTGATTTTCTGTGACGTTGTTTGACCTTGATTGTCCTAGTGTGACCCAATTTGGATCAGTATGACCTAGTATGACCTAGTTTAGCTTGGTGTAACTTAGATTTGACTTAGATTTGACCTAGATTCGTTTAGAATGTATTGTAATGCATCTTATTATCATTTTTGGACTCATAGTGACTTGTACTTTTCTATAGGAGACAGACACCACTCCTCGGACAGTATATTATCTTCAGACACTCAGGCTATCAGGCGAGTACATTCTCTGACCGTTTTATACTTGTTTGGATTTACATTCTTGCTCTAGATTACTGTACTTGATGCTGACACGATCATTATCACGGATTGCTACTATATGGATCTTTTTCTGAGATGTTATCTTCTTGTATTCACTAAATACATATTGTGATGTGCGTTTCACTTACATATTGTATTTATTGAATACCCTTATCATTGTACACTCATTGTGCATATTGTACTCTCATTATCACATTGAGCCATTGTACAAGCCATTGTATAAGGTAACGTAACTGAATTGGATCCTTGTGTATTGATTGGGGTGGGAGAGTAGAAATGGTTATATGATCAATCCTATTGTATAAGAAATTGTATATGTCCATTGTACACCCACGTACAAAGAAGTCCCATTTTATTGTATAACCTAACCCGTTTACATTACCATATTGTGCTCTACATTACAGTTTGCTTACAGTTCTTACTTATCATATTTAGATATTTTCTGTTATCAAATCTCTACTGTTTTTCATATACTTCTTTCTTTCAGCGTTTTCTGTACCTTACTCTATTACATGCTTTATATTTCCTAACATGATATGAACTGTGTGAGATGTTTTGTGCTCGCTCCTGTCCTGACTGGACCTATTGAAAATATTACAGAGGATGAGGGTGAGGCATGCGTAGACACCTACTATGGGACAGCTGTAGATGCCATGTGTGACCCAGATTTCCAGCCTGATCCACTAGCTTAGAGACTGAGGCTTCCTAGTCTAGGTTCTTCTATTTTCTGTCTTTGAGATCTAGGTTGTATATATTATTTCATATTCAGTAGTGAGACTTGTATTCTGGATATTTGCTGAGATATTATTTTAGACACTTAGACTCTCTGGTTGTGATGTATATTCTTTCATTCCAGTATTTATCTTTCTATCTTTTTATTTTATCATTCTGCGTTAGATGTGATTGATACTGTATATTGCTATGTCACCTCCATTCGGAGTATATATACTGTACATGTACCTTTATATTGTTAGATGATTGACCTAGGACAACGTTCTACCGCCGATACTGTGGCGTAGGCTGGGCGTTGTTAAGTTCTCGTACCCTCACAATGGATGCAGGTCATGACAAGTCAAAACTGCTGGGGCTATTCCTCCATCTCAACCGAACGTTTTAGCACACGTTAGTCCGGCTCATAGCAACAACCCTCCTTCACTACAAAAGGAGTATCATTCCGTTATGCCTCCTTCAAATCCCGTAAATACTGGAGGTGGTCCTTCGCCAACGACACCTGACAACCGTACAACAGCCGTTTCTCAACATCTGCTCAATCAACAGGATGCAATTGATTCTCTTGTTGCTCGTCTTGATACCATCTCACATAAAGACGAGTTTCAGAAAATGGAGATATCTCAACCTTATCCTCCTGAATGGGAGAATGCTACTTGCCCTCCTAACTACAAGCCAATGACGCTAAATTCATTTGATGGGATGACTTCTCCTCGCCAACACATGACATACTTCAGCACGCAGACTCTACACTTACCAAGGGATGATCCGTTCTTGTCAATGCTATTTATTAGCACCTTGTAGGGGATAGATTTTGAATGGTTCTGCAATCTGCCTAATGGTTGTATCAATTCCTTTAAAGACTTGGAGAGGTTATTCCTCAACAGATTTTATGAGAGTGGCATGCATGTTAGTATGTCCACCCTCATCGAGACCAAGCAAAGGAGGACTGAGTCTGTTATTGCTTTCATCGAACGCTTCAGGCGACTAGCATTGAAGATGCCCTTTGATATACCAGACTCAGAGCTTATGGATACTTGTCGACATAAATTCCTTCCTACAGTAAAGTTCTGTCTGGGTATACATAAGTATGATACATGGCCCACTTTCATCGGGGTTGCTGATGCTGCTGAAATTGACGTCCCTAATCTAGAATTACTGGGGTTAAAGACACCCAAATCTGAAGACAAAAGCAAGCACCCCCAAACTAATCCTGTCCGTAGGGGTAAAGAGAAAGAAGTCTTGAAGGTCGACACTTCCAAGGGAGCTACCAATTCTCAGGGCACTCCTGACAAACCCAAGGAGACTTTCTCCTTTGACGAAGATGATGTTATCCCTAAAGAAGAACTTGCATATTTTTTAAGTAAAGATTTATCTTTGAATTACTCCGATGTCTACTAATCTGTAAACCAGTACATAGATACGATATACGCCCTAGAGCACGGCATAGGACGACAACTCTGTATGTCGGTTACGACGCCTCGTCTGCGGGAAAACGTTTGGCTAGAAGATATCCACTAATTCATCGTTCTAGCTAGAAAGAAGGGGCAATATCTGTCACCATGCTTCCAAAATTTGGGAGCATATGGTGCCCGATGGTTGGTTAGCACGAGGACACGAACTCGCCGCAGCAGCCGCGGGACACTGTCCTGCTGCCCGATGGTTGGTTCTCTGTGCACAGGATATGAGGACACATAAAATTTAGGGAGCACGAAGGGGCAATATCTGTCACCATGCTTCCAAAATTTGGGAGCATATGGTGTACCGTACGATGAGAAATCGTGCCTGCACGGGACACGCGCTGTACGCGCACAGCCGCAATACACGCGCTGACACGAGCTTCGTGTCGTGTCTTGGTGTCTCGTGGACACGAGTCAGGATGTCAGGGTTATAGCCCTACCCTAGGCGAGTATGTGGACACACACTCGTGCTGCACCGTGTCGTGTGTCGTGTGCTGGACACGCGTGAACGCGTGCACGAGGACCATACACAATTCTGTTGAACTCGTGTGTGGAAAATGATTTGGACACGTTTGTGTCCAGTTCCTTGACACTAGGACACACCTATGAAACTTTCACTTGTGGCACATGGTTTACCAACCATTAGTTTTGTTTATTAATTGAATTTCGAATTCGAAATTGGGTTTTCCCTAAATTACTGATACATGTTTTCGAAATGCTGAATTCTGATATTTAATATGATTTTAAACTATTTTTCTAATGATTATTTGTAATGTTAAATCAAATATATCTAGGTTTTAGCTACATGTTAGGTTCATGATTGGGGATTTATAATTGGTTTACGAATTTGATTTGGACTGATTAAAACCTGAAAACTGCTATGTGTCACTAAATTCAAATTTCTTGAGATTGATACACTGTTTACATCTACACATTTATACTAATTGCTACACATACACACACTCAAAAATTAGATTTCTAAAAACTGATAACCTATCCACTGTTTTCCTAATATTACTACACACATACACACACATGGACTGTAAACTGGGAATTTATACACTGTTGTGTGCACTAAACTTATACACACACACACACAATATTGATATATACACACACACCAACACTCTACAAAATCTGGAAAACTGAGAACAGTTTTGTGTATTAGTTTTAATGTTATACACACACACCTATGCACAAAACCTGAGAACATTGACCCACACTGTTAGCTCACACACACACACACACACACACACACACACACACACACACACATTTGTGCTAAATTGCTCACACTCATCCACACACACCACTGCTACCAATATTGTACACACACATTGAGACACCTAGCCTATGTCATGTATGTTGACACAAAGTCACAGTCAACCAAATATTGACTACATTGACTAAATAATATCTGTATTAATTCAATACGACACACGACGTCTGCATAACAGTTCAAGACAGACGACAGCTCAGTCTCCGGCTCTCAGTGTGTTTTCGAGTCTGTATTTTATATTTTTATTGAGTCTAGACTTGTGTACTCTGAGTCTTGCTGAGCTCTTGACACTTAGTCTACAGCCTACCCAAAATCCTAAGCTCCACTGAACCAAACACTGCCCAAAAATCCCCTTAGAACCACTCTGTGCTCTGGAGACAGAGTTCGGGCCGAACTCTGCCTCCATACAGAGTTCGGGCCGAACTCTGTCCCCTAGAAATCAGGAACCCTAATTTTAGGGTTAGCTGGTTGCTAGTTGTCCAACGGCCAAATTTTTGAATTTTCCTACTCGAATTCTGGCCGAATTCTGCCTATAAAAACACTATAAATAGGGCATGAATTCTCTCATTCCAATCCATCCAATCTTCTTTTCTCTTCTCTCTTATAAGCTCAAGTAAGCCATACCCTTCCCATCTACTAGCCACAAGCCTCCTAAGTGTCGAGTGCTCAGCATCTCTCAGTTAGGATTCTTGTGCAAGAGTCGAAGAAGTTGCTTGGACAATTCCAAGCAAATCGCCACTGCGATCATCTGTTAGAAGTTGACGTGCTCTTCTGAAGAAAAAGCACGGGTTGTAAACTACTATTTCACAAATAGTGGATTTAATCCTGAGCTAGAGTTCTCAGGCCTGGACTAGTCCTCCACGAGGGAAACCAGGTTAAAATCGCTGTGTTTGCGTATGCTCTTCTGCTTTTCATTTATTTTCCGTACTTTACTCTGATTATTTATTGTTGGTGAAAGAGTTATTTTTAATTGGCTATTTTTCTATATAAACTCTATTCACCCCCCTCTAGAGTTGCCAAACTGTTCTTCAATTGGTATCAGAGCTCTGTTCTCTTTATAAGGACTAACATCCTAAGAGCTGATCCATGGCAACCACATAATCCTTGATTTCCAATCATGGTGAAGGTCAGTCCACTCGTAGGCCTCCCCTATTTGATGGAACTAACTATACATATTGGAAAACAAGGATGAGCTTCTATCTTAAGTCTCTAGACTTTGACCTGTGGACTGTCGTCACTGACGGTTACAAAAAGCCCGCCAGGATAGTTGTCGATGGTGACCTCATTGAGAAACCACACGACAAATATTCTGTCGAGGAGAAGAAACAGGCAAGTCTAGATGCTAGGGCTATTAATGCTTTATTCTGTGCTATAGACAGAAATGAGTTCAACAGGGTCTCTACATGCACCACTGCTCATGAAGTATGGAGACTTCTAGAAGTGACGCATGAAGGAACCACACAGGTCAAGAAATCTAAAATAAGCCATCTCACTCAAGAATACGAAGCCTTCAAGATGAAGCCAAGTGAGACGATCACTCAAATGATCACAAGATTCCTCGACATCATCAATCCTCTATCTTCGCTTGGAAAGCAGTACTCAAACCACGAGAAGATTCGTAAGTTGCTCAGAGGGCTACCAAAGATTTGGAACCCTAAGGTGACAGCCATCATAGAAGGAAACGATCTCACAACAATGTCAATGGAGACCTTGATGGGTAAACTCATGACTCACGAGCTTGACCTCAAGGACTTCGAAGAGCCCGCTCCGAAGACCAGGGAGATCGCACTCAAAGCTCATCAACGAAGAGCTAATCATGATAAGACCGAAGAAGATAATTCGGATGATGAAGACCAAGCTCTCATGGTTCGCAACTTCAGGAAATTCCTTCGCTTCAATCGAAGGAAGAAAGAATCTCAAGAAGACGATGAAGAAGAGCCAACTTGTTATGGTTGCAAGAAAACTGGACATGTCCGAAAAGACTGTCCACTCCGGAAGAAGAGCAACCGCTATGAGAAGCCATACAAAAGGAACTCATCAAGGAAATATGCCAACACAGGCATTTGACATGAAAGTGAAGCGAGTGACTCCGAGGAAGAAAAGGACTCTCCTCAAGATACAGCAAATGTGTGCCTAATGGCAACTTCCAACAAGGTATCTAACGAAACTCTAGATGACTTCTCTTTTAATGAACTTGGCGATGCTTTCACTGATTTACTCGATGATCACAAAAAGGTCATCGGTAAATACAAACATGCCAAGGATAAAATCAAAAGTCTTGAAGATGAGATACAAAGAATTTCTTTACTTCTTGATAATGTTAGAAATACGACACCCACTAATGACACTGATGAAGTATCCAAGCTTAAATTAAGCTTACATGATGCTGAAGCACGTATTGAGCAACAAACTCAAGAAATCACTACACTCAACACGTTGCTTGCTGAAGAAAAGAGTAGACACAAGATTTCCATGACTAAGATGTATGGCTTAAATATTAAGGTTGATGAACTGCAAGCTGTGTCTAAAAGATTAGAAACCAAATTGGGTAAACAGGTTGTTCAACCTCAAATCCAATCACATGGGCACAACACCACTCATGCTAGTCAACCACGTCATTCTCATGCAGCACATAACCATGCATTTATATACACAAACTTTCACAAACCACGTGCACGTAAGAATAATTCTCACTCAGTACACAATCATCATGCACAAAGACACAATCAACATCACTCCACACATAGGAATCATCATGCCATGCCATATAGACAAGATCATCATGCAATGCCATATAGACAAGATCATCATATGCCATATAGACAAAATCATCATGCCATGCCATATAGACAATATCAGCATGTCACACATCATAGACAATACCATCATGATATGCCTCATAGACACCATCACCGTGCCACTCATTCTGTGCATAATCATCATCACCATGCTAACTCTTCACATCATGACCATCCTCATCCTGTTGCTTATAGATATTATTCTCATGCTCCTAGTATAAATAAGAATGCTATCTGTACTTACTGTGGATTACATGGACACATCTTACCACAGTGCAAATTTAGAAGACTTGTAAATAAAAAGATATATACTTGGTTTCCAAAGACTAACTTTTCAGGACCCTCAAGAACTCGGGTACCAAAGGTCACATCTACTCTTGATGTAGGTGGACCTTCCCTCTTCAACTGAAAGTAAGTGGATTCTCGATAGTGGATGCTCGCGACATATGACGGGAGACGCAAATCTTTTTGTATCACTATCGATAAAGAGAGAAGGATATGTATCCTTCGGTAACAATCTCAAAGGGCACATAATAGGTAATGGTATCATTGGTCATCCTCCTTCTTCTGTAATAAAGGATATCTGCCTAGTGACCGAGTTAAAGCATAACCTGCTCAGTATTAGTTGTCTTGCTGATCATGGATATGATATTAACTTTGGACAAAACAGTTGCTACATCTATGATAGGTCAACAGGAGACATTGCTTTTGAAGGAAAAAGAGAGGACAACATCTATATTTTCTATCTTTCTGTAAATACTAACAATGCAGGTAGATGTCTATATGCCCACAAAGACGAACGACTACTTTGGCACCAGCATCTTGGTTACGCCAACATGGATGCTATATCCAGGCTTTCTACCAAGAAGCTAGTGAGAGGATTGCCTGACATTACATTCAAAAAGGACACGGTATGTGCCGAATGTGAACTAAACAAGGCAACTAAATCCTTATTTCATTCCATCAACTCTGTAAGTACTACTAGACCTTTGCAACTACTTCATATGGATTTATTTGGTCCTAGTAGAATAGCTAGCCTTGGTGGCAAACTTTATGCATTTGTTATTGTTGATGATTTTTCGAGATTTACTTGGGTTTTCTTTCTCGCTAATAAGAGCGATGCTATCTCTGTTTTCAAAGTTTTTGTAAAGAAAGTTCAAAATGAAAAAGGCTACATGATTACTCGAATCCGAAGTGATCATGGAGGCGAATTCGTAAATTATGATTTTGAAAATTTTGTAATGCAAATGGTTTTGATCATGAATTTTCTTGTCCTAGAACTCCTCAACAAAATGGTGTTGTGGAGCAGAAGAATAGAACTCTCGGCGATATGGCCAGAGTTATGTTGAATAAATTTTCACTTCCGAAATACTTTTGGGCAGAAGCTGTCAGTACAGCATGCCATATTTTGAATAGGGTGCTAATTCGTCCCATTACGAAGAAAACACCCTATGAGCTTTGGTTTGGGAGAACCCCCAATGTTTCTTATTTTAAAGTTTTTGGTTGTAGATGTTTTATCCTTAACACCAAAGACAACTTAGGCAAATTTGATGCCAAAGCTGACGATAGTATATTTCTTGGTTATGCCGCCAAGAGTAAGGGATATAGAGTTTTTAATAAACGCTCACTTATTGTGGAAGAGTCAACAAATATGACTTTTGATGAAGACAACAGTGCAGTAAGTACTCTTGATGATGACGTTGAGCCATCAACTTCTACTCCAATGAATACTTCAACCGAAACTAATTCTCTGGAGGGTTTGCCTAAGAAATTCTCTTTCAAACCTTCTCATCCAAAAATTTAGTTATAGGAGAAGTTTCACGTGGAGTAACTACTAGATCATCACTAAGAGACTCCGTTGCTAGCACTGCCTTCATTTCACAAGTAGAGCCTAAAAATATTTCTGAAGCTTTTAATGATAAATTTTGGATTTCTGCTATGCAAGAAGAACTCAACCAATTCGAGAGAAGCCAAGTATGGGAACTCGTTCCTAGACCGGTTAATCACTCGATAATTGGTACTAAATGGATTTTTAGAAACAAAGTAAATGAAGATGGTTCAGTCACACGTAACAAAGCTCGTCTAGTAGCTCAAGGATACAACCAAGAGGAAGGTATCGACTACGATGAGACGTATGCTCCTGTTGCTAGACTAGAATCCATTCGGATGCTTTGTGCTTTTGCTAATTTTCAAAACTTTAAATTATTTCAAATGGATGTGAAAAGTGCTTTCTTGAATGGTTTTATTAAGGAGGAAGTTTATGTGAAACAACCTCCTGGCTTTGAAAATCACAAATTTCCCGACCACGTGTTCAAGCTAAAGAAAGCGCTTTATGGCCTCAAACAAGCCCCTAGAGCTGGGTATGAAAGGCTAAGTAGCTTCTTACTTGAGAAAGGTTTTTCAAAAGAGAAAATTGACACTACACTGTTTATAAAATCTTTTAAAGACACTATTCTGTTGATTCAAATTTATGTTGATGATATCATTTTTGGTTCTACTGATGAAACCCTCTGTCAAGAATTTGCCAAGTGTATGCAGACAGAATTTGAGATGAGCATGATGGGAGAGCTCAACTACTTTCTTGGTCTGCAAGTGAAACAAATGGCTAATGGAACTTTCATCTGCCAATCGAAGTATACCAAGGACATGCTGAAGAAGTTCGATCTTGACAACGTCAAACCAATCAGCACACCAATGGCTACTTCAACCAAACTTGAACCAGATGAGAGCAGCAAACCCGTTGATCAACGTAAGTATCGAGGTATGATAGGCAGCTTACTCTATTTAACTGCTAGTCGTCCTGATATCATGTTCAGTGTTTGCCTATGTGCTAGATATCAAGCTAATCCTAAGGAATCACACATGACCGCGGTTAAGCGTATCTTTCGATACCTTAAGGGTACGGTTACAGTGGGCCTATGGTATCCCAAGTCAACATTATTTGATCTTATTGGTTATTCCGATGCTGACTTCGCTGGATGCAAGGTTGACCGTAAAAGTACGAGCGGCACGTGTCATTTATTAGGAAAAGCTTTAGTCTCCTGGTTTAGCAAGAAGCAGAACTCTGTCGCACTATCCAGAACAGAAGCTGAATACATAGCAGCTGGGCGTTGTTGTGCACAAATTCTGTGGATGAAGCAAACCCTTGAAGACTATAAGTTATCTTTTATGCATATTCCTATATTCTGTGACAATACTAGTGCCATTAATTTGACTAAGAACCCTGTCTGCCACTCACGCACTAAACACATTGAGATCAGACACCACTTTTTGCGTGATCATCAGCAAAATAGCACGATTAACTTAGAATTTATCGACACTGATCATCAGCTAGCAGATTTCTTTACTAAGCTATTATCCGAAGAGCACTTCAATTTCCTATGTCGTGAACTCAGAATTTTGGATGAAGCAGTTATAAGTTGAGACTCGCCTGCATAAATATCGAGTATATTTTGATTCTTTTACGACAAATTTAGTATGGGTACAAGCCGAAAGGGTCCTTCTGACAACAAGGCGTAAAAGCCTAAGCGACACGGTGCACTAGTCCTCAGGACTACCGCTAGCTGGGATCCGGCCCCTGCAGCTAACCCGTGGCAAATTTGAAATATTGAATTACAATATATTTCCTTGTTTATTATATGGTTTGTTTCGACTTAATACT
Source organism: Iris pallida (assembly GCA_029216955.1). Taxonomy (NCBI): domain Eukaryota; kingdom Viridiplantae; phylum Streptophyta; class Magnoliopsida; order Asparagales; family Iridaceae; genus Iris; species Iris pallida. The sequence continues at coordinate 4,328,579 of JANAVB010037818.1, forward strand.
GTCTAATTACTACATTCTAAAGTTCATTCTGACTTTTGTGTACCTCTCTATGTTCTTCATTGAATTTATCAAACTTTTATCTTCAACACTTAACCATTTTTTTATCTTTCAGCCTGTTTTCTGTTCTGGACCACTAATCCAGAACTCGGGCCGAACTCTGCCCTTAACAGAGTTCGGGCCGAGTTCGGTCCAATTGTTCCAGCGTCGGGATCTGGCTCTGCCGTTGGATCATTTTAGATCCAATGGTCAATATTCTATCCGACCAAAGACAAACCCCTATTTTATTTCGGGATTCCTTCTCTTTCCTCCCATATTTCCTTCTTCTCCACCTCTTCAACCTTCTTCCTTCCAAACCCTAACCCTAGTTCTTGATCTAGAGAGCTCCTTTTCTTCTCAAAATCAAGGGAAAGGGGTTTTTTCAACATTCTCTTCCACTGTTTGGTATTATTTTCAGGTATAACTCTCTCTTTCTATCATTTTCAAGTTCTCCTATTTCTTTGCAAATGGCATCTCGCTTGTCCAAACGAGGGAGAAGGACTCGACATGAGGGAGCTTCCTCTTCGGTTCCTCCTCCTCCTCCGATTGAACAAGTTGTTGAATAACACCCTATTCATCCGTTGTTCAATCCGCCGCGTCCCGATGACCCTAATACATACGACGACCGTCTATTTGTGTCGCTAGACGCCTCTAATGAATGGTTTAGCAATTTTAGGACTCGTCCGGTGTTTGGGGGCCATCCCATCAATTTCACAATATTTTCTCAATATGAATCTTTATTTCGTGATCTTTGTTTGGATGAACTAGTTGCTTCCAACTTTGTCATTTACCGTAGCGCAATCCAAATGTTCTACTGTAATCTGACTCACGATGCAACCCACATCTATTCCCGGGTTGCTGGCATTAATATTGCCTTCAATGATTCTGAGTTGGGAGACTTTTTTGCTCTCCCGGATCTTGATGTGTGGGACAAGCTTGTGGAAGCACGTCAACTTCAATTTGTTGGCGATACTTCCCTTGAAGGATTTAAGGAGGATTTATGTGCTCCTAACGTAAGTCCTCGCAAGCTAAAGGCCAAGCATCTCACCCCCTACTTTTATGAACTTCATCGCATCGTGTTCAATACTATCTTACCAAAAGCTGGTTCAACTGATAAAGTTACCTACTTTGAGATCTCTGCTTTATATCACCTTCATTTTCGTATCCCCTTCAATCTTCCTAGGACAATGATGGACTGGATGATAAATTGTAGGAAGAAACCAAGAGCTTTGATTTATCCTTTATACCTTCCTATGGTTTTTCGTGCATTCATCATTCCTATTCATGACTGTCCATTCTTGCCTGCTCCTGCTTTCCTGTCCAAGGCACGACGTACTCAAGCAGTCGTCGCCTCTCCTGTGGCTTCTGAGCATTCTGATGATGAGGAGCCAGACGCCCCTCCACTCGGTCAGGATGTACCTCCTCCACCTGCCACTCTTGACTCCATCCAGACCATGCTCCGGGATCGTTTTGACTTAGAGGACGATCGGTAGGCTCAGATGGACTACCGTACTACCCTGCAGATGAGTGCACTCAGCAACTCGCTGCATGATATTCGGTACTCCATGTCCCATCATCCTACTATGCCCATTCCCATGCAGCGGGATCCCGATCGTGAGGGCTATCGCATTGATGATCCGTGGGTTATGCGTTACCTGGATCCGGGTGCTGCTTTTGTGGATCCCAGACGTTCTGACACTCCTGGACCATCTCGTGCTCCATGATGGAGATTGGCTACTATCTGCTGCTGCTGTTGCTGATGATGACATTAGTTATTGCTTTTTGATTTCAGTTATTTAGTTTATTATGGATTTCTGTACTTGGATTTATGTAGTTAAACTCTGGCTGTGTGTTTGACATTTGGTTATGACACTTTATGCTAGTACTTCTTTTGATTATTTCTATACTGTTTCTTCTCTGCTTGGTGTGGTTGTATTACTATTAATTGTCTACTGCAGTTTTCTTTTATTATTCATTTCTCTGCAGTCTATATTGCTAACTGCCAAAAGGGGGAGAACTATGTATATTCTGCCTGGATATATATGGCTGGATATACTTGTTTGGTATCAGATATATATGGCTGGATATACTTGTTTGGTATCAGATCCTATCTTTTCGTATTTCTGTGCTTGTTTGTGCTTGTTGGGAGAAATTATACAGGTTCCATGCACTATTTACGGGAGAGCTATTGCTTCTAGCTCAGCACCGTTCACTGATTACGGGGGAGCTATTACATTCTAGCTCGGCATCAAGTATGGGGGAGCTATGTTGCTATAATCAACTGTGTCCAGGTATGAATATTGAATATACATATATCATTTTGTCAATTATCAATATGGGGGAGATTGTTGACACAAAGTCACAGTCAACCAAATATTGACTACATTGACTAAATAATATCTGTATTAATTCAATACGACACACGACGTCTGCATAACAGTTCAAGACAGACGACAGCTCAGTCTCCGGATCTCAGTGTGTTTTCGAGTCTATATTTTATATTTTCATTGAGTCTAGACTTGTGTACTCTGAGTCTTGCTGAGCTCTTGACACTTAGTCTACAGCCTACCCAAAATCCCAAGCTCCACTGAACCAAACACTGCCCAAAAATCCCCTTAGAACCACTCTGTGCTCTGGAGACAGAGTTCGGGCCGAACTCTGCCTCCACACAAAGTTCGGGCCGAACTCTGTCCCCTAGAAATCAGGAACCCTAATTTTAGGGTTAGCTGGTTGCTAGTTGTCCAACGGCCAATTTTTGAATTTTCCTACCAGAATTCTGGCCGTATTCTGCCTATAAAAATACTATAAATAGGGCATGAATTCTCTCATTCCAATCCATCCAATCTTCTTTTCTCTTCTCTCTTATAAGCTCAAGTAAGCCATACCCTTCCCATCTACTAGCCACAAGCCTCCTAAGTGTCGAGTGCTCAGCATCTCTCAGTTAGGATTCTTGTGCAAGAGTCGAAGAAGTCGCTTGGACAATTCCAAGCAAATCGCCACTGCGATCATCTGTTAGAAGTTGACGTGCTCTTCTGAAGAAAAGGCACGGGTTGTAAACTACTATTTCACAAATAGTGGATTTAATCCTGAGCTAGAGTTCTCAGGCCTGGACTAGTCCTCCACGAGGGAAACCAGGTTAAAATCGCTGTGTTTGCGTATGCTCTTCTGCTCTTCATTTATTTTCCGCACTTTACTCTGATTATTTATTGTTGGTGAAAGAGTTATTTTTAATTGGCTATTTTTCTATATAAACTCTATTCACCCCCCTATAGAGTTGCCAAACTGTTCTTCAATGTACACACACATGACACACTTCACCCTATATACACACTTATGTACACACACACCCTATAGCCTATGTTGATTTTCTATACACACACACGTACATATGCCATATTATCCCTATCTCTCTCTCTTTCTCTCTCTCTCTCTCTCTCTCTATATATATATATATATATATATATATATATATATATATATATATATATATATAAATATAAATTAATATAAGCAACTTACATATATATATATATATATAATATATATATATATATATATATATATATATATATATATATATATATATATATATATTATATATATATTATATATATATTATATATATATATATATATATATATATATATATATATATATATATATATATATTACATTATTATTATATATATTATATTATATATTACATTATTATTATACTAAATTAAGAAAAAATATATATTACATTATTATTATCAAGAACAATTAAGTTGATGTGTGCTTAATATATATTATATATACTAAATTAATATAAGCAACTTACATATATATTAGATTACATATATATATATATATATATATATATATATATATATATATATATATATATATATATATATATATATATATATATATATATAATATATATATATATATATATATATATATATATATATATATATATATATATATATAGAATATATATATAAAAAAATATATATATATATAGAAAATATATATAAAAAAAATATATATAAAATATATATATATATATATATATATATATATATATATATATATATATATATATATATATATATATATATATATATATGTGTGTGTGTGTGTGGAATATGTGTGATTCCAATATAAACTATATGACATATAGCCCTATGGGATATAGCCTATGGTTCCTATGTGCATTCATATGTGTACATGGCATGTATACACATATGACTTGGCTGTTGATAGACTTGTATGGCCTTGTGTTGATGTGTGCTTGCTAGAATAGACTGGCTAGGCTTAGTGAGACTTGTATGGGTTAGGCTTGACCTAGTTGACCTTGTTTGACTAGTATAGTTGACTAGAGTTGACAAAAGATTGACTTTAGCCTAGATTGACCCAAACATCATGTAGAATACATTGTAGCAGTCTATTTTACTATTTTTGATATGTAGTGACTTATACTGTTCTATAGGAGCCAGACACCACTCCTCAGATAGTATATTCTCTTCAGACATACAGATATCAGGCGAGTACATTCTCTGATTATTTTATATCTTGCTTAGGATTATATTCCTGCTCTAGATTACTTTACTTGAATGCTGTCACGTTGGTAACATGTATTAGTACTATATGGATCCCATCATGAGATATTATCCCTCTCGGGTGCATCAGATACTCATGTCTCGTATGTTTTACTTACATCATGTATCTTATGCTTCTATTATCATGAATCTATCATGAATCTTCTTGTGATTCCTGTACTCTCATGAATCACAGAGCCTTCACGAATCTATTCATGAATCACTCTTTATGAGCCAGTAGCGTAGTCATGAATCTTAACGTAACTTGACTGGATCCTTGTGTATTGATTGAGGAAATAGGGGAGTAGAACTAAACATATGAATATTCTAAAGTAGTGTAGCCATGAATTAACTCTTTAGTATAGCCATGAATCACCTCCAGCTGTTCACATGTTTATCTTGTACTCTGATTCACTAGTCACTGATAGTTCTCTATATATATTATAGCTATTTACTTACAGTTCTCTCTTTTATATCATGTTGTTCTTTCAGTTTCATGTATCTTACTCTCTAGCATATTTATATTTCCTAACCTGTTATGATTTGCATGAGATGTATTATGCTCGCTCCTGTCCTGACTAGACCTGTTAAAAATATTATAGAGGATGAGGACGAGGCGCTCTGTACCACTTACTATGGGACCACCCTAGAGGATTTCTGTGATTTGGATCTCCAGCAGGATCTACTAGCAGTGGATGAGACACCCTTAGTCTAGTGTAGTGATTTTCAATTGTACTTATTTTCTCTGGAAATTGTATTTGAGTTTGGATGTTCTAGATTGCTGTGATATCTTAAACACTTAGACTTTCTATCTATTTATATCTTTGTGGATTCATTTCATATCTATCTATCTTATCGAATTTCTGCCTTAGTTGTGATTAAGAATATATTTCTGTATTGTCACCTCCATTCAGAGTGTATATACTGTACAGGTACCTTATATTGTTAGATGTTATGACCTAGGACAACATTCTACCGCCGACACTGCGGTGTAGGCTGGGCGTATTCACTTCTCGTGCCCTTACTATAGGGTGCGGGTCGTGACTCATTTTTAGTGGTGGCCCATGCAGGTCGTGAGTCGTATTTTACGATATCGTAGTAGCACAACAACTTAGTTGTACTGCTACGAGCCTGCGATAGAATATAGGAAGTAAGGTGTTAGAATGAGAGGATTCTCAATCACGGTTAGAAATCTATTAGAGATTCTTGGGACAACCCTTGAGAATCTTATTTAAACTTCAATTTGAAATTTTTCCCCTTGTTTTGTTTGCTCTTACTCATTGTTATTGAATTGATTTTGATAGATCATTGTTGATTTTGATTTTCCTATCTAGATGAATTTTTATGGCCTGAGTTACGATATTTTCTGATAACATATGCTGACGGGAATAACAGGGATGGTAAAACGTCTATTTGATTATGGAACATGTAGTTTATCGCAGCCATATTAGCTGGCATGGCAGAAACGTAGAGACCTGACTTTGGATGTACATATCTTAGTTATGAGATTTGAAATTTCTTGCAGCTATACTAGTCGGCATAGCGAGAATCCTAGACGACATGATTATAGAGGTGCATACCCCAGTTATGGAATCTATCGTTTATCTTAGCCTTGCTTACTGGCATGGCGAGGACTCTGAGTAACATGATTTTGGACAGACGCATATGATTATCAGATTGTAACTTGAGAAGGTTTTTAAACATATCATCTCTATCATACCCTTCTGTTGTTATAAAATTGTATTCCATCATAAAATAACTTAAGAGTAGGGATATTTTAGTTTTTGTTGAGCTTATTCATATTTAGTTCTTTCATAGTATAATGATTGATGACTTGTAGAGTGTCTGTACCCAAGAAATGATAGTTATCATTGGTATTAGAATAATAACCCATTGTAGATGATTCTTCTGTTATTTATAATACCTACCAGTTTTCATATAGGATGTTAGTATGTCTTACAGCCTTGACGATTTTTTTCTTCTTATCCTTCCAGTAAGGCATCCATGACCAGAGCCTGTGAGTGAAGTTGTAGTTTCGCCTAAGACTGAGAGGTCTATATATATAGGTTACAGATGATATTGACATATGGGATATGGGTTTGGTTGGTATCTATAGGTCATTGTTGTATAGGGTTATTGATATGTTGCTTAGCCTATATTTGGTCCAATTTTCTATTTTAGTTAAGTTCTCTTTGTGTTGAGTTCAGTCATGTTTGATCAACCCTTTATAGACAGTATGCAGACCTTTCACTAGATACTTTGTTCCCTTGGTTCAGACTTGTACAAGTTGTTTACTGCACTCAACATTTCATTACCTACCATGTTGCATCATAGATTTCACTGGAGCATTGTTCAGACCCCAATTATTGACTCACCAATATAACCATCAACCCCTTAACATATTCTACATATATGGAGGGTTAGTATCATACATATTAGAGGTCTGCACTCATCCTTACTTTTTGTACATGGTGACATACTGCATCTCTTAGCATTTTACTTTACTTGATAGTCTTGCAATACCCTTCATTATAACCTGCAGTACCTGCCCTACAGTGGAGTTTAAACCTTTTTGGGCATGGTTGTTCAGTCCATTTAGGATAGTTGTATACATTGGAGATATAATGTGGGTTGTTAATAAGAGTTCTCCCTTGATCATTTGTTCTGTCCCTCTTTCATTCTTGATACAGATGATACCTGCTTAGCCCATCCGTCCAGATATATGTCCAAACCTTTCTTTTCATTGTTGGTTCAGTCTTCCAAAAGCCTCTACCTGGGCATTAGTTTAATTTTCTATATATGTGTCCTACATATCATTGTCCTACATATGATTGTTCTGCATCTTCATGTGCAGCCATGCTACACCACTGTTCTGTCCCAATACACCCTACAGTATTTGACCCCTTCATTGGAGTGATAGGCATGTGGTAGGCTGTGTGTGTTATTAGACTTGGAGTAGAGTTTGAGGGATGAGAGTAATATATATATATATATATATATATATATATATATATATATATATATATATATATATATATATATAGCTTGTATATATACAATGTATTTTGATTTGGTTTGTAGCCTGCACTCATTTGCAGTATACTGTCTATTGCATTCCCTGCACACCAATTTGGTTCACTTCTTTTAGACCACTGTCCTCCATGTAGTTTAGTAGGTGTTCAGTCCAGATAGAGAGGAGAGGCCCAGGTTTGATTTAAATGCATGTTTCAGTCACCATGTAAGTTTTCTTTCACTTTAACTTTACAAGTTGGACCCTAATGTCCTGTCTTTTTTGCCTTATAAATTCAGTCTCCTTAGTATCATTCCCTTTTGCCTACATTGATGTTTCAGACCATTCATCCTTAGCCTAATTTCTATGCATTTGTTCAGTCCCTTATGAGTTTAGTCTACTTTAACACTTGATGATCAGTTATATATATATATATATATATATATATATATATATATATATATATATATATATATATATATATATATCCTATGTATATTAATATTATTATATATATATATATATATATATATATATATTTATATATATATATATATATATATATATATATATATATATATATATATATTATTATATATATATATATATATATATATATATATATATATATAATAATATTAATATACATAGGATATATGTAATGGATTGTTGTTCTTGAGCTTATGTATATGTGGTATTTGGGATTTGTGTACTTAGATTATAGGTATTTAGTTATGGGTGACTTGATAGGATTGGGAGGTTAAGAGTTAGTCTATTATATAGTTTTTTTTGGCTAATTTCCAGTTGCCAACACCTAGATAGCTTGCATAGGCAAAACTCTAAGAAGTTGACCAGTTGTTGACCAAGTACTTGGATGTTGACAAATTGATTAGTAGTTGACCATTGACTATGTTTAACTTAGTTTGATTGGAGATAGGATTAGAAGTAGGTTGTTTGTTTGTGTTGTTTAATCTTGTTTGATTATTTGTAACTCGAGACCTTGTTTGTGTTTAGGTCGAAGACATGGTTTTTCTGAGGATATCTCCGACTCGTAGTACCATACGTTTTGGTGGAGGTGGAAAGCTTAGCCCGCGCTTCATCGGACCTTTCGTAATCAACGTGAGAGTCGGTGACGTGGCATACAGGCTAGACTTGCCACCTGCACTAGTGGGTGTCCACAACATATTCCACGTATCACAGTTGAGACGGTATGTGGCAGATCCTAGCCATGTACTTGACCATTCGAAGATTGAGGTGGGACCTACTCTCAGTTATCCAGAGCAGCCAGTGGAGATTCTGGATCGCCGAGAGAAGGTACTGAGAAACCAGGTGATACCCTCGGTTCGCGTCGCATGGAGGCATCATTCTCCAGGAGAGTCTACCTGGGAGCGGGAGGATGAGATGCGCGAGCGATACCCATATCTTTTTGGACCTTGAGGTATGATTGTCTATCCTTCTCATCTGTTTAGTTTCGCCTTTTAATTTCGAGGACAAAATTCTTTTAAGGAGGGTAGATTTGTCACTACCACATTTTAGCTTGAGGGTATTTTAGTCATTTTGTGAATTTATTTTGAATTGTTGAATTGGTGATTGCTATTTTTGACTTTGACTAATTGAGACTTTGGAGACTAACCTAGATGTTGACCATAGCTATGGTGACTTGGTTAGCATGGTGGGACCCTAGTCTAACTTAAGTCAACCCAATTTTAGTCATTTAGAATCAAGTTTGAAATAGGAGGAATAAAGACTAGTTCAATGACTTGTGACTCATGAATTGATTTCCATGACTAATGCAACTTGGCCTATAGCCCATTAGTGAAACCCTAACCCTAATTTCAGCAATAAGAGGCTGACCACATTGGTTCCCCTATAAAGTCTCTCATTCCTTTGCTCTTGCCTCTTTTGTATTGAATCAACTGTTTGAAGGAAAGGTAATTTCCATCTTCCCACATTCATAACAAATCTATTTTAATTCTTTTTTGATCCAAATCTTTTGCAATAGAATCTAATCATCCTCTATTTGATGTTCATGGAGAGTAATTTCAGTTTGGGAACAATTTGGAGGATTTGGCTAACAACAGGAATCCATCGATTTGGGGCTTTTATTGCCATTTGACACCCTATAGGTAAACCCTTTAAATTGCATTTAAATTCTGATTTCTTTGCATGGTAGCCTAGATCTAGGTGTCCCCTAGCTGTGGTGTAAGTTTTGTGTCAATTACATTTGATTTCGTGTCCGTATCGGACACGTATCCTAACCTAGAACTTGGTGTTCGATGAAATGCCACACTCAATGTTTTTGTGCTATTTTGAATTATGTTTGAATGGATTTGTCAATCTATAGGTCGTGTTTAATTTCGTGTCAGTTATGGGTGATTTTGTGTCGTGTCGTTTCAGCACGAAGACACGAACTCGTCGCTGCAGCCGCGGGACACTGTTCTGCTGCCCGGTGGTTGGTTCTCTGTGCACAGGACACGAGGACACGTAAAATTTAGGGAGCACGAAGGGGCAATGTCTGTCACCATGCTCCCAAAATTTGGGCGTATATGGTGCACTGCACGATGAGAAATCGTGCCCGTACCACTTATGATTTGCATGAGATGTATTGTGCTCGCTCCTGTCCTGACTGGACCTGTTGAAAATATTACAGAGGATGAGGACGAGGCGTTCTGTACCACTTACTATGGGACCACCCTAGAGGATAGCTGTGACTTGGATCTCCAGCAGGATCCACTAGTAGTGGATGACACACCCTTAGTCTAGTATAGTAATTTTCAGTTGTACTTATTTTATCTGGAAATTGTATTTGAGTTTGGATGTTCTGGATTGCTGTGATATCTTATACACTTAGACTCTCTATCTATTTATATCTTTGTGGATTCATTTCATATCTATCTATCTTATCGAATTCCTGCCATAGTTGTGATTGAGACTGTATTTCTGTATTGTCACCTCTATTCGGAGTATATATACTGTACAGGTACCTTATATTGTTAGATGTTGTGACCTGGGACAGCGTTCTACCGCCGATACTGCGGCGTAGGCTGGGCGTATTCACTTCTCGTGCCTTTACTCTAGGGTGTGGGTCGTGACAAATATCATCCAGAACATGGGATATAATATAAAAAGTGACCAGGGACTAAACTACGGTTAAGGGCGACGATTGCCAATACGTCACTTTGCTCCTCGTGGTAAACCCGGAAACTATTATCAACCAAACGGTATTGGTTTGGGTTACGTTACTCCTCCAACAACTCCTGAAGGATCAGACGTCGAAGTGGATCGTTGTTCTCATTCTTCTGATTCCTGCCTCTGGGATTCAGACTCCAGCATTGGAGACATGTTCAAAGCAACTTTGTCCATCAATATGGTGTCAGTTGACCAAATTGCAGATGATGTCCAATCAATCGAGCTTGAACAATGGACTCAAAAGAGGGATACGAGGTAGGAGTTACGTATCGAACAACATGAACCACCTACTGAAGACGAAGTCGTCCAAGTTAATTTAGGAGATGAATCATCTCTTAAAGCAATCTTCATCAGCAAAAGTCTATCTGGTGAAGAACGATAATCTCTTATAAAGCTTATAAGAGAATAGATTGACGTCGTTGCATGGAGCTATGAAGACATGCCAGGCTTGGACCCTAAAGTTGCTATGCACCGTCTAAATATCTTGTCTAAATCTAAGCCAGTGAAGCAGCAGCAACGACGGTTCCGACTAGATATCATTGAGGCCATCGAGAGTAAAGTCAAGAAGCTTATTTCAAGTGGGTTCATTCGCGAAGAACAACACCCTGACTGGGTCGCTAACATTGTTCCAGTTATGAAAAAGAATGGTAAAGTTCGAGTCTGTATCGATTACCGTGATTTGAACTCTGTATGCCCGAAAGATGAGTTCCCTCTACCGATCACCAACGTAATGATCGACAATACTTACGGCTTCGAGCGGATGTCCTTCATGGATGGGTTCTCAGGCTATAACCAGATGAAGATATTCCCCAACGATGAAAAACACACATCTTTTCGAACACCGTTGGGGTATACTGCTATACGGTGATGCCCTTAGGATTAAAAAATGCAGGGGCGACATACCAGCGAGCTATGAATACAATTTTTTACGATCATTTGTACAAAATAGTAGAATGCTACGTAGACGATATCGTAGTTAAAATTTGTCTCAAGGGCAACCACCTCCAAGATTTGAGAACGGTGTTCGAACTAATGCGTGCACACCAACTGAAGATGAATCCAGCCAAGTCTTTTTTGGGAGTCTCCAGCGGCAGGTTCCTTGGTTTTGCTATCACTTCAAAAGGTATACACCTTGACCCGGAGAAAGTGAAAGCTATCCTCGTTATGCTTTCCCTAAGAAAACTCAAAGCGCTACGCGAACTTCAAGGAAGGCTAGCCTACATCAGACGATTAATTTCAAATCTTTCTGGAAGGTGTCAACCGTTTACTCAGCTCATGAAGAAAGGAGTATCTTTCGTCTGGACTGAATAATGTCAACGCGTATTTGACAACATCAAGAAGTATCTCACAAGCCCTCCAGTGTTGGTGGCTCCAATAATGGGAAAGTCCTTCTTGTTTTATGTCCGCGCTATGGATCATTCCCTTGGTGCCCTATTAGCTCAGAAGAATGAAGGCGGCCATGAACATGCAATATACTACCTCAGCCGCACGATGGTGGGTGCCGAGCACAGATACACACCTTTGGAAAATAAATATCTCGTACTGGTATTTGCTATCTAGAAGACACGTCACTATGTGTGTGGGCAGACTATCCATATCATATCTAAAGTTAATCCTCTCAGAATACTCATGACTAAACCGGGTTCTCTTAATTCCCGTTTAGCTACATGGGTATTGCTGTTGACTCCATACGATATGCTGTTCGTCCCTCAGAAGGCAGTAAAAGGCCAAGCATTAGCGGATTTCTTAGCAGCTAATTCGGTGCCAGAATCTTCCAAACTCTACGATGAAATCCCGGATGAAGTAGTGGAGTCTAACACCGCAACTGAGAAAATCCCCATTTGACGAATGTTCTTTGACGGTGCATCAAGAACATGACCAAAAGAAAATATCGTGGCCGTAGTAGGCATCGTGCTTGTGTCACCCGACCATCTGGTTATACACCATGCATATTCTCTCATGGAACCTTGTACTAACAATGTGGCCGAATATAATCCCTTATTGATCGGCCTTCAACTAGCAAAATAGTTGGGAGTTGACTATCTAGAAGCTTACGATGATTCTAAGCTAATAGTTAGTCAGGTCCGAGGGGATTATGAAGTTCGTCACAAAGATCTCATCCCATATCACAAAGCGACAATCGGATTGGCTTCTACTTTTGCTGGATTCTTCATCGAGCACGTGTCTCGATTACAGAATATATAAGCAGATGCTTTAGCCGGTCTTGCTGCTTCCTTGACCGTCCCTACCAAAACTCAACATTCGATCACAGTGACTGGTCGAGAGCTATTCTGTGTGAAAGATGCCTTGCATATTCATCACAGTTACGCAACAGAAACAAACGTCGACGTTAACGACTAAAGATTTTCTTTCATAGACTACGCCGTCTACGGAATCCTCCCTGAGGACCCAATGGAAGTAGTGTCTGTCCAAAGGCGATCCCTCAGATTTTACTGTGATACAGCTACCAAAATATTGTACCGACGCTCTTATGACGGGCAATTATAACGATGTTTATCAGACACAGAAGCCAAACATGCACTCCGTGAGGCTTACAACAAAATTTGTGGTGTACATCAACCAGGCCCCAAATTACAAGATTGCCTCAGACGAATGGGTTATTATTGGCCCATGATGATAGCAGATGCTGTCGAATATGCAAAAAAGTATAGGGCTTGTTAGTTCCACGTCTACTTCATTCATCAACCTTCAGAGTTTCTACACCCGACGGCGGCATCTTGGCCTTTTGAAGCCTGGGGTATGGACGTCATCGGTCCAATCAGCCCGCCATCCTCCAGAGGACATTGGTTTATCCTAGCGATAATCGGTTACTTCTCCAAGTGGGCAGAAGCTATACCGCTCATCGAAGTAAAGACGTCAAACATGATCAGTTTCATCAAACATCACGTTATCTATCGCTTCGGCCTAGCTCACAGGATCATCCATGATAATGGCCCATAATTCACGAGCCATGCATTCTATCGGTCATGCGATAATAATCGAATTTAGAATGTAGTGTCACGACCCGCACCCACTGTTTGTGTACGAGAACGTAACAACGCCCAGCCTACGCCGCAGTGTCGGCGGTAGAACGCTGTCCTAGGTCACAACATCTAACATTATAATGCCAAGCAGTTTATACTCTCCGAATGGGGGTGACATAGCAGATACAGTCTCAATCACATCTAGGGTAGAGCATGATAAGGATAGATAAAACATGAAATCCAAAAAAAATAGGAGATAGAAGTCTAAGTGTCTAAGATACAAAAACCCAGAAATACACCTCAAACTTATATACAGTAATCCACAAAGTAAATACAACTCCAAACAATGAAGCAACTATCTAAACATCCTCTAATGTGTCTCCTAGAGGCTAGCAGGCAACCTCCAAGCTATCTGTAAAATTTATCAACGGGTCCAGTCAGGACTGGAGCGAGGACAATACATCTCAACAGTTCATAGCATATTAGAAAATATATTCATACAGTAAAGTAAGATACAAGTACTGAAAGAAGTGCAGTATATAAATAGAGAGAGAAAGCTGTAATAGAAATATCTACTATAAATAAAGAACTAACATGTGGCTAGTAAGTCAGAGTACAATATAGACATGTAAATGACATAGGAGATTCTGATGCTACACTATGGAAGAGATTCTGATGCTACACTACTTGGGTATTATTCACATGTCCATTTATACTCCCCCGTACCCCCAATCAATACACAAGGATCCAGCCAGGTTATGTTATATGATGCTATGTAACAGCCCCCGAAGGGTGGTAGACCTCGAAGGTGATAGACCCCGAAGGTGATAGACCCCGAAGGTGATAGACCCCGAGGGTGATACATAGTAGTCCCATAAATGGGATAAGGATTCTAGGAAGACTCTACGATCATAAGAGTATATGTCGTAAGTGATCAAAGAACCAATAAAGCATAGTGATATGCCATGTAAGTGAAACGCACAGAACATGTAGTACCCGATGCTCCCTAAGGATAACATCTCAAGAAGGGATCCATATAGTACCAATCCGTGTGACCATCGTGACAGTACAAGTAAAGTAATCTACTGCAGAAAATAATTCTAAGCAGGATATGAAATGATCAGAGAATGTACTCGTCTGATATCTGAATGTCCAAGGTAAAGATATTGTCCTAGGAGAGGTATCTGGCTCCTAATTAGAACAGCACAAGTCACAACATGTCCAGAAGGGTAATATAAAGCACTACAATGCATTCTACATGAATCTAGGTCAAACTAGGCCAAAGTCAACCCTTGGTCAACTCTGGTCAACTGCACTAGTCAAACTAGGTCATGTCCTAACCCAGTAAGTCTTACTAGGCCTAACCAAGACTATCCTAGCAAGCACACATCAATACAAGGCTATACAAGCCAACATACATCCAACTCTATATAGCATGCAATTATTCAATACTCAAATAGGCAAGAATTCACATTGGATATACATTAGGTAATCTATTACTTTAAGCTATATATGTCTACACATATATACACATACATATATTGGTATTCAACATTAGATCTATAATCATGACATTTCAAATGGTTATATAAACTTATATATTACAACACAATATGCTAACATATATATAATATACATACATAGCTAAGTTAACTATATTCATAAATACTTATTTAAGAGGGTATGTGTGTGTATGTGAACATGGCAAAGGGTCAAGTGAGGGTTAAATGAGCATACATAGTGTATACATATCAAAGAGTGTCAAAGTGGAAGTGAACAATGTGTCAAGTGTGATAGTGTCAACATAGTGTAAGGGGGGTACATGAGGTAATATAGGATTTGTGTTAACATAGAATATTACATCTCATTAACTTGTATATTGCATACATTACATCTATTATTACATTACATTCATGCTTGCATTCATTCATCATTTATTTATTCTCTTGCACTACTATATGCACCATACATTACATACTATGGAACCTACATATTTATTACAAGCCATACTTATACATGCTTACATTAGATATGATACTTACACCTCATACATCATTTATTTAACCATTTACTCATGCTTGCATTCTCTATTTAGTTACATAATGTATATACATTAACATGGGTTAAAATCAAATAGAACATTATATTACACACAAGGGTGCACAAAATGCATATGCCGAATAGTAAGTCCTACTAATAATCAATACTGTACCAACTCAGCATGAATTAAATTCTAGGATTAAAGTATGTTATAGATCTATGTGTTAGCCTTCCGAAACTTCAAACGGATCGCGTTTTCGTTTCCGAAAACTTCCGGAATCGCGAAAACACCGAGAACGCGTTTGTCTTTCGTACAGCTGACACTCAAATAATTCTCCAGAAAGTTACAAAAAGAATTAGTCCTATTAATACATGTTTTTGGAAATTTAACTTCAATACTCTTCTTTTAAAAAAAACGGAAGATTAAACCGAGCTTTGAGCTAGAAGTTATGACATTTCTAAGTTAGGACTGAAATTAAAAACGTGGATAAAAATCATGACGGATTTACATAGCTTGAGCCAAAAGAATACACAATATATATCCTAATTATCCACAATAATAATAGCAATAATAATATGAGGAACCACACTCACAAACTTGATTATATAATCATCATGAACCATTTATTATATATATAAATATAGATACACTCTCATTACAATATATATATATATATATATATATATATATATATATATATATATATATATATATATATATATATATATATATATATATATATATAAATCTATATATGTAACATGAACACATCCACAACACAAAGGACACTCCTATAACCTCCAAATGGACACAAAATGGACATAAATGGAGATACAACCATGGGGATCATTCCTATGGGTTTAAAATAGACCAATATGCATGACAAAATGAAAAGGAGAAGGGATTTATACCTCCCGGTAGATCGAATCGAAGAAAAGCCTTCCCGAAGCGACACCGACACGTAGAGATTTCAAAAGGACACGAACGAGCTTCGAATCCTCCCAAACTTGGGTAGCTTCCTCCTTGACTAGAATGGAGAAGGAAAGAAGAAGATTTGGCGGCGAAATGGAAGGATTTGGTGGAGAAATTGCTAGGGATTGCTCTCTAGGAATTTGGGGAAGAACAAGAGAGAGAGTGTGGATGAGAATAATGAAATGAACTTGAGCCTATCCTCTCCCAAAGTGGCTGGCCATATGGGGCTATTTGTCCTATTATGGCAAGGTCCAAAATACCCCTACTAACCTATTCTATGAGTATTAGGAAAGGGCTAATTGGTTGGGGCTAAATTAGTCATTCTAAAGTCTCTAATCACACTAACCTTATCCATAATAATTAGTCTAACCTCTAACTAAAATATTTCTATCATATGGACTAAAATTAATATTACGTGGGCCATGCCTAACTAGTGTGTGGGTCCCACTAGAGTCAACTACCCCCGGGTCCCCGTTTCAAGTCAGATTGAGTTGAAATTCGAACCCGACTCAAATAACCCCAAAACAATATCATAAATAATAAAATAATATCAAAATAATTCAAAGAGGTCAAATACAAAAATATTCTTAGGCCAAAAATGACATTAAAATATCATAATCACATGGTTAGGCTCTAGGTCAAACAGTCTCTAGGGTTTCACTAGCAAAATGTCAAAACCACAAGTCATTGATTTAAATAATTTTAAAAAATGGTTTAAAATTACCAAAAATTATTTCATGAATTAAATATCATTATTAAAATAATTATAAACACGAAATTTCAAAAATTACCCTCATTTGGAAAACTGGGTGCTACATGTAGCCTCTAGTGCTTACAATCCAGCAGCTAATGGGTTAGCTGAAGCCTTCAATAAGACTATCATCAAACTTCTCAAAAAGTTTGTGTCTTCAAACGTGTTTGGAATGAGAAGCTCGGCGAATGTCTCTGGGCCTATCGTACAACGGTCCAGACTCCAACAGGCAGTACACCATTCTCTCTGGTTTATGGAAGTGAAGCAGTTCTTCCCCTAGAAATTTAGATTCCCTCTCTTCGAGTAGCCTTAGCTAGTGAGTTGACTGCCAAAGAAAGTTACCGTCTGCGACTTCAAGGGCTGGAAGCGCTAGACGAAAAATATTTATTAGCTCAACAGCGTATTGGGCCATACCAAGCACTCCTTTCCAGAGCCTTTAATAAAAAGGTGAAGGAAAGAATCTTTCAAATTGGTGATCTGGTCTTAGCAGTGAGAAGACCAATAGTCATGACGCACAAGACAAAAGAAAAATTCCAGCCTAAATGGGAAGGTCCTTTCGTTATAGAATCAGTGTATTCTAATGGTGCGTATCGACTAACCAAGCCTGATGGTGACTTGCTCATGATGCCGTTCAACGGTAAGTTCCTGAAGAAATATTATGCGTAACCTTCATGAACAGCGTTCACATATACCCTGTTTCAGTCATATAAATGTACAGTACAATATTTATGTGATTCAAAAAAAAATCATCTAACTATTATCCGTATTTCATGAGTCTTGAATACGCCATGGATAATAGGTCCTTTAAAAAGATTCTCCAGTAGGAATTATCTTCGTTTTGGACTGCCCAAACTTGGTCTGACGAAAATAAGTCATGTCCATATTTTCTCTAAACTGTTTTCTGATAATTATTTTCCCAGTGGGATAATTAAGAAACGTTTTGCCACGTCCATATAACATCTGAGCAAAGCATTCATCAAAGATAATCATGTCCACATTACCTCTGAATTATCCACTTCTACCTAATATTATATATTCGTCCACGTCCATATTACTTCTGGTCAGATATAGAACATTCTCTGCTATTACGTTCATATTACCTCTATTAGCTGCTTCTTTCAACTTATTATTTATATTCAAGAACCTTGAATATAAAATGGATAATAAGTCCACATCAAATTTCCCAGCAGAATATCCACCAGAAATATCCTTACTACGTCCATATTACCTCTAGTTCTGATATTTCACAAACTTCATTCATGAATTTTGAAAGCCAAAAGATTCTTTATTAAAAACGTCTATCAAAAGATGGAAAAAATAAAAAGATACAAGAGTCTTGACGGCTAAAATAGACAATTACAAACAAAAGACTTAAGTGATACACAATCGATTGATGCTATCCCTCAGAGCCTTGATTTCAGCTTGGGATTTGACAGTGGCATGATGACGTGCTTCTTCCTACCGAGCAGCTTTATCCTCGAAAGGAATCAGTTACATATGCTCCTCTGCCAACTTCACCAGCTGAGCCTTCAATTGGTCTAAAGTTGTGGCAGTCGCAGCAGCCTGAACCACGTAGTCTTCCTGCTCAAACGCGACTGTTCGCAAGTCAGCCTCAAGCTAAGCAATCTCTTCGCAAAGCTGCACAATCTGAATGTACTTTTTAGCAATTTAGATGGTCAGCTTATTCTTTGAGGCAATATGAGCCCTACCTGCAGCATCAAACTGTTCATACTGATCAGCCAGCTCGCTGATCACTTTAGCCAGTGCCTCCTTTCTCGCCTGGAAAGTAGCTTTCTCCTCCTCAATAGCCGCAATCAGAGCCACGTCCTCCTTAAGAAACAATGATGTTGGGCTTCGTCGAATAAGCTCTCGAAGTTTGGCCACTTGATTTTCCAGGTCAGCCATGACCTTCCTTAAAGCATTAGCTCCCTCTTCATAGCTAGTAATGCTTTCAAGAGCTGTCACCTGGCATTCAGCGACAGCCTTCACAGGCCCAAAGGCGGCATTTCGGTTCAAAACTCCAGGAAGCTTTACTTTTAAAACGGAGTAGAAAGCTCTTATGACTTCCTGAGCCATCTCATCATCTTCAGAAGAGGTCATTGGAGATGAAGCTTAATGGGGATCTTCTATCCCAGGGAGAGCTACTTGGGAGGAAGCTGAACCTGACAAATAAAGCAATATACATATCAGTAACAAAAAAAATTACTTAAAGAAGGAGTTGTAAGTTCATACCTCCTGCCGTCTCAACATTAACTGGAACTGGGGAAATGAGAAGAGACCCAGGTCACTCACTGTCAACATCAGCCAAAGCAGCATTAGGCTGCTTGCCTTCCATGGTCCCAGCTGGACCCGAAGAAGATTTAATAACGGCCGCCTCAACGGGCCGATCAAGAACTTCTTCAGTAACCGATGCCGGTTTACTAGGAGAACCAAGGGCAGCTTTCTGTCTAGCCCCGATATCTTAAGCGACCTCCGTGCTTTGTTCCCTTCCCTTGTCTACAAGGGAATATACGACGAAAGTCAGCCTCACAAGTTGCACACAAAATTGAAGTCAGAAAATCTCATCCGAAGAAAAGTGCAAGAATGACATGCCTAAAGGAGGGTGAGCTGATTGGACTTGATTTTCATCCAAATCTTTCATCATAGCTCCTATCGCAGACATATCCCCCAAAAAAATGTCATAAGAGGGACTAGCTTTCTGATCGCCATCATGGTCGGGGCCTTCGCCCTGATCATCCTTTGCTCAAGCCTTACAACTGAAGAAGAGCCACCTTCATCCATCAGTTAAGGACGAGCAGGGGACACTGTTGTTATGTCTACCTTTTCAGACGAAGAAGCACCTACCGCGATCGTGACTTCAATGTACTGCATAAAGGACAAATGCAATGGTAAGAAAGCTTCTAACGGTTTGACCAAAATGGCTATGGAGTCTATGAAGGGATCTACCTCCCGAATGGTAACGGCCCGCGACGCCGTTCCACCTCTCCCAGTCTGCCGGAAAGATCTTTTGGAAGGAGGCGAGCCGACGCTCACATCCGTGACCTTCTTTCTCCCTCTAGAGACAACAACCTTCTTCCATTTAGACCGTTGAACCAGCTCAGTGGAAGCTTTCCTCTTGTGAGGAATATCAGGAAGAGGTTCTTTAGTATCCTCTCTCTGAGGTGCTGTAACAATCGGCTCATCAAGAGCGACTCTCTGCTGTGGCGCTGTAGCCAGCTCAGCTGAGGGTACGGTACCTTCCCTTCTGTGACCCCCTATTGCGCGCACTCGACCTGTATCGATAAGAGTGGGGGCAAGCCTAGTCCCCGATATTAAACTCTGCTCATGGTCATACCGAGAATGAAGGGTATTAACCTGAATATTGAACTTGGCAGCAGCAAAGAGCTTGTGGGTTTCAGGCTTATCTTCTAGCAAGGTAAAAATTGCCCCCATACATCCAGCGTTATAGTAGCCCCATGCACGTGCCCCATCGATCAGGCTTCCTACCGACTGTAGATGAGGGCTGGGGTTGCCCAAAAGAAGTTGGCTATAGCCGAACTGCCGTGCAAAGCGACTCGGCAGATAAGGTTCTAGGAAAGTGTGGTTCCTATTCCTGAGCACCAGATGGGAAGGCCTGATGGACTGGAGCCAACGGAACGCCCCAAAAGGAAGGCTAGTAGTGAGTGCTCCCTCATCTACTAAAGTGTCTCCTGCACGGCCACTACCAGACGGAGGCGACACTCTGAAGAATTCATAATTCTGCAAAAAAATCAAAGCCTCCCTGCAAATAGGCACCCCTACGATGGTCCAGTCTGCATCTTTGAATCTCCGAAGAAAGACATCTTCTGCCAAAGAGTCTGCCATCAGCCCGGCATTCATTAATCTGGGACAATGCAGCACCAGCCATCCCATCAGGTAATGAAAGGGAAATTCAGTCATAATAAAATCTTTTCTACCATCGGATATCACCGCGTTAACAAAAAAGTGTAACAATCCTCGTTGGATGGCGCAGACTACCACAAAAAGCAGGACAAGCTGGTATCCCAATGCCAGCTTTATAGCCGAAAGTATCATACCCCAGTTTATCCTTTTAATAGACCCTGAACCACCAGGGACTACACAATCGCGGAGCCATGTCATCAGAATGGCGGCTAGCACAACCTTTTTCGACAGCTTAAACTCGGCCTGCCTGAAGAAATGATAAACCTAGAAGTTTCCCTCGGGATCATCACTATCTTCATTATCTACTGCCCCATGATCTGTCATTAATTGCTCTATCTCAGATTTTGTCGAGGGCTTGAAAGTCGAAAAAGAGACTGGGCTGTCTCCTTCTTCTCTAATAAAGATGTAGTTGGTCCAGGCTCTCGTATAGGGAAGGGTCCCCTCAGTCTTACCCTTCTTGGTGACCTGGTGACAAATGAAGAGGTGACAAAGTAACTCTTTGTATACCTCTATCATCTCAGAGTTCTCTTTCTCTCTCTCTAAATCTAATAGCTCCTTATTACAGGGGACGTATTCCTCGTATGGCTCGGTCCCCCATAGAAGTTTTGATATCGCCTACATCTCGTGAAGAGCCAGATCTATCTCCCCACCTGGAGTGAAGAAGGTACAATTGTGATAGTTTTACAACTCCACCAACGAGATAAACATAGGCCAATTAACCTTTATTCCATATTGGGTGGCTCTAACGGCATAAAAAAAGCCGATAGCTTTTAGGGTGGCCTCATAAGTCGAGAGCACCCATTCAGTAAGGTCGCTCCAGAACGGGACATAGTATCTCCAACCTTCCATCTGCAGCTTCTCTCCCGAATATGAATCTTTCTTTGACAACATCAGGTTGGAGAGAGTCTCAGCAGCGTAAGGGTGAAGATCAATCGGGACATCGTTTATTATGGCCCCAGGATGAAGCCCCCTTATGGAGTAGGACGTGGAGCCCTTGACACACTTGAAAGTGTCCTTCTTCCGGTCACTAGAGTTGAATTGGATCCTGCCAAAAATGACCCCATGCAGTTCAGGGGTCAGGTTCCATTTCATTTGCCTCCGCACAGCTAGATCAGTAAACAATGATAAAGGATATTGGCGCTTCATCGATGGTAACCATATCCTTTGGTTATTTAACCTGACCACCAGAGGGTCTTCTAGACATATCGTCTCTTCGTCCTCAAATCCCAGGCTGTTACAAACAAGAAGTATGGTCTCTTAAAGCTCCATGCCCCTCCAAGTGTGAACTTCTCATCATTCATCATCTGCTTCAAGAACATTTTGTCCTATTCAAGCATAGCGATCACCCACACCGAAGGCTGGTCATGGCTGATCTTCACCTAAGCATTTTTGACCATTGTAGTGACGAGACTTAAATCCAGAGCATGGCGGGCAGAGCCAAGAGGAATCCCACCAAGAGCCGGAACAACCATGTCAACTGCGAAGACATAAGAAAAATTCAGACTTAGAATCTACAGAAAAAAGAGCTAAGTACTGAGAAATTCTATGCGCCCTGATGTTATGCGCCCAAAGGGCCTATAGGCGCATAAGCACATGTTCTCTGTGGGCACATAAACATATATTCTGTGTGGGTGCATAAGCACATGTTCTGTGTGGGCGCATAACACAACAAAGTGTGTGGGCGCATGACACAACCAAGTGTATAGGCGCATAACACAACAAAGTGCGTGGGTGCATGCATCTGTGAGTGCATAAAACTGCTCACAAAAGAAGTGTTTGCTTTGGGCATATATCGATGGTTATACGCCCAAGCAGAGAAAAGTTCGAGCGTCACAAATTAACGCTCAAGACTTCATTTTTTGAGACATTGCCTCATCTAGGATGAGGTCTTGAACCAGATAAGATGCTGCTAAAGGAGGAGAACTAGCTGCTGCAGCCTTCTTGCCCTTCGCAGACTTCTTGGGAGTCGAAGTAGCCTTGGGAAACATGATTGCTCGAAAGAGAGTAAAAGAAAAAACTCTTAGAAAATTCTTAGAAAAAATAAGAGAGAATGAACTTTCTCTCTCTTTAAAGCCTATTTATAGGCACGAACGGGGAGTTATGCGCCCAAATGGCCTATGCGCCCATAAGATCTATGCGCCTACGCAGAGACAGTCTTTTGCAGTTTATGCGCCTGCTATTTGCTGATGCAGACTACGCATAAAACATTGCATAAAGAGCGGACCTTTTCAATTTCGTTCCAAAACGAGTCTATCGCTTCAGATTTCGAAGAAAGATCTTAACAGCCACATTTCGACAGCCTGGCAAACACCTTTGCGCCCAAAGGGGTCATTCCTATCATGCGCCCATGAAGCTGGTGGAGAGTTTTTCCTATGCTTCTTTCAAAGTATTCCGACACTCGTTCGAGTCTCAAAAATATTGAAGGGGATCTTGTAGAAGCATGAAAAATACAAGAATATGTATCCCACATGAAGAAAACAAAAGAAGCTATGCATCCACATAACCAAAAGGGGGCTATGCGCCCACAGAACCAAAGGGAGTCTATGCACCCACATGATCGAAGAGGGGCTATGCGCCCACATGATCGAAGAGGAGCTATACGCCCACATGATCGAAGAGGAGCTATGCGTCTACACCCATATGATCAAGTGTGGGCACATAAATTTACTCCCACACTATGCGTCCAAGGCAGCAGATGCCTACGACTCAGTCAACATCCACTATCAATCGTGCACCGAAGCATGCTGTCACGTCAGTCTCCACGAGCAATCGTGCACCGAAGCATGGGACCACGTCAACCCTACGATTTACCCACGATCATCCATTATCCATGCGCCTACACCCTATGCGCCCAAAGGGGTGTTATGCACCCACAGTAAAATCAGTATATTTTCTACCTGTGGGCGTATAACATTCGTTTCAGTGCAAAATGACTATAAATAGATGTCTTATACCTCTTCAAAAACAGACAGAACGTAGAGAATTTCAAGAGCTAAATTGCTGTCCTTCTTGATAGTGAGCCGAGAGTTAGCAATTTTCTTAGGTTTTTTTTCCACTTTTGTAATCGAGTGTCAACGGAGTAAAGGAGCAACTGCCTCTCGATCTCCATCGTCCCATTCCTCAGAATTCATTTTGTACTCGGAGATCTTCAATGCAAGATCTCTCAGGCGTACTCGATTTGTGGTGTATTGCGCCAATAAGAAAAGACGGCATTTCTTCTTCTTTTTTATGTGTGTCCACAAGGTCACCATTCAGGAACGCAGATTTAACGTCCAAGTTGTAAACCTCCCATCCGTGCTGGGCTGCAAAGGCGATAATCAAGCGAACTATATCGAGTCTAGCCACTGGAGCAAATATTTCATCAAAGTCAACTTCATGCTGTTGGACGTATTCCTTTGCCACAAGTCTACCTTTGTGCCTGAGGATCTTGCCTTCACTGTCTCTCTTCACCTTGTATACCCATTTTAAATCGATAGGTTTGTGCCAAGATGGTAACTCAGTAAGCACCCAAGTCCCATCTTCTCGATGGCTTCCAACTCCTTCTTCATAGCTTGCCGCCACTCATGCTCAATTGCAGCATCTTGACAGTTTGCCGATTCTTCAGCCGATAAAAACAACATCTCTAGATCAAGAGAGGTCTCCTTAGTTTTAGCATATACGTCAGCAATTGAGTGGTATCTCCTTGGCTCGCTTGAGTCTGCAGTCGGTGTGGGTGAGCCGCTCGAAGTTGAGGCCGCAGCTTATGGTGTAGTAGGCTACCTTGACGCCATTGCTGCTCCGTACGTCATAGGTGTCGTCACATCTCCTGTGTCCTCCGGCGTGTGCATAGCCTAATCCACAGCTCTCCGTGGAGTGATCAGAATTTCGATGACAGGATCTTCGACTGAGATTTCTTCCCAGCCTTGTTGTTCAGCACCGTCACCATTGCGGCCATCTTCCACGCTAAAGTACACAAACGTCGTGCTTCTATCATCAAGTTTCTTGTGATGAGGACTTATAGACTTTATGTGTGTGACACAGCCAAAGATCCTTAAGTGTTCCTGGTTTGGTTTCATACCAGTCCAGGTTTCATACGGCATGAATATACCGAGAGCTTTAGCTGGCAACCGGTTGAGCAGGTATATAGCATGTCTGAACACCTCACCGCACATGCTTCCAGGAACATGCATGCTATTGAGCAGGCTCCTTGTCGTGGCCATCACGGTGCGATTCAGGCACTCCACGACGTCGTTTTGTTGTGGCATATGTAGTGTGGTAAGGTGTCGTTGTATGTGTAGCACCCAGTTTCCCAAATAAGGGTAATTTTGAAATTTCGTGTTTATAATTATTTTAATAATAATATTTAATTCATGATATAATTTTTGGTGATTTTAAATCATTTTAAAATTATTTAAATCAATGACTTGTGGTTTTGACGTTTTGCTAGTGAAACCCTAGAGACTGTTTGACCTGGAGCCTAACCATACGATTATGATATTTTAATGTCATTTTTGGCCTAAGGATATTTTTGCATTTGACCTCTTTGAATTATTTTGATATTATTTTATTATTTATGATATTGTTTTGGGGTTATCTGAGTCGGGTTCGAATTTTAACTCAATCCGACTTGAAACGGGGACCCGGGGGTAGTTTGACTATAGTGGGACCCACACACTAGTTAGGCATGGCCCACATGATATTAATTTTAGTCCACATGATAGAAATATTTTAGTTAGAGGTTAGACTAATTATTACGGATAAGGTTAGTGTGATTAGAGACTTTAGAATGACTAATTTAGCCCCAACCAATTAGCCCTTTCCTAATACTCATAGAATAGGTTAGTGGGGGCATTTTGGACCTTACCATAATAGGACAAATAGCCCCATATGGCCAGCCACTTTGGGAGAGGATAGGCTCAAGTTTATTTCATTATTCTCATCCATACTCTCTCTCTTGTTCTTCCCCAAATTCCTAGAGAGCAATCCCTAGCAATTTCTCCACCAAATTATTCTATTTTACCACCAAATCTTCTTCTTTCCTTCTCCATTCTAGCCAAGGAGGAAGCTATCCAAGTTTGGGAGGATTCGGAGCTCGTTCGTGTCCTTTTGGAATCTCTACGTGTCGGTGTCGCTCCGGGAAGACTTTTTTTCGATTCGATCTACCGGGAGGTATAAATCCCTTCTCCTTTTTATTTCCTCATGCATATAGGTCTATTTTGAACCCATAGGAATGACCCCATAGTTGTATCTCCATTTGTGTCCATTTCGTGTCCATTTGGAGGTCATAGGAGTGTCCTTTGTGTTGTGGTTGTGTCCATGTGGAAAAATCCTAAATTTGGACACACTATGTGTTGTTGTTATGTATGAATGAATTATTACATGTTTAATCTCATATTTTTGTATTGAAGATGTGTTCTATAGTGTCTCATATATACATATTAGTGTAGAGAGTGAGTTCTTGATATATTATGTTATATACTTCTGTTCTTTTGTCTCAAACTACCTAAATCCGTCATTATTTTTATCCACGTTTTTAATTTCAGCCCTAACTTAGAAATGTCATAACTTCTAGCTCAAAGCTCGGTTTAATCTCCTATTTTTTTTAAAAGAAGCGTATTGAAGTTAGCTTTCCAAAAACATGTATTAATAGCCTAATTCTTTCTGTAACTTTCTGGAGAATTATTTGAGTGTCAGCTGTACGAAAGACAAATGCGTTCTCGGTGTTTTCGCGATTCCGGGAGTTTCCGGAAACGAAAACGCGATCCGTTTAAAGTTTCGGAAAGCTAACACATAGATCTATAACATACTTTAATACTAAGTTTTAATTCATGCTGAGATGGTACAGTATTGATTATTAGTAGGAGTTACTATTCGGCATATGCATTTTGTGCACCCTTGTATGTAATATAATGTTCTATTTGATTTTAACCCATGTTAATGTATATACATTATGTAATTAAATAGAGAATACAAGCATGAGTAAATGGTTAAATAAATGATGTATGAGGTATAAGTATTATATCTAATGTAAGCATGTATAAGTATGGCTTGTAATAAATATGTAGGTTCCATAGTATGTAATGTATGGTGCATATAGTGGTGCAAGAGAATAATGAATGAATGCAAGCATGAATGTAATGTAATAATAGATGTAATGTATACAATATACAAGTTAACGAGATGTAATATTCTATGTTAACACAAATCCTATATTACCTCATGTACCCCCTTACACTATGTTGACACTATCACACTTGACACATTGTTCACTTACACTTTGACACTCTTTGATATGTATACACTATGTATGCCCATTTAACCCTCACTAGCCCCTTTGCCATGTTCACATACACACACATAGCCTCTTAAATTAGTATTTATGAATATGGTTAACTTAGCCATGTATGTATATTATATATATGTTAGCATATTGTGTTGTAATATATAAGTTTATATAACCATTTGAAATGCCATGATTATAGACCTAATGTTGAATACCAATATATACATGTGTATATATGTGTAGACATATATAGCTTAAAGTAATAGATTACCTAGTGTATATCCAATGTGAATTCTTGCCTATTTGAGTATTGAATAATTGCATGCTATATAGAGTTGGGTGTATGTTGGCTTGTATAGCCTTGTATTGATGTGTGCTTGCTAGGATAGTCTTGGTTAGGTCTAGTAAGACTTACTGGATTAGGACATGACCTAGTTTGACCTAGTTTGACTAGTGCAGTTGACCAGAGTTGACTTTGGCCTAGTTTGACCTAGATTCATGTAGAATGCATTGTAGTGCTTTATATTACCCTTCTGGACATGTTGTGACTTGTGCTGTTCTAATTAGGAGCCAGACACCTTGTAACCTGTGTTGCTTTAAATAGGACTCTGTGGCTTCAGTTGGACCTCCTATACTTATCAGCTGTTCAGGTTATCAGGCGAGTACATTCTCTGATAGTTCTCTCATTTATTTGTCAATTACTGTATTTCAGTTCTAGTTAGTTGTATACGATTCTCTGTTACAACACGTGTGGATATTACTGGATTCATGTATACGACACATATTTATTTTCTGGCCTCTATTACTGGTATCATCATTTCCGGCTTCTATTACTGGAATTACCTGCTGGAATCATTTACTGGAATCATTTACTGGAATCATTTACTGGTATCATTATATTTTGGCTGGACTCATCTTGAATCATTGTGTCGGAATTCTGGATTCACTTACTGGAAGGGGAAATACTAGAGTAAGACATGTAGACATACCCCATTACTGGAATCACCCCTACTGGAATCTACTGGAATGATAGCCATCTCTCGCCTGATCAGTGAGAGGTGTGCCGAATTACCCACAGTCGTTTACATATCGATCTCGGTATTTTAAAACACACTGTTAGAGTATAGGCTGGACTCACCCTGGAACCATTGATCACTATAACTGGAATCGTTCCTTACTGGATTCATCTTGTATTAGATTCATCTTGTACTGGACTTACATTGGAGTTACACTGGTCTACATTGTTGTCTGGACTTCATATCATATTACCCTGGTTCAGCTAGTTCTATTTTTACAGACTTCATTGCTATGATTCTTCTCTTGTTTAGTTATTTACTTTCCTTGCACCTTATCTGTCTTTCTTACCATCACCTGAATATAAACTGCCATTTTCATCAATACAACTGCCTATAACTGCTTTATAGTTCTCTGTCATTTACTTGGGTTTTCTAGATGAGATGTGCTCGTTCCTGTCCTGACTGGACCTGTTGATAAATTTTACAGATAGCTTGGAGGTTGCCTGCTAGCCTAGAGGAGACACCTTAGAGGTTGTTTAGATAGTTATTTCATTTGTCTGGAGTTGTATTTACTTTGTGGATTACTGTATTTGAGTTTTGAGATGTATTTCTGGGTTTTTGTATCTTAGACACTTAGACTTCTATCTCCCGTATCTCTTTGGATTTTATGTTTTATCTAACCTTATCATGCTCTACCTTAAATGTGATTGAGACTGTATCTGCTTAGTATTATATTGTTAGATGATGTGACCTAGGACAGCATTCTACCGCCGATACTGCGGCGTAGGCTGGGCGTTGTTACGTTCTCGTACACCAACAGTGGGTGTGGGTCGTGACACATTTTTAGTGGTGGCCCATGCAGGTCGAGTTTATGTAGTGGTATTCGAACTTAAGTACCACTACAGCCTGTAGTAGGAATAGGATATATCTTGAAGGTACTCAATCACAGTTAGGAACCCTTGAGAGATTCCTGGAACGACCATTGAGAATCTTATTTTAACTTCGATTTGAGAACTCTTTTTTCCCTTGATTTGATTTATTTTTACTTACTGTTGTTAAATTTGATTTTGATGGATTATGGTTGAATTTGAGTTGTATTCATTGATTTTGATGAATGATTGTCGAATTTTGAATATTGATGATAGCTGTTGCATCCGACTTGTATTTTGATAGATTTTTGTTCATTTTGAATTTTGAAGTTCGTTGATAAATTTGATTTGATTTATGGGTATTCATTGTTGATTTAATTTAATTTTTTTTGACAAGATGAAATTATATGAGCTAGGTCATCTATGTTATGGAATCTAGTCTTCTATAGTCACATTAGCCAGCATGGTGAGGACATATAGTTTGACTCTGGATATATTTCTCGGGTGTGGGAATTTAAGGTTTTCGTAGCCAAGCTAGCGGCACCGCGAAAATGTTAAATACCACGATTCTAGAGGTATGTGCATAAGTCAATGACTCTGTGATTATCGTAGCCTTGCTTACTAGTATGACGGGGATTTAGAGTACCATGATTTTGGATAGACGCATATGATTATCAGATTGTACCTTAAATTTTTTCAAGCATGTTTTCTCTACTTTGATGCAGTTCTTCAAAAAGAATTATTATTTGTTTTGCTTCTAATTATTTAACTGAGGAGTAGCTTGTGTAACTTCTTGCTATGAGTTTCTTCTTAATACAATGAATCGATGATTTTGCTAGACTTTATCTTGGATTTGATATTTAGCTCTGGTTTCAAAATGGTTCCTTCTTTTAGGCAAATAAGCAAATAGCTTTTATCGTTATTTCCATCTTGCTATTATTCTAGTATTGAATAATAATAATAATAAAACTGCCTTGATTTCGTCAATCACCTATTTTGCGATCTTGGTAGGAATCTAAATGTTGGTCTTAATATAGAATTTTTTTTTGGGACATGAGAATATATGAGTATATTTACATAGTGGACACTTGCCTGATACATATGCATGCTACACTTGATTTTCCACCTATCTAAATACATATTAATATGTTGTTAATGTTAAAATTTTCAAAACCCCAATATTTTTGGTTTTCTGCTTTTCCAGTTTAAATTCGTAATTTAAATATAAATTTCATGTTATTAGTTTTGTCTACATAACTGCACATGTATGATATCTGCAGAGTGTCAATTTTTAGAGAAATTGGTTAAGTTATGTTAAATTTGTAAAATCTGAGACTGCATTATGTTAATATTACACTGGTTTAAATGTTAGCTTATTTTCAGATTTTGTATGTAAATGCTGAACTAAAACTGGGTTTAACCTTTCAATACTAAGCTATAACCCTGTACAAGGATACACACACACACCCTAACTTAGTATACGCTGTCATGTAACCTAACCTTTCCTCTCTATGTTTTGATCACATACTTGTATAGATATATATAGAGCTTAGGCATACATGTTATAATATATGTATATACATAACTAAATCTCTACCTCTTATAGATGTTTATGGTTAGCCATGCATGTTATGATTAAATTGGTTGTGTATTGTAGGTTGTTAACCCATATGCCATGAGTAGTGTAACAGGATAGCTCATATACAATTTCATGTATATTTCACATACACCCATACACACACAAACCACATAACATTACATAATGCTAGTTTTTCCTCTTAAACGCTCTCTCTGTATATATATATATATATATATATATATATATATATATATATATATATTGTGATTTGGATTTCAATGCAAGTGATTTTCAATTCCTTAATTTTCGAATTTGATTTTCTGTACCATTTTTCAGATAATTGGTAGTTGCCTTTATTTTGTTATGATAAGTACCAGTTTCATATAGGATGGTAGACCGCCTTATAGTTTTGATGGTTTGTTGTTTCTGTAACTTCTCTAGTTTAGCACCCTAAATTGCTTGTATGTTTTGATACCCTATGACCGTTTCGGTTAGCATGACTAGTATACCTAGATGAGACTTTTACTACCACCGTATGCCATAACCCTGTATGTCGTCCTTTTGATCACATGATTTGTTTTAATCTGGGACTTTGATTGTGGGGGTTTGACCTAGAGAGAGTATGGACATTTTAATTTCGAGGACGAAATTTTTCTAAGGTGGGTAGAGTTGTAGCACCCAGTTTCCCAAATGAGGGTAATTTTGAAATTTTGTGTTTATAATTATTTTAACAATAATATTTAATTCATGATATAATTTTTGGTGATTTTAAATTATTTTAAAATTATTTAAATTAATGACTTGTGGTTTTGACGTTTTGCTAGTGAAACCCTAGAGACTGTTTGACCTAGAGCCTAACCATGTGATTATGATATTTTAATGTCATTTTTGGCCTAAGAATATTTTTGCATTTGACCTCTTTGAATTATTTTGATATTATTTTATTATTTATGATATTGTTTTGGGGTTATTTGAGTCGGGTTCGAATTTTAACTCAATCCGACTTGAAACAGGGACCCGGGGGTAGTTTGACTCTAGTGGGACCCACACACTAGTTAGGCATGGCCTACATAATATTAATTTTAGTCCACATGATAGAAATATTTTAGTTAGAGGTTAGACTAATTATTATGGAGAAGGTTAGTGTGATTATAGACTTTAGAATGACTAATTTAGCCCCAACCAATTAGCCCTTTCCTAATACTCATAGAATAGGTTAGTGGGGGCATTTTGGACCTTACCATAATAGGACAAATAGCCCCATATGGCCAGCCACTTTGGGAGAGGATAGGCTCAAGTTCATTTCATTATTCTCATCCACACTCTCTCTCTTGTTCTTTCCCAAATTCCTAGAGAGCAATCCCTAGCAATTTCTCCACCAAATCATTCCATTTTACCACCAAATCTTCTTCTTTCCTTCTCCATTCTAGCCAAGGAGGAATCTACCCAAGTTTGGGAGGATTCGGAGCTCGTTCGTGTCTTTTTGGATTCTCTACGTGTCGGTGTCGCTCCCGGAAGGCTTTTCTTCGATTCGATCTACCGGGAGGTATAAATCCCTTCTCCTTTTTATTTTCTCATGCATATAGGTCTATTTTGAACCCATAGGAATGACCCCATAGTTGTATCTCTATTTGTGTCTATTTCGTGTCCATTTGGAGGTCATAGGAGTGTCCTTTGTGTTGTGGTTGTGTCCTTGTGAAAAAATCCTAAATTTGGACACACTATGTGTTGTTGTTATGTATGAATGAATTATTACATGTTTAATCTCATATTTTTGTATTGGAGATGTGTTCTATAGTGTCTCATATATACATATTAGTGTAGAGAGTGAGTTCTTGATATATTATGTTATATACTTCTGTTCTTTTGTCTCAAACTACCTAAATCCGTCATGATTTTTATCCACGTTTTTAATTTCAGCCCTAACTTAGAAATGTCATAACTTCTAGCTCAAAGCTCGGTTTAATCTCCTAATTTTTTTAAAAGAAGCGTATTGAAGTTAGCTTTCCAAAAACATGTATTAATAGGCCTAATTCTTTCTGTAACTTTCTGGAGAATTATTTGAGTGTCAGCTGTACGAAAGACAAACGCGTTCTCGGTGTTTTTGTGATTTCGGGAGTTTTCGAAAACGAAAACGCGATCCGTTTAAAGTTTCGGAAAGCTAACACATAGATCTATAACATACTTTAATCCTAAATTTTAATTCATGCTGAGATGGTACAGTATTGATTATTAGTAGGAGTTACTATTCGGCATATGCATTTTGTGCACCCTTGTGTGTAATATAATGTTCTATTTGATTTTAACCCATGTTAATGTATATACATTATGTAATTAAATAGAGAATACAAGCATGAGTAAATGGTTAAATAAATGATGTATGAAGTATAAGTATCATATCTAATGTAAGCATGTATAAGTATGGCTTGTAATGAATATGTAGGTTCCATAGTATGTAATGTATGGTGCATATAGTGGTGCAAGAGAATAATGAATGAATGCAAGCATGAATGTAATGTAATAATAGATATAATGTATGCAATATACAAGTTAACGAGATGTAATGTTCTATGTTAACACAAATCCTATATTACCTCATGTACCCCCTTACACTATGTTGACACTATCACACTTGACACATTGTTCACTTACACTTTGACACTCTTTGATATGTATACACTATGTATGCCCATTTAACCCTCACTAGCCCCTTTGCCATATTCACATACACACACATAGCCTCTTAAATAAGTATTTATGAATATAGTTAACTTAGCTATGTATGTATATTATATATATGTTAGCATATTGTGTTGTAATATATAAGTTTATATAACCATTTGAAATGCCATGATTATAGACCTAATGTTGAATACCAATATATGAATGTGTATATATGTGTAGACATATAGCTTAAAGTAATAGATTACCTAGTGTATATCCAATGTGAATTCTTGCCTATTTGAGTATTGAATAATTGCATGCTATATAGAGTTGGGTGTATGTTGGCTTGTATAGCCTTGTATTGATGTGTGCTTGCTAGGATAGTCTTGGTTAGGCCTAGTAAGACTTACTGGGTTAGGACATGACCTAGTTTGACTAGTGCAGTTGACTAGAGTTGACTTTAGCCTAGTTTGACCTAGATTCATGTAGAATGCATTATAGTGCTTTATATTACCCTTCTGGACATGTTGTGACTTGTGCTGTTCTAATTAGGAGCCAGACACCTTGTAACCTGTGTTGCTTTAAATAGGACTCTGTGGCTTCAGTTGGACCTCCTATACTTATCAGCTGTTCAGGTTATCAGGCGAGTATATTCTCTGATAGTTCTCTCATTTATTTGTCAATTACTGTATTTCAGTTCTAGTTAGTTGTATGCGATTCTCTGTTACAACACGTGTAGATATTACTGGATTCATGTATACGACACATATTTATTTTCTGGCCTCTATTACTGGTATCATCAATTCTGGCTTCTATTACTGGAATCACCTGCTGGAATCATTTACTGGAATCATTTACTGGAATCATTTACTGGTATCCTTATATTTTGGCTGGACTCATCTTGAATCATTGTGTCGGAATTCTGGATTCACTTACTGGGAGGGAAAATACTAGAGTAAGACATATAGACATACCCCATTACTGGAATCACCCCTACTGGAATCTACTTGAATGATAGCCATCTCTCGCCTGATCAGTAAGAGGTGTGCCGGATTATCCACAGCCGTTTACATGTCGTTCTCGGTATTTTAAAACACACTGTTAGAGTATAGGCTGGACTCACCCTGGAATCATTGATCACTATAACTGGAATCGTCCCTTACTGGATTCATCTTGTATTAGATTCATCTTGTACTGGACTTACATTGGAGTTACACTGGTCTACATTGTTGTCTGGACTTTATATCATATTACCCTGGTTCAGCTAGTTCTATTTTTACAGACTTCATTGCTATGATTCTTCTCTTGTTTAGTTATTTACTTTCCTTGCACCTTATCTGTCTTTCTTACCATCACCTGAATATAAACTGCCATTTTCATCAATACAACTGCCTATAACTGCTTTATAGTTCTCTGTCATTTACTTGGGTTTTCTAGATGAGATGTGCTCGTTCCTGTCCTGACTGGACCTGTTGATAAATTTTACAGATAGCTTGGAGGTTGCCTGCTAGCCTAGAGGAGACACCTTAGAGGTTGTTTATATAGTTATTTCATTTGTCTGGAGTTGTATTTACTTTGTGGATTACTGTATTTGAGTTTTGAGATGTATTTCTGGATTTTTGTTTCTTAGACACTTAGACTTCTATCTTCCGTATCTCTTTGGATTTTATGTTTTATCTAACCTTATCATGCTCTACCTTAAATGTGATTGAGACTGTATCTTCTTAGCATTATATTGTTAGATGATGTGACCTAGGACAGCGTTCTACCGCCGACACTGCGGCGTAGGCTGGGCGTTGTTACGTTCTCGTACCCCAACAGTGGGTGTGGGTCGTGACAGTATGCCTTTGTCTTTACAGAAGGTTGGAAATTCCTTTGACAGGAACTTACCTCCTCGATCAGTTCTTAGTGTCTTCATCTTGTTGTCACATTCATTCTCTACAAGAGACTGGAATTTCTTGAAAGCGTCAAAAGCATCTCTCTTTTCTTTAAGCATATACACCCACATCATACGACTGAAGTAATGAACAAGTAGAAGAAAATACTTGTTACCTGCAAGTGTAGCGGGTGTAATCGGGCCACAAATTTGGCATGCACAAGTTATAGTATCTTCTCAGCTCTGAAGCCTGCCAGCAGAGGGAACGGTAATCGTGCACATTTGGCGATGATGTACCTTCACAGAGCTAGTTTGGGTAAGAAATCTTCGACAACCCAGTGGCCATTCCCTTCTCTGCCATCATCTTGAGTGTGAAAAAGTTCACGTGCCCGAGCCTTGCATGTCACAACCATGCTGAGTCTTGTACGTTAGCCATTAGATATATCAGCCTGCAAGTTTCAAGAGCTATCTTGTACAGGCGGTTAGGTGATCTCCTTACCTTCATCAGCAGAATGTCGTTCCTATCGAACACCCTCAAGTAGGAGCTGACAATCTACACCTTGCTTCCATCTTCTGTTAGTTGACCAAGGCTTAATATATTACTTCTTAAACTTGGAATGAAGTATACCTCTATTAGAAGTCGTTGTTCGCCGTTCTTGCATTAGAGTAGGATTGATCCCTTGCCATCAATCTGTACGGTAGAGCCGTCGCCAAACTTGACATGCCGGTGATGTTCCGATCAAGGTCTTTGAACTTTCCTCGATGGCACGTCAAATGGTTGCTAGCGCTATTGTCAAGGTACCAGACATCGGTGTCGGTCTGCTCTTCTCCAGCTCTGCGCAAGTCTCGTTCTCTCTTTTCTTCATTGAGCATGACGAGGTCAGGCGTCTACTCCTGAGTCTCTCCCAGCAGTAATACGGCCTTCTCGTCTTGCGCTCGTACGAGGTTCGCCTCCTTATCATGACGTTTGTTGCAACACTCCGACGCATAGTGCCCAAAATTTTCACAATTGAAGCACTTGATTTTTGATTTGTCGCAGTTGGAGCCTGAGCCGCGAGTCCCATTACCCTCCTGGTGTTGTGCTATTTGGCCACCACGACCACCCCTGTCGTGTCCGTGACCACGGCCATGGGACTTGCCACGACCCCGGTCGTTGCTAGAGTGCCCTTTTCCTATCGACGAAGAATCAGCGTCACCTTTCTTCAACCGCATTTGCCACTCATCGTGAGTAAGCAGGAGTTATCCATTGTTGCTCTCGCCTCAATCATGTATGCGTTCTTTGTACGCTTTGAGGCAGCCGATCACTTCCTCAACTGGCATGGTCTCCACATCTGTAAACTGCTCGATCACAGCAACGACCTATAGGTACTTGTCTCGGACGGAGACGAGCAGCTTCTTGACGATGACAATGTCCTCAATCTCGTCTCCCAATCCACGAATCTTCTTTGCGAGGGTGGGGTCGTCAATTTTACCGTAAACTCATCGATGGAGTCCGTCTCCTTCATACGTAGAGGCTCGAACTCACTCTTCAAAGTTTGAATTATTGCCTTCTTCACCCGATCAGCGCCGATGTACCTTGTCATCAGGCTTTCCCAAGCTTCTTTAGCCATTTTGTGCTTGGCCAGCTGGAGTAGGATCTCCTTAGGGACAACTTGAAAAATGTACGCCAACGCCATCTTTTCTTTCTTCTTTTCTATGACCACTCCGGCTGCGGGTTCAATGGCGTACCAAACGCCTTGAGCCTCCACAAAAACCTCCATCTTGATCGCCCAAGTGGACTAGTTGCAAGACGTCTGTAGAAGCCTAAAAAGTATAATCATCATCATGTGCTACTTATAAATGGCGCCAAGGCATAAATTATCAAATAGCGCTGGCCATCATATGATGCCTGACATCAGTTGGCGTTGGACCTAAGTGGCGCTGGCCGCCATATGGCAAGCTTCTTCGAGAAGCCAAAATAGTTGTTATCGTGACTGAAAGCACCAGTCGAAGAAAATTTGTTCAAATTTCGAGCGCGCGACGATCAAGAAGGTTGTGTCAGATTTGTCATAATGACTGGCAGCTGCCTTGCGCCATTTACAGTTGGTGCGAGATAATCAAATATCATTACATTAAGCAGAGAGCACTAAACAACAAGTAGTGCTTGGTGCCATTTAACGGCTAGCGCTATTCGATCAAATCATCCAAAAGCAGTTAGATGACGTGGCACACATGCCACTAATCTCGAAGAACGTGTACATGACACTGCCCATGACCAAGCTCATCTCTCTCACAGAATGTCACGTGTCCAAGTAGTTAAATCAATCGTTCGTACGACTGGGTGAATGGCACGCCAATTGCAGTGTGCGCCAATCAGGATAACTACTTAACAGTTATCTCTAAACTCTACAAATAGAGTTCCAAATCACTTTTAAATCACCACTAATGATAATAATCTCTTGAGTACTTGCTGCAGCACTTTCTAAAGGCTTTCTTCTTCAACATCGCATCGTCCAAGGGATAAAGTGATTAGCTTCTTATCAGATTCCTGTAGTTGTACTTCCCATAAATCAAATTGTACTCTTATACTCTTCTTAGTTTGTAATCAAATACTTTTTTTTGCAAACAAAATGGCGACTCTGCTGGGGACGACTTTCTCCTCATACGAGAAAGTGACAACTCAATGTGATGTTGCGTCGGTCGGCACGGCGTAGAAGACTTTGGTTGTAGAAGTCGACCAAACTGCCTACGAAGCCATGATTGGCGCTGGAAATGATAGGAGCTCCACCACTGTTGCTGCCAAGAATAAGGTGCACTCCATCTGGACTCCAAAGTCCTCCAGTGCACCAATCATGACTTCTGCGCCAAGCATGGAGAAAAACTTCTGCGCCAAGCGTAGAGGGTACGCCAATCACTGCCCTGGCGCCAATCAAGGGACAACGCCATATGGATACTCCCTCTTCCTTTCCAGTTCTAAACTCGATGGAGAGTGCATCAACCACTGCCCTGGTGCCAATCAAGGGAAAATGCCTTATGGCCAATCCTCACTCTTCCCCAGTTCTAAACTTGTTAGAGAAGTTATATATCACAACCCTTGCACAAAACAAAGAAAAATGCCCTATGGCCAATGCTCACTCTTCCCCAGTTCTAAACTTGGTGGAGAAGTTACATATCACGGCCCTTGCGCAGAATAAAGAAAAGAGCCCTATGGCCTCTCCTTATCTTTCCCCAGTCCTGGACTCGGTAGAAAATACATCTGATTGCGCCTCTGTGTCAGTCAATGTTCAAACACTTCTGGGTAGAAACTTTACTTCTGTTGATAGAGACAATCAAATCGATGTCAAGAAAGTAGGTCCTACTCAAAGTATACTTTCTACTGCCCATTTGCGTCGTGCCAAATGTGCTGGAACAAGTTGCACAGAACAACAAGGCCTCCTGCCCACTCCATATGGCCAGCTCCAACCAAGCCAGAGCCAGGATCTTCCTACCCTATGCATATCAAGGACAAGGCAGGGCAAACTGATGGTATCTCAGTCAAACAGCAAGGTGGCGTACGACTCTAACATGCGTACTTATCTTAATCAACGCATAACAGCATCAAGTCCACAATCTGTGCCACTTAATAAATTGCGCACAGAGAGAGTTTCTTAAATCAAGAATCCTCTCACCTATGCCAATGATCACAGTACTTCTCTGTACAAACAGAAAACAAGGCATCTCAAGATTCTGAACCATGTTCCTAACTTTGTCAAGGAATATGTGCCTTCGACTTCTCCTTGTCCTGTCACTATAACTGATCTCCGTGAATTTCTTGTACAAAAGTAAAAAATTGTAGGACCATCTCGTCCACCTATAACTACACATCAGGAACACCACTGTAATCATCACCATGAAGTAGTGATCAAATGTTATTGTTAATTAGCTAAACGGTCTGTCTTTGAACGTTTGAACTACACTTGGACTCCTGAACTCATTATGGTGGACGAAGATGAATTACAATATGCTTCGGTCAATATGACGTCCCAAAGTACTTGGGGGAGAAAACGTCCAAGACATAATGTTTTCCGCAATCCCAGTCAACAATACCTTGATCGCATCCGTGATTCCAGTGAAGGGGTCTACCAAAATATAAGATCAAGAGGCCAAGACCTACTCAGTCAAAGGAATCTTACCTCTTCTAGTCTTGGAGATGTCCTCAGTCAAAGAAATCCTCTTGATGCCAACCAAGAAACAATCGGTCAAAGGAATCTTCCTTTCGACCAACAAATAATTGGTCAAAGGAATCTTCCTGATTCTGACCGAGATTTCCTCAGTCAAAGAAATCTTCCCACTCTCCATTCTGGGGGTAGTTCCCTATGTGACTTCAATGCCGATAGCGAGAGGTCTGAGCGAACTATCTTTTCCACCAGTTCAACATCGGTAGCAGGAGAAGTGACTGCCTATGTCACTAATGAAGAATAAGATGCATCCAACTCCGGCAGTCAGGAACAGAGGATTGCTATGTTAGAGGCTAACTTGGAAACCATGGCTGAAATGGTTGCAAGTATGCATGTTGTGTTCGTAGCATAACACATTGTTCTACTGGTTGCGAATCCAATTCCAACCCAAGAACACATAGCAGCATCTGCCCCTATCAATACTGGTCTGGGGGTACATTCTCCTCACAATGCTACCATGCCAACTCAGGCTACTCCAAGTCAGTTTGGTACTGGGGTGGTCCATATCATGCGGTTTCGCCTCCTAATACATCGAATCAGTCTACTTCTCCCCATGCCTTAGGAGATTTCCTTGAAGCGGTGAAGCTTCTGCGTAACCAGTTCGAAGCCTTCAAGCAGAAGGATGGTCTACAAAAGTTGGAAATCAAACAACCTTGTCCTGTAGAGTGGAAGGAAGTCTCATTTCCACCTAAGTACAAGCCACCAACCATCATGCTGTTTGACGATAGTTCATCTCCGAGTCATTATCTCAACCATTTTGAGGTAATGACTGATCAGCTCCAACCGAACGATGCTGTACTCACTAGAGTATTCGTCGGGTACTTGACGGGCGCAGCCTATGACTAGTATCGTAGCTTGCCATATGGTTTATAATACCTTTTGCAGGATTCAAGCAAATATTCTTGGAATGATTCTATGAGGGAATAAATGACATGACTATGTCGGCCGTCATTAAAATTAAACAACGGCCTAATGAAACTGCTGAATGTTTCATCGAGCGCTTCCATTGTGAGGCACTCAAAATGCCTCTGGGTACTCCAGATACATTGACTATAGATACATGCAAATCAAACTTGTTATCTATAGTCAGCATGTGGTCCAGACCTACGCAATTCCAAGACTAGGCCTCCTTCATAATAAATGCCAAGGCAGCCGAGGACAGTGCTGATAAATTCAAACAGTTAGGCATTCAGATACCTAATTTGATAAAGATGAACATTCGGCAACCAACAGTGGTGGTCGTCAGAGCAACCGTAAAGGTAAAGAAGCTTTAGCTATTAACGTGAAAGGCAAAGAAACTTTAGCTTTCAATGTGGGTCAGTCAACACCTGTAACGACGACACCCCCATAGAGAGCACCGCATCCTGAAAAGAAATATTCCTTTGACGAGGACGACATCATGAGTATATTTGATTGTCTGATCAAAAGCAACAAACTTCAACTGCCTGAAGCAAAACGGTCGGATGAAGTAGGTAAGACTGACAATCCTAAATGTTGCGTGTATCACAGGTTCTTGGAACATCCAACCAGGACGGGTTACATAGTTAAAGGAATGATCCAAGAACTGATCAATGCCAAGGCAATCACTCTCCAGCAAAATAAAAATACGGTGGTGTAGAAGCATAAAAAATCTCAGCTGATAGCATTCCTACACCGCAGCGCAGATGATACAAAGGCACAGACCGAGTATTAAAAAGACAACAGAAGATACGGAAGGAAGTTCTGTTATTATTATGCCTACAAAGATCTAGTACAGATTCATCAAGTCTATACGTAAAAGACTAATCCTACTTCTTCTATAAAGGATCGATTACAGATTTAGCAAAGCATAGAGGAGTCTACAAGGGGTTTAGTCTTCGTCAAAGCGCAGTCCCCCTTCTTTTCGGTACGCATACTGAAAGATTGATCCCTATTGAAGCGTATTCTGACTTTTTGTGGGCGCAACCCTCTAAATGCTACTCGACTGAAGTAAGCAACTTCCTGAAGAAGCAATTGGCTCGGGTTACCAGAAGGCACAGAAGATCTCAAAAGCCTTCAATGAGCTGGGCAGAGCACAACCTGTGGCTCTTCGGGTTGGCTATCCACCCACAAGCTAGGTCTTCAGGACCTCGAAGACCTCCAAGACGTCGCCCAGGTTCGAACTCCTCATGAGAAGCGTTCCAGCATGTTCCAAGACTCATCAACAGTTCTTTTACGAAGGCATAGCCCCTTTGAGCGAAGGAATCCTCAACCAAAATTTGACTTATGCAAGGCCAACCGCCGCTCGAAGCTAAGTTTAGATCCAGCATGGTGGTGAAGGGTGCCAGGAGGAAGATATGACTCTTCAGAGGAAACTCCCCCTTTATATAGGGTGGGAGTGGTCCAAAACACAGGCCACATGACCGACACTCAAAATTCCCATATTAATGGGATAAACCTAGGACTCAGCACGATGAACATCATTAAATAAAGTTCATTCGACTAAGTCCTAGACGATCCTAGAACCCATTGAAATTTCCCAAGCAACGGTGGCAATTAAGAGGGAGCCGTTCATTAAGGAACGGTCATTCATTGCTCCATAGAAGAAGACTTCAAAACCAAGGCCTTCAATCCAGAGGTGGAGCTACATTCTTATGCCAACCTTAGGCGCAGACTGGTGATGTTTTTACACCACCTCATCTCCAACGGCGCAACACTCTGCTCCGATTCAGAAGCTTAACTACCTTTCGTTACAGACTTGGGAGACACCGTTTGCCTTCAGTACAAGCCCGAATGCTACTCTAAAGCACTGTAAAATGGTCTATCTGAAGGCACAACCTACTTGTCGCCCTAAAGCACAGTGACTTTGCCCGAAACACAGCCTACTCCTTGCCCCTAAAAGCACAGAGGCCCCGTTGTCTTCGAAACATAGTCCACTCATCGCCCTAAAGCACAGAGGTTCCATCGTCTACAGAAGCACAGTCTACTAGTCGCCCCAGAAGTACAGCCAGCCTTACCTGAAGCACAGACGGCATGGTCCCACCCAATCGGTTGGCTTAAACCATCTTTCTTAAATATAGGATTGGTATTGATCTAGTTGATAAATGCAGATTGATTTAAATCTCGGACGAAGATTACACATAATCTAAATCTGAGATAAAATCCCAAGACTTGCTCGGCTAGTGTAATGCCCCAAAACCAGAATACTAGAGAGCGGGGGTGTACATAGCCAGCTACGTATATTAAAGTACAACCCATCTTGCTATACGGTCACGGCTGTCTAGATACATGAGGGTTTAACTACAAGCCAACAGTCTCCTATGGTCATGAACAAGCCTATTATCTCAATCTCAAGCAAGCAATAATAGTTACAAGATATCAGAGCACCAAATATATAATAGCAAGGCGTCCCATACATTACATATTGGATGATCATGAAGCTAGTCGTACAAAATGTCAGGACTAGCAAGAGTTTCAGTCATATATGATCAACCCTAGGATTTGCCAATCATGTTACAGCCCGTAGGCAGACAGTAAATAAGGTGCAATACGAGCTAACACGTGCTCGACGGCTAAACGCCTCAAAAAAATAATTTTACAAATAAGTGGGAGGACAAAAAGAAATCCACTCGTTGCCAAGGTTACGCCTGGTGGTCACTATCTGGTTGGAAGACAGGTGGATCCTCTGGTGCTGCTCCGATATCTGGCCACACAAAACCAACTGGGTCAGACCCCAGAAAGAGCAAGTACCACAAAGGAGGCTTCACTTAGGAACTAAAAACCAGCATATCACAATAGAATATTAAAGATAATAAATAAACTATTGATAATAATAGAGATAACAACAGTAAACTGAGTACGAGAAAACCATTCAAGTAGCCAGGTTACAACCCTTAAACCAAACAAGGACCGGGATTGTAACCCTTCACCTGAACAGAAATCCGTCTCAAATACTATTGGTACAATAAAGACAATAAACGAAGAGAGGACACAGAACTGCTCCGGGAGCCAGGTTATAACCCTTAAACCAAACAAGGACCGGGGTTGTAACCCTTCGCCTGAACAAAAATGGACCCCTGATCTTTATTGCTAAGTCCAGTATAAATAATCATGGTATTAAAGTAAGGTAAAACATGACGAACATGGCATGGGATTGCAATAAGACAATAAACGAAGAGAGGACACAGAACTGCTCCGGGAGCCAGGTTACACCCTTAAACCAAACAAGGACCGGGGTTGTAACTCTTCGCCTGAACAGAACTGGACCCCCGGTCGTTATTGTTAAGGCAAGCATCAATAATCATGTCGTGTCACAATCTTGCATAGGATCAGGATAAGACTAAGCTGGAATAAACTCCATCCAAT
This sequence comes from Iris pallida, assembly GCA_029216955.1. Classification (NCBI taxonomy): domain Eukaryota; kingdom Viridiplantae; phylum Streptophyta; class Magnoliopsida; order Asparagales; family Iridaceae; genus Iris; species Iris pallida. The sequence continues at coordinate 4,372,851 of JANAVB010037818.1, forward strand.
CAATCACGACCAATTAAGAGTATGACTTGATACTTTTAACTAACTAGGGTTATTACAAGCCTAGTTACTAGCAAGATGCAATAAGATTATCCCAACAGCCAGAAGCCCTGCAGACCATCCGGTTATCTAGGTCGAATGTCCGTTTATGAAGAATGTAATATGTGACTGTGTGCTGGAAATGTGCCCTACTCGTCGGTAGGCTACAAGTCCACTTAAGCGCCCAGATAACGGAATTGCCTGTAGCTGAAAAATCTCTTTATGACTACTGGATTATTCTAGTTATTAGCCTTAGTTGAATTCAGTAGGTACCCTTGACCATGGTATTCAGGGGTCCCTGTGATGCAAGACAAGACTGGTTTATTTGTACAAACACAATCGTCCATGGTATCAAGAGAAGGATTACTAGCATATCGAGATAGCCGTCGCAACGACGTTCCAGATTACATGTCATGTTTACTTGTCAAGAGTGCGCCACGACGGACCACTATCATGTTCTATCCTTACATTATAATAAATGAGAAAACTTACATAAAATAACTAATAACATGCTCTTGAAGCAAAGAAAAAGATCTACCACTTCCATGTTGGGAGTTGGAAGAAATTCTGGCCACAAATTGGCCAAATAGGGCATAAAATAGCAAAAAAACAGCCAAAATAGGCACTATGTGGCACTATTTAGCACTATGCAGCACCTCCATATGCGGCTCGGATACTATGCGGCAATATGCAGCACTCTCATATACGGCTCTGATACTATGCGGTACTATGTAGCACTCCCATATGCGGCTCGGATACTATACAATACTATGCGACACTATACAGCACCCTCATATGTGGCTCGGATACTATACGGCACTATACGGCATTCCCATATGCGGCTCGAATACTATGCAGCACTATGCGACACTATACAGCACCCTCATATGCAGCTCGGATAGTATGCGGCACTCCCATATACGGTTCGGATACTATGCAGCACTATGCGGCACTATGCGGCACTATACAGCACCCTCATATACGGCTCGGACACTATACGGCACTATACGACACTCCCATATGCGGCTCAGATACTATGCAGCACTATGCGGCGCTATACAATACCCTCATATGCGGCTCGGATACTATGCAGCACTATACGACATTCCCATATGCGGCTCGGATACTATGCAGTACTATGCGGCACTATACAGCACCCTTATATGCGGCTCGGATACTATGCAGCACTATGCATCACTATTTATCGTTTCTGCCAGAATCAGCACAGATGAACATAGAAATGACCAAAAATGCTTTTGGCCATAACTTCCTCAAAACAAGTCGAAATCCAACTTTTCAAAGGTCTATTTTTTTGGATAAAATCAAATTCTCTACAACATAGAACAATCAAAACGTAAAAATAATGAAGTTTAATAGATCAAAACCCAAGAAAACCAAAAATAATATAAACTTAGATCTACAAAAAAATATCTATTAAAATAAAAAATACCAAGTTTTAAAGTATCTTAAAATCTCACGAGGAAGACAATAGAACAACAAAAATAGAGTTTCTCCATGAAGCAAGTTGCACTTGCCTAAGCTTCTCTTGGTAGGTGGAGAAGTTAAGAGAAAGAAGATGAAAAAATAAATGAAGAGTAAAGATGAGAGAGAAAGGAGGTTGGGGTTTAAATGATGATGGTGCTAGTAGGTAGGGTTTTTTTTTGGGTTCATGATGAACCCAAAAGCAAACCAAACCAAGCTAAACCGAACCAAGATAAGCCATAACCAATGAAATGCCAAAATAACCATGCCAATGCAACATGCTAAAATTAAAATTATGACTAGCTAACCATGACTAATAAAAATACGGACCCAAAATATGTACACGTATACAAAAATACGTAATACGGATTTCGAAGGTGACAACTCTACCCACCTTAAAAGAATTCCATCCTCAGAATTTAATTAAAGAGGCTAGAGGTGTCGGGACAAGTAACACTATCAGATGCAATCTACAGCTAAGCAATCAATCAAGCAATCAAATATGCAAGCAAGGATTCGAAGTGTAAGACATAAGAAAGATATTATATCTCACGAGTCAAACAGGTCGGGATATCGCGATCAGATATCATCCTCACACTCCCACGTTGACTCACCCAAAGAGTGATGACCCCAAGCAACTCGGACTAACTTGATAGTCTTGTTCTTGAGTGTCTTCTCTCTTCGGTCCAATATAGATACGGGCCTCTCCTTATACGAAAGGTTGGTACCAACAACCAATTCCAAATGATCCAGGATGTGGCTCGGGTCCGGGATATACCGTCACAGTTGGGATATATGGAATACGTCATGTACCTCACGTAGCGAGATGATAGGATACATCTCCTACTAGCTTCAGAATGTTAAATGGTCCTATATACCTAGGACTAAGCTTTCTCCGCACGCCGAAACGAATGATGCCACGGTTAGGTGAAATCCTCAGGAATACATGGTCACCAACAGAAAACTCAAGAGGGCGTCGATGAGAATCGGCCCAATGACGCTGGCGATCTTAGAAAACTCGAAGATGATCTCTGACTCGCCTGACCACCTCAACGGTCTGAGCAATCATTTCTGGACCGAGCATCTGCCTCTCTCCGACATCGTCCCATGCTAGCAGGGATCGACACTTCCTACCATACAGTGCTTCGAACGGTGCCATCTGGATACTAGCTTGAAAACTGTGGTTGTACGAGAACTCTACCAGGTGCAAGTGATCTTTCCATGAACCACCGAAGTCGAGTGTATAAGATCTCAATATGTCTTCCAAGGTTTGTATTGTACGCTCTGACTGACCATCTGTCTGTGGGTGATACACTGAGCTGAACTGGAGGCGAGTCCCCAAACTCTCTTGCAGGCTACGCCAAAAGTGCGACATAAATCTGGAATCTCTGTCCGAGGTGATACTGACTGGTATACCGTGCAATCTGACAATCTACCGGAGATACATCTCCGCTAGCTGAGCCATCGACTGACCAACTCTGAACGGAAGAAAGTGAGCCACCTTCGTGAGCCTGTCTATGACAACCCAAATAGTGTTTCTGCCAGCCGGGGATCTAGGCAATCCAGTCACAAAATCTATGGTTATATGCTCCCATTTCTACTCTGGAATTGGCAATGATTGAAGTAGTCCAGCTAGTCTCTGATGTTCAGCCTTAACTTGTTGGCAAACCAAACATCGAGAGACAAACCGGGCTATCTCCCTCTTCATGTCATTCCACCAAAAGTGCTGACGAATATCACGATACATCTTCGTACCGCCAGGATGAATGGAATACTGCGAACTGTGAGCCTCTGTCATGATCTCCTGTCTGATATCTCCACTAGGTATACAAAGATGCTTCTCGTGTCAAAGTGTACGTCTTTATGAATGCATAACTCTGGTCTTCGTCCCACCTCACACTCTGCTCTGAGCCGCTGAAGCTTGGAATCTGTCGACTGCGCCATCTGGATCCTCTCGACTATGCTGGACTGAACCTGCATGCTGGCCATCAATGCCACATTGGTAGGAAGGACGACTTCTATTCCCATCTTCTGAAGATCGACTAATAACTCCGGCTGCACTGTGAGAAAATAAACTCTAGCTCTCCTGTTCAATGTATATGCAATAACGTTGGCCTTCCCAGGATGATACTGCAAGTTGATGTCATAATCCACAAACAACTCTAGCCATCTCCTCTGACGCATGTTGAGATCCTTCTGGGTGAACACATACTTCAGAGTCTTGTGGTCGATAAAAATCTTCACCCTATCTCCATACAAGTAGTGCCTCCAAAGCTTAATTGCAAACACTACTGCTGTCAGCTCCAAGTTGTGGGTTGGGTAATTCCTCTCATGATCACGAAGTTTTCATGACGCATAAGCTATTACCTTCCCATGCTGCATCAGAACACATCCTAAACCTCTCCCCGAAGTATCACAATACACTGAGAATCCTTCGGTTCTATCTGGAAGCGTGAGAATGGAGCCGTCATCAAGCCTCGCTTCAACCTCTCAAAAGAATCCTGGCACTCTGCTGTCCAAGCAAACTGCACATCCTTGCGGGTCAACTGGGTCAATGGCGCTGAAATTCTAGCAAAGTCTGAAACAAATCGCCGGTAGTAGCCGGCCAAGCCTAGAAAACTGCAAATTTCTGCCACTATGCTAGGTATCGGCCATGTTTCAATGGCCACAATCTTCTGGGGATCCACTTCAACTCATCCTCGGGTGATGATATGACCCAAGTACAAAATGCGATCGAGCCAGAACTCGTATTTACTGAACTTGGCATACAACTGGTGCTCCCTGAGAATCTGGAGGACGATTCTGAGATGCTGCTCATGCTCCGTCTCACTCTTGCGGTAGACCAGGATGTCGTCTAGGAACACAATCACGAACTGATCCAAGTAAGGCATGAAGATATAATTCATGAGGTCCATGAATACTGTCGGCGTATTGGTTGCTCCAAATGGCATCACAAGGAACTCCCAATGCCCATATCTTCTCGATCTAAAAGCTGACTTCGGGATGTCCTGCTCTCTGACTCTGATCTGATGGTATCTTGACCGCAAGTCGATCTTTAAGAATACTGCTGCCCCCTTGCGTTGATCAAACAAGTCATCTATCCTCGAAAGAGGGTATCTATTCTTGATTGTCACTGAGTTCAAGGTACGATAATCTACACATAATCTGGACGTACCATCCTTCTTTTTTACAAGAAGCATCGGGACTCCCCCAGGCGATCCACTAGCACGAATGAATCCCTTGGTTCTGAGTTCTTCAATCATCTTGTACAATATCTCTAGCTCTGACGGCGCTATCCTGTAGACTCTCTTTGATACTTGGGCTGTCCCGGGGATCAAGTCGATGGTAAACTCGATCTTCCGCTCTGGTGGCATCCCTGGAAGCTCTTATGGAAAAACATCTGGGAACTCCACGACTATCCGAGGCAACTGCACTACTGCTACTGCCATCCGCAATACTGGAGGAGAAGGTTTAACTTCGCCTCGGGAGAAGAAAAACTCTGGCTCGCCTGGAATGCTAAAAATAACCCTGCCAATGTGGCAGTCTATCCTAGCATACTGGTGCCTCAACCAATCCATCCCTAAGACCATATCATAATCGGCCATCGAGAACTCTATCAATCTAGCGGGGAACTCTCTACCGCTAACTACGATCCGACACGAGGAAAGTACTCTATCTACTCCCACAAGTCCGTTACCAGTAAGTATATTAAGCCTTATTGACAATGACTTAGGCTCCAGTCCTACCCGTGTCGTGAATTGTACAGACTTAAATGAATGTGATGCACCAGAGTCAAATAATACTGAAGCTGGAAAGGCGTTAACGAGAATAGTACCTGCCACTACCTCTCCTGGTTCTAATCCTTCTTCTCCCATGTTCAAGGCCAGCACTTGACCATGTCCTCTCGGTGCGGGTCCCCTCTGCTGAAAATTCCTCTGTCTGCTCTGGATCAGGGCTTGGGCTTGGACATACTACTGCGGTCTCTGCTATTCGAATGCCTGGGCCTGCGTCGGCAATAGCCTTGGAAACAGGTACTGCAGCTGCTGCTGCTGCTGGACTGGTGCTAGTCCTCTAACTGAAGGACTAGAGAAGGCCGATGAACTCTCCATGTTCGGGCAGTTTCCATCCTGTGGTCCGGGGCACCACAAACCAAGCACAAATCCTTTGCTCTGTGACACTCTGATACCATATGTCCTGGCTTCCCGAAGTGTGAACATCCCACTACGGAAGACTGCTTCTGCTTTTGCTGCTGAGGGTGCATCGGGGTGGAATGTTGAACCGACGTTACTGAGGCCGCCCGCCTCGGAGCTCCAATAGTCAAAGCCCTAGCTGCCGGGGCTGGTACTGATGACTGATTCATCTGGCCGTGAGATCGCTTCCGACCTCCGGTCCTATCCAAGTTCCTCTGGAAGGTATACTCATGCCTCCGGGCTGCTCTCAATACTGCTCAAAACTTCTCCACCGCCAATAAAATCCCTAGGTGGAGCCCATGCTGGAACCGCTGGGCTCTATCGAACTCGGTCGCCACCTAGGTGGAAGCAAACCAACTAAGCCTTGAGAACTCGGTCGCATATCTATCGACCGTCCTGTCCATCTGCTACAGATTGGTGAACCTCGTTTGTAGAACGTACCGAGCTACAGCATCGAAGTACTTGGTCTGGAATCTTTTCTTGAATACTGCCCAGGCAATAGAGGCCACTAATCCAACGGCCTGCGCCGCCCACCAGCTGCGGGCAAGATCCAAAAACTACAGGCGTACCACGGCCACTTTCTCGTTCTCTGGAGTCCTGGCTGCTTCTAGAATCACCTCTGTGTCCTGAAGCCATGCATCTGCAGCGATCGCATCTTCACTGCCGTCGAAGAAGGGAGGGTTCAAGAGCTTGAAGCTGTTGGCCGCGCTATTACCCTGATGACCTCCTTTGGTTAAAGTGTCTGCCACCGTATGGTGCAAGGCATCTCCTCGTCGATCCTGAGAGGCTAATAGTGACCTGATGAGACCCACCAAAGTGCCATCATCAGGCTCTGCAGGCTGGACGGGCTGAATTGGTAGTTCTCCTCCGCTAGGCACGACTCTGGAGGCTACTCCTGAATGCTGGGCTTGATCTCCAGGTTGCGGCTGGTCCTCGGAAAGTGCTCCGCCTTGCTGATCGGCAGGTCCAGGAATAATGCCACTAAAGAAAACGACATAGGGAACAATAAGGAAGGACCAGGATAGATCAAAGATGCAAGCATGTGACCAGGTCAAGAGTTCAGAGATTTAGAGGATACGAGCAGAGATCGAGGGCGAGTGCCGATTGAGGCATCTATTCGGTAAACCCTCACATATCTTGATTTACAAGACCTGCATGGGCCACCACTAAAACCATGTAACGCCCCAGAACCAGAATACTGGAGAGCGGGGGCGTACATAGCCAGCTACGTATATTGAAGTGTAACCCACCTCACTATACGGTCACAGCTGTCTAGATACATGAGGGTTTAACTACAAGCCAACAGTCTCCTATGGTCATGAACAAGCCTATTGTCTCAATCTCAAGCAAGTAATAATAGTTACAAAATGTCAGAGCACCAAATATATAATAGTAAGGCGTCCCATACATTACATATTGGGTGATCAAGAAGCTAGTCGTACAAAATGTCAGGACTAGCAAAAGTTTCAGTCATACATGATCAACCCTAGGATTTGCCAATCATGTTACAGCCCGTAGACAGACAGTAAATAAGGTGCAATACGAGCTAACACGTGCTCGCCGGCTAAACGCCTCAAAAGAATAATTTTACAAATAAGTAGTAGGACAAAAAGAAACCCACTCGTTGCCCTGGTTATGCCTGGTGGTCACCATCTGGCTAGAGGACAGGTGGATCCTCTGGTGCTGCTCCGATATCTGGCCACACAAAACCAGCTGGGTCAGACCCCAGAAAGAGCAAGTGTCACAAAGGAGGCTTCACTTAGGAACTAAAACCAGCGTATCACAATAGAATATTAAAGATAATAAATAAAGAACTGATAATAATAGAGATAACAACAGTAAACTGAGTATGAGAAAACCATTCAAGTAGCCAGGTTACAACCCTTAAGCCAAACAAGGACCGAGATTGTAACCCTTCACCTGAACAGAAACCCATCTCAAATACTATTGGTACAGTGAAGACAATAAACGAAAAGAGGACACAGAACTGCTCCGGGAGCTAGGTTACAACCCTTAAACCAAAAAAGGACCAGGGTTGTAACCCTTCGCCTGAACAGAACTGGACCCCTGATCTTTATTGCTAAGTCCAGTATAAATAATTATGGTATTAAAGTAAGGTAAAACATGACAAACATGGCATCGGGTTGCAATAAGACAATAAACGAAGAGGGGACACATAACAGTTCCGGGAGCCAGGTTACAACTCTTAAACCAAACAAGGACCGGGGTTGTAACCCTTCGCATGAACAGAACTGGACCCCCGATCGTTATTGTTAAGACAAGCAACAAAAATCATGTCATGTCACAATCTTGCAAAGGATCAGGATAAGACTAAGCTAGAATAAACTCCATCCAATCAATCACGGCCAATCAAGAGTACAGCTTGATACTTTTAAATAACTAGGGTTATCACAAGCCTAGTTACTCGCAAGATGCAATAAGATTGTCCCAATAGCCACAAGCCCTGCAGGTCATCCGGTTATCCAGGTCGAATGTCCATTTATGAAGAATGTAACACGTGACTGTGTGCTGGAAATGTGCCCTACTCGTCGGTAGACTACAAGTCCACTTAAGCGCCCAGATAACGGGATTGCCTGTAGCCGGGAAATCTCTTCATGACTATTGGATTATTCTAGTTATTAGCCTTAGTTGAATTCAGTAGGTACCACTGACCGTGGTATTCAGGGATCCCTGTCCTAAACATGATGCAAGACAAGACTGGTTTACTTGTACAAGCATAATCGTCTACGGTATCAAGAGGAGGATTACTAGCATATCTAGATAGCCGTCGCAACGACGTTCCAGATTACATGTCATGTTTACTTGTCAAGAGTGCGCCACGATGGGCCACTATCATGTTCTATCCTTACATTATAATAAATGAGAAAACTTGCATAAAATAGCTAATAACATGCTCTTGAAGCCAAGGAAAAGATCTACCACTTCCATGTTGGGAGTTGGAAGAAATTCTGGCCACAAATTGGCCAAATAGGGCATAAAATAGCCAAAAACAGCTAAAATAGGCACTATTCAGCACTATGCGGCACCCCCATATACGGCTCGGACACTATATGGCACTATACAGCACTCCCATATGATGCTCAGACACTATACAACACTATGCGGCACTACACAACACTCCCACATAAGGCTCGGATACTATGCAGCACAATGTAGCACCCTCATATGCGGCTCAGACACTATACGGCACTATGCAGCACCCTCATATGCAGCTCGGATGCTATGCGACACTATGTGGCATTCCCATATGCAGCTCGGATACTATGCAGCACTATACGGCACTTTGCAGCAGCATCATATGCGGCTCGAATACTATGCGGCACTATGAGGCACTCCCATATATGGCTCGGATACTATGCAGCACTATGCAGTACCCTCATATGCGGCTTGGACACTATGCGGTACTATGCGGCACTCCCATATGTGGCTCGGATACTATGCAACACTATACGATACTATACAACACCCTCATATGCTGCTCGAATACTATACAGCACTATGCGACATTCCTATATGCGGCTCGGATACTATGCAGTACTATGCGACACTATGTAGCACCCTCATATGCGGCCCAGATACTATGCAGCACTATGCGACACTATTCATCATCCCTGCCAGAATCAGCACAGATGAACATAGAAATGGCCAAAAATGCTTTTGGCCATAACTTCCTCAAAACAAGTCAAAATCTAACTTTTTAAAGGTCTATTTTGGGTAAAATCGAATTCTCTACAACATGGAACAATCAAAACATGAAAATAATAAAATTTAACAGATCAAAACCCAAGAAAACAAAAAATAATATAAACTTAAATCTACAATAAAATGTCTATCAAAATAAAAAATGCCAAATTCTAAAGTATCTTAGAATCTCGCAAGGAAGACAATAGAACAACAAAAATAGAGTTTCTCCATGAAGCAAGTTGCACTTGCCTAAGCTTCTCTTGGTAGGTGGAGAAGTTAAGAGGAAGAAGATGAATAAATAAATGAAGAGTAAAGATGAGAGAGAAAGGGGATTGGGTTTTAAATGATGATGGTGGTAGTAAGTAGGGGTTTTCTTTCGGTTCATGATGAACCTAAAAGCAAACCAAACCAAGCTAAACCGAACCAAGCTAAGCCATAACAAATGAAATGCCAAATAACCATACCAATGCAACATGCTAAAAATAAAATCATTTCTAGCTAACCATGACTAATAAAAATACGGACCCAAAATATGTACACGTATACGAAAATACATAACACGGATTTCGAGGGTGACAGCTAGATCCGAACAAGCAAATTGGCACGCGTTACGGGTCGCCTCCTTCGGTGATTTTAATAGCCATTAGAGAACTCGTTTGAGGAAAATCTCAGCATCCGTCACTTGTCAGCGCCACAAAAGCCCGTATCGTGCAAGGACGGCAGATTCCTTCATATCTCAAAACCCTAATGCACATCGTATATGTGCCCCTCTCTCCTATAAATAGGAGTGGTTCTCCTCCAACAAGAGCATTGACAAGGAGAAGAAGATCCACAAAATTATCAAATCTTCAACTTCGACGTCCTCCTGATCGGCAACCCAGAGTTCCATCAAAGGCACCAAAAAGTCAGAGCAAGTCTCATATCATCATAGGATCGTCAATGAAGTAAAGGAGCCACTGCAGTGCTCGATCTCCACCATCACACTTTCCTAGAAACTTTTGTACTTAGATTTCTTTGCATAAGAATCAATTGTACTCTTTTTTACGTTCATAATACAAAAAGTTCATTCAACCTTTTGTCATGTCGAACAAGATGGCGAATCTGCTGGGGACTACCTTCTCCTCCAACGAGAAAGTGGTGACGCAATCCGATGATGACTTGCTGGGATCCTCTCAGAAGATGTTGGTCGTATGCTTCGACCAGTAAGCTTTTGAAGATCTCCTTTCTGAAGAGAAGTCGAGCCCTTCGAAGTGGTTCGTAAAACCAAAGAAGACTTGACAGACCTTGGTGTCTAACACGGCTGCGACGAGCAACACGACGGAGGGGACTGTGCCTTAGACCCTTCTCGTCGATGAAGCCCCAAAGATCCCTTCGACCGCTGATGCCAGGCCATCTCTCTCTCATTCCATGCTTGGAAAGCGTAGAGAAGAACACGATTATCCTATGGCTAGCATGACAAAGGCGCAATATCGAAAGGAGTAAATGACGGTTAGCCCACTCGTGGAGGATGCTGTACTGGTGAGAACTTCTATCATTGACAGAATATCTGGTCCATCGGGTATGGACATGTTGGATTTTGAATACTACGCATCATCTAATCGTGGTAGAAGGAGATCCAAGGCAACACTCGCCCCATGAGATTAAAGTGTTACGCCTTTGGCGGACCGGAGGCCCGTGTTGACAGTAACGCGTACAGCCGATGAAAAACTATACAAGACCATCCCAGACTCTCCGAAGCCTCGTCCGGCGGAACCTATTCATCCCTTGAGCACCCACTCGCACTACTCAAGGTCGGGGGTACGTCATCAGCGACTCTTTGATCGAGGCATACTTGGACCTCACCCACAGGAATTTGAAAGAAGAATGCCTTCTCTATATCTCTTCGAATGCGCACAACGCTCCTGTATACACGAAAGATGTAGAGGCATAAAGACTTTATCTTCTCCCTATGTACGTAGGATGAAAGAAGAATCTGAGATGCAGTTGGTGTCTAAATTAAGACCCAACTGTACTTAGATTACCATCAACTGCTGTTGTTGTCAAGCATATCCATCAACGTTGAAGAGGAGGTCCGTCTTTCAAAGGCTGCGACCGAGAACTGGTGAAGAAGAAGAAGAGCTCTACGTTGCTTCATACAATATTGCTCGGGACTCTCCGTTCCAGAAGACGCTATCCAAGAAAACCCTTTCCTCGATTGGCAAGTCCAAATACCGGCCTGGGGGTAGCAGGAAGCTTGTGCCTAAGGAAGGCACGTTCCAACACACGCGCTCCAAGGACAGATCATCGTCGCAAGAAGACGGTTCATCGACCGCTGCACCTGCTGGGGGTAGCCATCCTACTACGGTGTATAACAACCCTTTGTTTCAGCATGACGAAGAGACATATGATACTGACACTTCTGCGGGCACAAACAGTCAGAAGACCGGGGGTAGAAACAATGTCGAATCGGAGGACGATCACAACTTACCCGTCTTCCCACAAGACGATGAGCACCAACACTCCGAACCAGAAAGCGAAAGATCTACCATCCCTTCTACTTACACGCACATAGCATCTATGCATATGGTGGCTGATGACAACGAAGAATCGAGTGGAAGTGCTGATCAGCAGAAACACATTGAGGCTCTTGAAGGAAGTCTTAACGAATTAAACATATCCATGCAGACTTTAGCCTTTGTCGTTCTGGAGATCAAGGACAGATTGGTTCCTACTGCCTCCATACCTGCAGCTCCGACGGTTCGTGATGGGGCTAGTACCTTGCCCGTCATAAACTAGGTCACGCAGTCGTCGGCTACTCCGTCGACCATCAATCCAGCAGTTTCCAACGAAATACAACAAACACTCGAGGAGTTATACGCTCGCAAAGAAAAGCAAGCCACACTCCGAAAGATGGGCATCCGGCAGCCTTATCCTGCTGAGTGGGACGATGTGGTTTATCCTTCCAAATATAAACCACATACTATCACCCCTTATGATACTAAGGAGTCGCCCAAATGATACTTGAGGTACTTTGCCTCAGTAACAGGACACTTGCCAAAAGGGCGACGCCCTTCTTACCAGCATCTTCGTTGGAGATCTACAAGGGGTAGCCTATGAATGGATCCGCAGTTTGCCCGATAACTGCATTAAATCCTTTGAATACCTGAAGAACGTGTTTCTGGAACGGTTCTACGAAAGAGGGCTGGATATGACGATGTCTACTCTCATGGACATCGTTCAGAAAGAAAAGGAGCCCATACGAGCGTACATCGAACGCTTCTGCCAGGCCGCCCTAAGGCTGTCTCCAGGCATGCCTGAGCCCATGCTCATGGATTCATGTCGTAAGAATATGCTTCCTGCCATCAGACTGTGGCACATTGCTCCCTTCATCGAGTAGACGCCCTTCATTACTGAAGTAGATGCAGCTCAGAAGAAGGCATAAGACGTACAACTCCTGGGTATAAATTTCCCTCTATTAAAGACAAAGGAAAGTGAGTAAGAGACGGTAAAGGAAAGCAAGCTATGGCCGTCAATATTATAAAGGGTCCAGCGCTCATGAGCTCCAAGCCAGCAAAAGGACAGAAGCCGAAGTAAACCTACTCCTTCAATGACGAAGACACTCTCGAGTTACTCGAGATGTTGACCAAGGGCGGCAGGCTGCAGATTCCACCTCCCAAGCATCCTGACGAAGTAAGAAAGGTGGATAATCTTAAGTATAACCATTACCACCAATACATCCACCACTCAACATGCGACTGCTACGTGTTAAAAAGATAGATTTAATGTCTTATCGATGCCAAAGTCATCTCCCTCGATTACGAGAAAAATACTGTGACGGCCAATATGGTCATGATACAGTTCGGGAGCTTCCCGATAGCCGAGACTCAAGACGGTGTCATCCCCATCCCAAAGGCAATGATGGAAGTCGTCAACCTTCTGCCCGCCAGTGACAATACTCAGGGCCTCATCCCCTTCACAAAACCACAAGGTAAAGTAATATGGGTTCATCTAGATCTCACTCCTGACATGACTGTGCTAGCAGCACGTCCAACTAAAGGGAGGAAGGTCAGGACATGTTGCATGGTCTCCTCCTCGGCAGAAGATAGCAGGATGACCACTCATTCGGTTCTACAGCGAGAGAAAGACCAGTCTTCTGAAGAAGAGATGCCCTCGTCGGTGACCCATTCTACTCCCGATACAGCACAAACCGGACCTTCTCAACCTCCTACCGCAGATAAGGAGAAGCAGAAGAAGGTCCGCTTCGATAAGCCTCGACGAAAGGATTCGACAGTAGGCCCGATCAAGCCCTACAACTTTAATATACTGGCACAGCTGGCCAACACATCGGCTCGGTTATCACTCTTCGAGCTTCTTTGGCTCTCCAAAGCGACCCTGGATGCCCTGAGCGAGGTGCTGCAGAATGCAGAAGCTTACCTCACGCGGGTGAAGCACCCCAAGGAAGACCCTGCGACATGTCCGTATTGCCTTAGCGTGGTCGAGGTGATTCCTAACATCACCTTCATGCAGCATGATATGCTACTAAAGAATTATCGGCACAACCGACCCTTGTACTACACAGGATACGTGGGTGCCATCAAGGTCGATCGCATTCACATCGACCTAGGCTCATCATTCAGCATCATCCCTCGAAGTCTGCTCCAAGCTCTAGGGATCCCAATGTACCGTCTCATAGCATCGAACACCACCATCAGCGGCTTCAACACGAGAAAGAGTGAGCCTCTGGGCAAGATCCGATTGAAGTGCCAAATAAGTGATCTTCACACTGATGTTACCTGTTATGTCATTGATGCGGACATAAACTATAACATGTTGCTTGGGTTGATCCACGAGTACATGATCGTCCCCTCCACCCTTCACTAGTACATAAAGTACGTGGCTAGTGATGCGACCGTTAAGATGGAGTTCGCTGATATCGACCGGTTCCGAGGTCTCGAAGCATACTGTACTGATGCCGATCTATACAAACCACTCCCCTGGGACGACGAGTCCCACGATGCTAATGACGAAGCAGAAGCTGTAGCCATTTCGGAAGGACCTATGAGGGTTTGACTGAAAGGGAAGCCACCTAAGACTCCAGTCCCTGGTCATCAAACTCCGAGGCAAGGCTCCAGCACGGCCGCCTCCAACGACATCAAGCTAGGAGCCCCTGCAGATGAAGATCTCCCAAAAGGTGCCGACACCCGCTTCAAAACCGTAGTGTGCTTTGGCTGCGCCTCCCGCATTGATCAAGATGAAGAAAAAATCTCCTTCGCCCCCTTCTATAGCAGCTCTTATCCACAAAAAATTAGAAGATGACATCTGTGCCAATATCGAGGCACAATCTTTAGATAATATAATCCCTCGGGATAAAATTTTGTATTTTATTAATAGAAAGTTGTCTTCGAATTACTCCTGTGCATATTGGAACACTAAGTACTTCTTAGACAACACTCTATATACTCTACAAACGCAAGTGACAACCGCCAACCTTGTAACCGAGTTATTCCGTCCAAAGGCTCCTACTTCCTAGTCCCGCCAAGGAACCCATAGGAGCAACCTATCATCTTCGGTCAACTGGAACATCCGCAGCGGCCAGCCTCAGGAGAACCAAAACTCGACGATAATAAGATACAGCTCTACTGCTATGTCACTCAAGCCAAATATCTCATCCAGAAAATGGGATACGACCTGAACAGCAACAAAGGGATGAACTACGGCAAGGGTCGGCGGCTTGCTGTAATGCCTGTGGTTCTTATTACGTATTTCTGGAATACGTGTACATATTTATTCTTGTATTACATGATTTCCTTGCTTAATTTCCTCCCTGGGCTTGGTTTATTCTTGGTTGGGTTGGCTTGGTTCGGTTTGGGATTGCTCTTGGTTCATCATGAACCAAGGGGTGAACCCCCTACCTACCACCACCACCACTCATATTTATTACCTATTCTTCTTCTCTCTCTTCATTAATCTCTTCTTCTTCTTCCATTTACTTCCTTACCTACCAAAGAGAGGAGAGAGAGAGGTCTAGGCAAGTGCAACTTGCTTCCACAAGAGAATCTATTTTTTTTGTTCCATTAGCTTCTTCTCATGTTTCTAAGACACTTTAGAACTTGTCACTTTTCATTTTGAGGCTTTAAATTTTATAGATCTAGAAATTAGTTATTTTTGGATTTTGGTGGTTTTGATCTATCAAGCTTCTTAGTTTTCAAGTTTTGATGGTTCCATGTTGTAGAGAATTTTATTCTACCCAATTTTGACCTTTAAAAAGTTAGATTTGGACTTATTTTAACCAAGTTGTGGACTTTGGAAGCTTTTGGTTCAACCATGGAGTTCTTGCTGTTTGGAGAAGACAGTGAGCAGTGCGTGAGCTTTTTAGCTTGCGTCACTGAGCTGCAAGCGCTCTTTAGCGCAGCACAGTCTGGACCCCATATACTGTCTTTTGGAGGCGTATGACTCGCATACGCTCGCTTGCTTGACGAGGAGTCGTATGGACCCCATACGCTACCTTTTGGAGGCGTATGACTCGTATATGCTCGTTTGCTTGACGAGGAGTCGTATGGACCCCATACGCTGCCTTTTGGAAGCGTATGACTTGCGTACGCTGGCCTGAGCGTAGCTCGACCTGAGCGTAGCTTGACGTGAGCGTAGCCTGACTTGAGCGTAGCCTGACCTGAGCGTATGACTCTTGCACTGAGCGTATGGCCTTTGGCTGAATTGGTCTTATGTCAGCGTGTCAGATTTGGTTTTATTTTCCTTTTGTCCTGAATTTGATAATCATGAATTTATATAATATGTTTGGAATTGATAACTGAGCCTAACACGATAGTGACCCATAGTGGTGCACTCCTGACATAAGTAACCTGACATGACCTGATAGTGGCCCGTCGTGGCGCACTCCTGACAAGTACACTTGGCATGATAACCTGACATGATTATCTCGAATAGCTGTTGCGACGGCTACCTGACATGAGATGACCTGTATAATTAATCTGGACACCGTGGGCGATTGTGTTTGTATAAATAATCCAATCTTGTCTTGCATCATGTCTAGGAGGGGACTCCTGAGTACCACGGTCAGGAGTACCTATTGAAATGAACTAAGGACTAATAACTAGATTAATACACTAGTCATAAGAGATTTCCCAGCTACAGGCAATCTCGTTACCTGGGCACGCCTTGGGATCTGTAGCCTGCCGTCGAGTAGGGCACATTTCTAGCACACTGTCATGTGTTGCACCCTTCAAGCTACCTAAGGATACATTCGTTTCCTGGAGGATGTACCCACCTGAATCCAACTCTAATCTTTTAACCCGGGTAACCTGGATGGTCTGCAGGGCTTGTGGCTGTGGAATAATCTCACTGCATCTTGTTAGTAATTAGGCTTGTGACAACCCTAGTTAGTTAAAGTATCTAGCCGTAATTCTTGCTTGGCCGTAAAGTGATTGGACGGAGTCTAACCAGTCTAGTCTTGCCCCGATCCTGTTCCAGATTATTGAATGACCAGAATGCTTGTATTTATTTTTCCGATAAATGGTGAGAATTCCAAGTTCTGTTCAGACGAAGGATTACAACCCCGGTCCTTGTTTGGTTTACGGGTTGTAACCTGGTTATCTGAATAGTTCCATGGTTATCTCGTCGTATATCATCCTGGTGTATTTTTTTTATTTCCAGTTCTTACTTTTATTTATATCTTGTGCTGATTACTGGTTTTAGTTCTTACGTGAAGCCTCCTTTGTGGCACTTGCTCTTTCTGGGGTCTGACCTAGCTGGTTTTGTGTGGCCAGATTTCGGAGCAGCTCAAGAGGATCTACCGACCTTCCAGCCAGATGGTGGCCACTAGACGGAACCCTGGCAACGAGTGGGTTATTTTTGGCTCTCCTACTCTATTGTAAAAATATTCTTTTGAGGCGTTTAGCCGCCGAGCAAGTGTTAGCTCGTTTGTAATTTTATTTACTGTCTGCCTACGGGCTGTAACATGATTAACAGATCCTAGGGTTGATCATGTATGACTAAACTCTTGCTAGTCCTGACATTTTGTAACGACTAGCTTCATGATCAACTGAATATGTAATGTTTGGGACGCCTTACTATTGTATATTTAATGATCATACATCTGCTGACTTTTACTTACTTGCTTATGATTGAGACACTAGGCTTGTTCATGACCTTAAGAGACTGTTGGCTTGTAGATAAACCCTCATGTATCTAGACAGCTGTGACCATATACCGAGATGGATTCCATTTCATATACGTAGCTGGCTATGTCTGCCCCAGCTCTCCAGTATTCTGGTTCTGGGGCGTGACACTTGCTTTACGAGTTTGTACTCCGAAGGGGAAGCCTCAGAACTACTACCAACGCACTCGCCGAGGGTTGGGGTATATTACTCCCACGACCACCTCGGAGTGTTCAGAATCAGAGGCTCCACTACACTCACATTCTTCCGACTCTTCAACCTGGGATTCTGATACCAGTATAGGCCGGGACCTCCAGAAGGTACTATCCATCAACATGGTTTCCAGAGACGATCCCGCAGAGGAAGAAGACCAGGCACTCGATTTCTTCAAAGAAGAGCCCTAGGCTCAACGCCTTGGCACTCAGTAGTAATGGCATTTCGAACAGCGAGAGCCTCCCTCCGAGGACGAAGTCGTCTAGATCGACTTAGGGAATGAAACTTCCCCTAAACCAATCATTGTCAGAAAAAGCCTGACAGGAGACGACAAAGATTCTCTTGTACAGCTGTTCCGGGAGTATATAGACATCTTCACTTGGAGCTATAAAGATATGCCGGGTTTGGACCCACAAGTTTCCATGTACCAGCTCAAAATTCTATCTAATGCTAAATCTGTCAAACAGTAGCAGCGTCGCTTTCGTCCTATTATTATGGACGCCATCGAAGAAGAAGTCGATAAACTCCTTGAGAGTGGCTTCATCTGTGAAGAACAACACCCTGACTAGGTAGCCAATATCGTGCTGGTTACCAAGAAGAACGGGAAGATTAGAGTCTGTATAGACTTCCGGGATCTCAACTCGACATGTCCAAAAGACGAATTTTCTCTTCCAATCACAGACGTGATGATCGACAACACTTGTGGCTTCGAACGCATATCCTTCATGGATGGCTTCTCAGGCTACAACCAATTCAAGATGTTCCCCGAGGACGAAAAGCATACTTCATTCCGGACTACAAAGGGGATATACTTTTATACGATTATGCCATTCGGATTGAAGAATGTGGGCGCAACCTACCAGCGGGCTATGAGTACCATATTTTGCAACCATTTTTGGAAGACGGTAGAGTATTATGTTGATGACATTGCCGTCAAGAGCATAGCCAATTCCAGCCACTTAGATAACTTACGAACAGTGTTCGACATAATATGGGTGCAACAACTGAAGATGAATCCGGCAAAGTCCTTCCTAGGCGTCTCCAGCGACAAGTTCTTAGGCTTCATCATCACGGCGAAGGGTATCCATATTGACCCGGAGAAGATGAAGGCAATTCTGGACATGGATCTCCCGCAGAATCTTAGGGAACTTCGAGGCCTACAAGGATGTCTGGCATATATCAGAAGATTCATAGCAAACCGCTCTGGTCGATGTCAAGCCTTCACCAAACTGATAAAAAGGGGGCCTCCTTTGTATGGACCGAAGAGTGCCATCAAGCATTCGACGACATCATGAAGTACCTAACCAGTCCCCCTGTTCTGGTGGCTCCAATAATAGGAAGACCTTTTCTACTCTATGTCCGAGCCATGGATCACTCTCTCAGGGACATGAGCAGGCCATCTATTACCTCAGCAGAACTATTATTGGAGTCGAGCACCGATACAATCTTATCGAGAATGAGTGTCTTGCTTTACTCTTCGCCATTCAGAATACACGTCACTACGTGATGGGACAAACGATCCACATCGTCTCCCGAATCAACCCCCTCAGGGTCCTTATGACAAAGCCAGGGGCTTTGAACTCGAGGTTAGCCACCTCGGCCATACTCTTAACTCCTTATGATATGGTGTTCGTCCCTCAGAAGGTAGTTGAAGGCCTCCTGTGCCAGAGACGTCAAAGCTCTACGACGACATCCCCGATGAAGTCTTAGAATCTAATGTTGTCGCAGACAACCCCGTATGGCAACTGTTCTTTGATGGTACTTCAAGGATAGGACCCAAGGGTGAGATTGTAGCGGGAGTGGGGGTTGTCCTCATTACTTCCGACGGCCCGATCATCCATCGCACCTACTCCCTCAGTGAGTCATGTACCAACAACGTTGCTGAGTACAACATCCTCATCACCAGGCTATAACTCACTAAACAGTTGGGGGCTGACTACATCGAATCCTATGGGGACTTGAAGTTGATCATTAGTCAGGTTCGAGGGCAATATAAGGTCCGTCATGAGGACCTAATCCCCCACCATCAGACGGCCATCGACATCATCTCTACGTTCACAGGTTTCTTTATAGAACATGTGCCGCATTCACAAAATTTGGAGGCCGACAACCTCGTCGGTCTCGCCGTATCTTTTGCAGCCCCTGGAAGATCCCAATACACTGTTACAGTAATGGGGCGAGAACTCTCGGTCTGAAAAATGTTCTGCATACATGCCAAAGTTACTCAGTCCAAACGAAGGCTGATATAGACATATGAGACTGACTTTTCTCGTTCATCGACTATGCGGTCTACGGGATTCTACCCGAAGACCTGAAGGAGGCAGCTTCCGCTAGGAGACGTTCACTCTGATTCTTCTATGACACAGCTACCAAAATGCTGTAACATCGTTCTTACGATGGACTCCTCCAGTGCCTATCCCAAATAGAGGTACAGGACGTGCTCCGAAAGGCACACGATGGGACCTGTGGAGCTTATCAAGTCGAGCCTAAGTTGCAAGACTGACTGTGCCGCATGGTCTATTACTGGCCCACTATGATGGCAGATGTCGTAGAATATGCAAAGAAGTGTCGGGCATGTCAATTACATGCAGACTTCATTCACTGACCTTGGGAGCATCTACACCCTACTGTGGCCTCCTAGCCATTTGAAGCATGGGGAATGGATATCGTTGGGCCAATCAGCCCGCCTTCCTCCAAAGGATATATTTATCCTTGCCATCACGGATTACTTATCCAAGTGGGCAAAACCAGTATCATTGGCAGATGTGAAAGCCTCGAATGTGATCAGCTTCATCAAGCACCACCTCATCTACCGGTTCGGGGTCCCAAGAATAATTATCTATGACAATGGCCTCCAGTTCATAAGCCATGCCTTTCAGAGGTTCTGTGATAAGAACCGAATACAGAGCGTGACATCAACGGCCTATAACCCGACGGCTAATGTGTTGGCGGAAGTATTCAACAAAACTATCGTCAAACTACTCAAGAAAGTCGTGCCCTCTAATGAATGCGACTGGAATAAGAAGTTGGACGAATGCCTATGGTCATACTGTACGACCGTACGGACACAAGCGGGCAACACACTGTTTGCCCTGGTCTATGGAAGTGAAGCGGTGCTTCCCTTGGAGATTTAAATCCCTTTCTTATAGGTAGCTATCACCAATCAGCTGACTGACGAAGATAACCAGCGCAGGTGATTATGAACGTTGGATGAAAAACACTTGGTAGCGCAGCAAAGAATAGAGCTTGACCAAGCTTGTATTTCTGGGGCCTTCAACAAAAGAGTTCGGGAAAGAGCATACCAAGTGGGCGACCTCGTCTTAGTAGTACGCAGGGCGATGGTGATGACTCACAAGATGACAGAAAAGTTCAAACCCAAGTGGGAAGGACCGTTCATCATAGAAATGGTATACTCCAATGGTGCTTATCAACTAGCCAAACCCAATGGTGACTTGTTAATGATGCCCATCAACGACAAGTTCCTAAAGAAGTATTACGCCTAAAGATGAAACCGACATAGGCTCTCGCATCCCCTAAGAGTGTATATGGGTTCTGGTAAGGGGATTCCTTTCTTTTATATCTTCCCTCTATGTCACTCCTGTTTCCCGTTATACGTGTTTTCAGTATACGTGTACGAATTTCTTACGTTTGTCAGGTGACCCGTGTTTTGACTTGTCATGTTTAGCCTAACCTTGTTTTAGTCTTAGCTTGACTTGGTTTATCTTGGTTTATTTTGGTTCGGTTCATCATGGCACTCTTGGCTTGGCTTGGTTTATTATGGTTTGAAAAGAGAAGGGTTGCTATATAAGTCAACCCCTTTCTCTCTCTTCATAAATCTTCTCATTTCTTTCTTTCTTTCTTTCTTTTTCTTCCTCATAACTTCTCCCACCCACCAAGAACCCTTAGGCAAGTTGTCACGCCCTAGAACCAGAATACTGGCAAGTAGGGACGGACAAGGCCAGCTACGTTTACCAAAGTACTCCAGTACTCCGAAATAACGTATAAGCTATATAGATGGGGGTTACTACTATAAGCCAACAGTCAGTCCTAGGTCAAAAATCCTAGATATCTCAATAACATTCAAGCAGATAATGTACAAGGATATGATTATCAGGCATATAAGACAGTAAAGCATCCCAAACTATAATATATAGATGATCATGAAGCTAGTAATACAAAATAAAGAACTAGCAAGACTAAGTAATACATGATCATCTCTAGCTGCAGTCTAAAAATATAACGTCTTGCCTAAGCCCGTAGGCCAAATATCAAGTCCAAAATGCAAGCTAAACACGTGCTCGGTGGCTAAACGCCTTAAAAGAATATGTACAGAAAAGAGTGGATAAGAGAAAGAATACCTACTCAAGCACCCTGGTGCTCTGGGTGGTCACCATCCAGTGGAAGGTCCGGAGGATCCTCGGGCTCCTCAACTAAATCTGGTCAATGCAAAACCAGTGGAGTCAGAACCCCAATAGTAAGTACCACAATGGAAGCTAAACTATGAATTAAAACCAGCATGCAATTTATAATATCTCTAAGATAAAGCAGTTAACGGGACTAGAATAATAAATTGGTACCACAGTATATAAGAAAAGAAACTGAGAACATGTAAAGAAGTAGCAAGTAAATATGTAGAATAAACTGGACATGTGAGTATATGGTGAAGCCGAACATATAATAGAAAATAGCATGTTAAGGAAATGACAGGAAGCTAAGTACTAAAATAAGATAAACTGGACAAGCCTAGACTAGATAGGAAATGGACTCCATCTATCAATCACGGCCAAGCAATGAGTACGGCTTGCTACTTAGCTAACTAGGATGGTCATAATCCTAATTACTAACATATGTAAGTATCCAATTCCAGTTACCTGCCCTGCAGATTACCCGTTTGATCCAAGCCAAAAGAAAAACAAGTATAGCAGACACACTGCAGTAAGATACATGTGTCCTAAAAAAGTGCCCCACTCGACGTTGTGCTGGAAGAGTGCTCATCATGATAGATAGCTCCAAATCCCTAGTCGATATATATATAAGACCGGGAAACAAGGGGGTACAGGTAACTGGGAAAATTTCTGTAACACCTAGTTTTTCCAACTGAGGGTAATTTTGAAATGTTGTATTTTAATTTATTTAATTATGGTATTTAAAATTTTCTATGATGTTTATTGATTTTTAATCATTTTAAAAACTATTTTAAATCATGACTTAAGAATTGGTGTCTTGCTAGTGTTTTGTTTATCATTTCTAGATTGAGGGGTATTTTAGTCATTTTTGTAATTTTGGGAATTATTTTGAATTATTATTAATTATTTGGATTTATTATAATTAATATGATTTTTAGTAATTTTTAGTAGAATTGATTTTGGCCCTATAGTTGACTTTGACTAGTGCTAACTAGAAGACTAACCTAGTGACTAACCTAGGTTAAGACCACTTGGTTAGTTTAAGTAACCTTGGTTTGACCTAAGTTAGTGAGGTTTAAGTCATAGAAACTTGTTTGGAGAGTTTTGGAGTTGATTAGGCTAAAATGGCTTATGACTTCATAAGTCATGACTAATGACTTGAGACTTAAAGTCCATAGGCCCACACCATGTAGCAAACCCTCACCCTAATCAGCCCATGGTAGCCAACCTAGGATTTCACACCCTATTTAATGCCTCTTCCATTTGCTTTTACCTCTTTATTATTTTTCTCTCAAGCTTTGAAAAAAGAGGTTTGTCCATTCTTCCCCAACCCATAGATTATTCATCTTAATTCCTTTTCCACTCTAGTCTTTTACATTAGTTCCTAATCCAGCTCTATTTCATGTCCATGGAGAGAAATCTCAGGTTTGGACCAATTTGGAGCACTTGGCCATCAAGGAGAAACCCCCCTTTTTGGAGCTTTTCATTAGAATTTCAACATATAGGTAAATCCCTATTCCCTCCACCAAATTTAGTTTTCTTTGCATGGTTATGAAGCCCTAGGTGTCCTCTCTCTGTTGGTATAGTTTTTGCAAAGTTTTGTGTCCGTTTGGTGTCCGTATCGGACACGTATCAATGCATATATGTAGGTGTTTGATGAAATGCTCGAATGAATTAAACCTTTGTATTTTCTAAAACAAATTACATATTTGGGAAGCCCTTGATGTGTGTTTTCAAAACCCCACTGACTGAACACGAATTCGTGTCATTTCCGTGTCAGAAACGGCCGTGGACACGCTGTACGACACAGCACACAGGTGCCCTGATGACATGCACTATTTTCTCCATGAATTGGACACGTGGACTCGTGTCAATTGACACAGAGGTGGGGGCCATCACTGATAGACCCCCCTCGAGTTTCAGGACACTTTGTGTCGTGTCGGACACAAAAACATGCGGGTACTGATTTTACACAAACTGTGCACGCACAGGAAAACTGCACTGACACGCACTTCGTGTCCAGTCCTGACACGACGAGGACATGAATCAGGGTGTCGACCCTCTAGACATATGTCCCCCTAACACTAGACACGAGCACGAGGTTTGATTCATGTCGTGTCGTGTCCTAGACTTGCACGAACACGTGCACGACACTGTACTATTTTTCTTAGTTCTATGTACCCGATTGGGTTTTGTGGTTGTTTGGACACTTCGTGTCCAGTTTCCTGGACACGAGTGACCTGTATGACACGTGTACACATGTCTTACGTATTACAAACTCTTAATTTATCACATTAACATGATTTTGTTTGATCAAATTAAATTTCTGAATGTTGACTGTCACTACCATATTTCTAGTTTGAGGATAAATTTGTTATTTTTGGGGTAAATTAAATTTATTGGAATTAATTAGAATTTATGGGATTTTTTAGTAATTATTTTGGATTTATTTGGACTAGTTTGGTTTTTGACTAGTTTTGACCCTTGTAGACCAACCTAGGAACTAACCCTAGTTAGTGGGTCATGGTTAGGTCAAGTGACTCTAGTCTAACCTAGTATGACTTAAGTTAGTAGTTATTGATTCATTAGAAATTTAATTAGGAATTTAGGAATCAAGTGTTTTGATAAATGGCTTGTGGTTTCACAAGTCATTTTGTGACTAAACTTGATAGGACTAGCTAACCTAGCTCAAACCCCACCCAAACCCAACTTGGCCGGCCAACTAGGTTTAACCTAGGGATTCCCCCACTATAAAGTCCCTCCTAGATTTTAGGGCTAGCCTCTTTTAGGGTTCATCCAAAAGTTCTAAGGAAAGAGGTGAGTACCATCTTCCAAAATTTATTAAAAATCCAATTTAAATCCTTTTTCCCTCAAACCAATTTCATTAGGACCTAAAACCAACCCTCTTGCTGCTGGTATAATTTGTTTGCAGGAAGACAATAATTTGTGGGACTTGGTGGCTTGAGGAGTTCATCCCATTTGAAGACTTTTTCATTCATTGTTCATCAATAGGTATAACTTCCTATATCCTATTAAAGTCCTGTTTAAATTCATTTTAGAAAGGCCCTAGCCCTACCCCAACTGTAGGATAGGCTAAACCTAGGGTTAGAATCCATTTCGTGTCCATATCGGACACGTATCAGTAGGTTGCATAGAGTGTTCGACGAAATGCCTCAAAGGACATTTCGATCGAGTTTGTCCTAAGTATTTGAATAGAAAATAGTCCTAGGGCTTGCTTATAGGTTTCGAGTGTCGTGCTGTGATTTCAGTGTCGTATCGAGTCGTGGTCGACACGTGCACGCATGGGTTCGTCGCGCGCGTACGAGTACTGTAGCTCCCCTGCTACCAGTGTGCTCGTGTGGGCTGTACAGGACACGAGGACACATGAAAATTGACACTGAGCAAGGGGCAGTGTCTGTGATGACACTCCCCAAGTCTCGTGTCAGTTGGTGTCGTGTCGGACACGAAAACTCGTGTGCATGGGGAAGGCCTGCGTGTTCTGTGAACACTGGTGTTTGATTTCTATTTCGAATTAATTTTTAATGGTTTAAGTTGTGTTAACCTGTTAACTTAGATCCTAATATATGGTATATGTATGTAGATTTGTTTACATATTTTAGGTTGGGTTTTATGTGGAAATTTTGGGTCGAGATTGGTGATCCATATTTATCCTGACACTGTGATATTCTAGTGTTTTTCCAATTTGTTCAATCCCAGTTTTGCCATGTTTTCAGTTAAATTTGCTTCCCACACATCATAATACCAGTTAGATTAGTCTTTACATTTGAATATGGATTGTTGGTTGTGAAAATGGGATTTTGGCCAAATGGTAGATTCGAATTGCTAACTGTTAACAGGATGCTAATGTTTCCTATTTGTTTAATATGGAACCTGGGTTGTTTAATGTTCACTGTTGGATATATACATTTTCTGATAATTCCTACATGTCATATCCTTGCTATTTAATTCCTTAAATTCAAGTATGGGCTTTTGGTCGTGAGAATGAGGTTTTGGATATAAGGTTTTGGGTTTTTTTTCAATAACTAAACATTGTTCACATAACCTGAGTTTTGATTGTTATTCTTCATTAACCTGGGTTGGTGATAGACATCACTGAACTGATTTTCTCTTTTCCTTTAGATATGTGTTGTTCGATTTAGGAAGGGAAATCTGGGTTTTAATGTTGATGAGATTAAGCCTGTGTTCCTGTTTTGTTTGTTGCATTGCACTGCCCTTTAAATAAAAGTCCTGATTTGATTGGTTTAGAAATTGATATGTAGAATCATATGTGCACATGCCTACATTCCTGTCATGACACAAATCAGAGTTTACACAGACCTGAAAATTCAGTGAGTGTTCACTGTTGATTCTATTTTCGTTTATGAGATGTAAACATGAGTTAAGGTGAAGTTCACAATTGTTTTGGAGAATACAAAACCTGAGATTGGTATTAACTAATTTCCTTTTCTGTTCACTGTTGATTCCTGCATATATATATATGATTTCCTGAACCCTCACACTGGACTGAGAATCAAAGGGTGAAGGGACTGTTAGCAGTGAACTATTTTTCCTTTCCTTCACTCACACCACAGGGCACTCACACACACATACTTCCCTCTTCTCAAATGTTTGATTCCTGCACTTATAACCTGCTATGATTCCTGCAAACACACAAGACACACACACACTCTTGACACACACTACTTTCCTGTGTACACTCACACATACTGCCTTCTTCACAGTTGCTCATGTTCCTGCATATGTATAGCTAGTTTCCTGTATACATACACAGCCTCTATATGGACTATATACATATGTAAATCAATGTATTATATATATGTAATTTTAATATGTGCATTGTGATGGGTATGTCCCTATATAGAAGTATATGGTTTTATATATTTGGTTACATATGGTGTATGGGGGGATACCATGATAGTAGGCCATGGGGTTGTATGGGTGCAAGTTCATGTTTGTGCCATATGTGTATACTTGGATATTACTAGATATAGGCAATGTTTTCACTTGTGTTGAGAATAGGCCTAGGCAGTTTAGTATAGCTTGATAAGCCTAGATAGGGCTTGTTCTACATTATTAGACTTAGTATAGCCTAGTTTAGACAAGGTTGACCTAGTTTGACTTCTAGGGTTGACCAAAGTTGACTAAGAGTTGACTTTGGCCTAGATTGACTTAGAATTATGTAGAATGCATAGTAGGACTTCATTTTACTATTCTGGACTTGTTGTGACTTGTGCTGTTCTGATTAGGAGCCAGACACCCCTCCTTGGACAGTACGTTTCATTTTGGACACTCATATATAGGCGAGTACATTCTCTGATCATTTTATATTCTGCTTATAATTATTTCCTGCAGTAGATTACTTTACTTGTACTGTCACGATGGTCACACGGATTGGTACTATATGGATCCTTTCTTGAGATGTTATCCTTAGGGAGCATCGGGTACTACGTGTTTTGTGCGTTACACTTACATGGCGTATCACTATGCTTCTTGGTTCACTTGATTACTTGTGACATGTACCCTCATGATCACAGAGTCTCTTGAATCTTACACAGTTGGGTAACCCCCAGACTCCCCATTTATGGGACATCCATGTATCACCCTTCGGGGGCCGTGCATGGAATCATATAACATAACCTGGCTGGATCCTTGTGTATTGATTGGGGGTACGGGGGAGTAGATGTGGACATGTGAATAATACACCAGTAGTATCTTCATTGAATCATTCCGTAGTGTCTTCATTGAATCATCCCAGGCCATTTACATGTTCATGTTGTACTCTGACTCACTAGTCACTGCTAGTTCTCTATATATAGTAGATATTTCTATTACAGTTCTTTCTCTCTGTTTTTATACTGCACTTCTTTCAGTACTTGTATCTTACTTTACTGCATGTTCATATTTTCTAACCTGCTATGAATTGTTGAGATGTACTGTGCTCGCTCCTGTCCTGACTGGACCTGTTGAAAATATTACAGAGGACGAGGAGGAGGCATGCCTAGACACCTACTATGGGGCAGCTTTAGATGACACCTTTGAGCTGGACTCCCAGGAGGATCCAGCAGTAGCTGAGGATATTCCTCCGACTGCCTAGTTTAGATTAGTTAGGCTTATCTTACCTTTGCAGTCTTGAGACATGTCTTAGTTAGACTTTATTTGGAGTTATGAGTTGTATATATTCTTTCATACTGTAGCTGAGTTTGTATTTCTCTGGATATTGCTGGGATTATCTTAGACTACTGTTATTTCATCTATTTATTTCCTTGAGTTCTATTTCATTTCGTGCTATCTCTTCCTTAGTTGTGATTGAGTTTTACTGTTATGTCACCCCCATTCGGGAGTATAAACTGTTTAGATGTATATTGTTAGATGAATGTTGACCGAGAACAGCGCTCTACCGCCGACACTGTGGTGTAGGCTGGGCGTTGTTACGTTCTCGTACCCTCACAGTGGGTGCGGGTTGTGACACGTTTTTAGTGGTGGCCCATGCAGGTCTAGACTAGAAGTGTGGTGGTACTCGAATTAGAGTATCACTACAGCCTGCTATAGGATATAGGATATAAAATTTTTTTAAGATACTCAATCACATTAGGAAAATTTCTTTATTTCCATCTAAATTCTTATTGTCAGCTGATCCTTTGAATTATAATTGTCCGCCTTTGTTATATCGCCTCTTTCTCAGAAATTGATACTCTTGTTTGTCTATCTTCAGGATGGTAGAGACTAGATCGCAGCGTACCACCCATGGGGATGCTATGGAGGGGACTGCTACCTCCCAGCCAGCACGGCGAGGCCAGGGGACTGCAGCTCCTGGCACCTCAGCTCGTGTTGAGACCTCGACAGCCGCAGCAGGGGACATGCATCCACCGGCTCGGAGGCAGGACCCGGTTTTCCCAGAGGATCCTTACCAGCAGCCACCTGCAGGGACAGTTGACGCCGTTCAGTTGTTGGCCTTCTTCAGGCAGTACATGGAGGGTCAGCAGACTCAGCAGCAGAGGCAGACGGCAGAGCTCACTCGAGGCATTGAGCTGGCAGTGACAGCAGTGGAGAGAGTCGTGGCTCAGCCAGTAGCAGTCCAGCAGCCGCACCAGCCACGGGAGAAAGGCATCCAGGACTTCCAGAAGATGCACCCGAGAGACTTTCGAAGGACAGAGGGGATCCTGTATGCCGATGAGTGGATCGAGCATACGGAGGAGATCTTCAGGCTGGCGGAGATTCCGACGAGGCTCCAGATAGAGGCAGCGGCCAGTATGATACAGGATCTGGCCTGTACATGGTGCCAGACCGACCCGCGGGTCGGCACAGCAGGACAGACTTGGGCAACATTCAAGAAGCTGTTCAAGGAGAAGTTCTTTCCGGAGGCAGCACTGGGAGCCCTCGAGACTCAGTTCGAGGCCCTAGTCCAGGAGAGTCAGTCTGTGGAGTAGTATGCAGGAGAGTTCTGCCGCCTGGGCAGATTTGTAGAGGACTTATCGGAGGCGATGAAGGCCCGGAGGTTCCGGAAGGGCTTGGTAAAGGAGGTTAAGTCCTACACCAAGAACGCCCGCAGTACTACATTTGAGGAGATCCTGGTAGACGCACTAGCTGCAGAGGATGATCTTGAGCTTAGGCTCAAGAGGGGGCGAGACTCCCAGGGAGGCAGCAGCAGCAGCGGAGGACCGGCCAAGAGGACGCACTTTCAGCATCAGCAGCTGAGGCTGTTTCAGCCGCAGCCGATTCAGCAGAGGCCAGCCCCTCAACAGCAGCAGCCGAGGCAGCACCAGCAGGGACAGAGGCAGAGTGTTACTTGTGCCTATTGCAAGAAGCCCGAGCATGGTGCCAATGAGTGTCGAAGGAGGCTGGGCCAGTGCCTGAAGTGTGGTTCAGTAGACCACCAGATGAGGGAGTGCCGCGTAGTACGAGCAGTCCCGGAAGGAGGAGCCAGGGCTCCAGCAGGTCAGCAGCGGAGACCAGCCCTGCCGACGCAGCAGCAGAGGTTTGTCCAGCACCAGCAGCAGGCCAAGAGAGGCCAGCAGGAGCGAGGATTCGCCATGGCTGCAGAGGATGCGAAGGCGATCGGGGAGCTGATTGCATGTTCGATTCTTCTTGACTCCAGTCCAGCATTTGCCTTATTCGATTTCGGTGCTTCGTATAGCTTCATATCAGTATCTTTTGCAATTAGACATGGTATCGTAGCTGAATCGTTGCCTAGGACTTACAAGATCACGATCGGGGGTGGTATTATCCTCGTGAGTGATATTTGTAAGGGTCGAAGAGTAGTTTTGGGAGGCCGTAAGCTGGAGGTGAGCCTGCTCGTAATGCCATTGCCGAACTACGATATAGTACTAGGCATGGATTGGTTGAGTAGGCACCACGCCAGCATTGATTGCAGAGGGGGTAGAGTTCTCTTCAGAGCGTCGGAGGAGCCAGAGTTCGAGTACTCCAGACGTCAGACAGAGCAGAGCAGCGGAATCTTCTGTGGAGTCTCGGTCGAGGAGCAGCCGATTCCCCACCCCTTGATAGCAGAGTATATGGATGTTTTCCCAGAGGAGTTGCCGGGATTGCCACCAGACAGGGACATAGAGTTCTCGATAGACTTGGTTCCAGGAGTGGAACCCATCTCTCAGCATGTCTATCGGGTGAACAACAGCGAGCTGGTGGAGCTGAAGAAGCAGGTGGATGAACTATAGGACAAGGGTTTCATCCACTCGAGTTCGTCGCCATGGGGTGCACCAGTGTTGTTCGTACCGAAGAAGGATGGGTCAGTACGCATGTGTATTGACTATAGGGCACTCAACAACCTCACGATCAAGAACAAATACCCACTGCCGCGGATCGACGATTTATTTGACCAGTTGAGCGGAGCTCGGGTATTTTCTAAGATTGATCTGAGGTCGGGATATCACCAGGTGAAGGTGAAGGGGGAGGATATTCCCAAGACCGCCTTCAGGATGCGGTATGGGCAGTTCGAGTTTCTGGTTATACCATTTGGGCTAAACAATGCACCAGCTGTGTTTATGAACCTTATGAACAAGGTGTTCCATCAGTATCTGGATCAGTTTGTAGTGGTGTTTATTGATGATATCTTGATATATTCCAAGACTGAGGAGGAGCACGAGGAGCATTTGAGGATAGTGCTAGAGATTCTCAGGAAGGAGCAGCTTTACGGGAAGCTCTCCAAATATGAGTTCTTCCTAGACCGGGTGGACTTCTTGGGGCATGTGGTGACTGGAGATGGTAACTCAGTTGACCCCAAGAAGATTGTAGCAGTTGAGGCATGCGCAGCGCCGACTTCAGTTGCAGAGATCAGGAGCTTCCTGGGGCTGGCAGGATATTACCGGAGATTTGTGCAGGATTTCTCCCGGGTTCCAGAGCCATTGACACGGTTGACCCGGAAGGATGCTGAGTATATTTGGTCAGAGGAGTGTCAGGCAGCTTTTGATGAGTTGAAGAAGCGGCTGACGACAGCTCCGATTCTGACGTTGCCTTCAGGATCAGGTGGTTTCACTATTTATAGTGATGCTTCAGGGAAGGGGCTGGGTTGTGTGTTGCAGCAGCACGAGAAGGTAATTGCCTATGCTTCCAGGCAGTTACGTCCCCATGAGAAGAACTACCCTACCTACGACCTGGAGCTGGCAGCAGTGATTTTTACTTTGAAGCTGTGGAAGCATTATCTGTATGGTGAGAGGGTGGAGATTTTTACAGATCACAAGAGCCTTAAGTATGTGTTCACTCAGAAGGAGTTGAACATGAGACAGCGCAGATGGCTGGAGTTGATGAAGGATTTTGACATCCTACTTCAGTACCACCCAGGGAAGGCCAATGTGGTTGCAGATGCCTTGAGTAGGTATCCGACAGCCATGTATTTGACCATGGATCGGCATTTGCTTGCCGACTTGGAGAGCCTTGGGATTGAGGTGATCGTGCCCGGAGTGCAGATGCAGCTATGGGGATACAGATTCAGTCAGACTTGGTGGACAGGATCAAGGCGGCCCAGTTCGAGGATATGGCTTTGCAGAGTATCAGAGAGCAGATCAGTATAGGAGTGGGGGATCCTGAGTTTTCACTTGCAGAGGATGGTGCCCTGAGGTACGGTGCCAGGTTATGTGTGCCTAGCTGGGAGCTCAGAGAGCAGATTATGCAGGAGGCCCACAGATCTCAGTACTCTATACACGCGGGTGCCAACAAGATGTACCGAGATCTGCAGGAGCATGTATGGTGGTCAGGAATGAAGCGGGAGGTGTCCCACTTCGTAGCTAGGTGCTTGGTCTGTCAGCAGGTCAAGGCAGAGAGACAGAGGCCCGGTGGATTATTGCAGCCGCTGCCCATTCCTGAGTGGAAATAGGAGCATATTACGATGGACTTCGTATTAGGATTGTCGCGTACTCCAGGAGAGAAAGACGCGATTTGGGTCATCATTGATAGGTTGACCAAATCGGCCCACTTCTTGCCATTCAAGGTGGGTACATCTACAGAGAGGCTGGCGGAGATGTATATGCGACAGATAGTCAGGATCCACGGAGTTTCGGTCAGCATTGTTCCAGATTGGGATAGCCGTTTTACTTCCTATTTCTAGAGGAGTCTGCAGACCAGCTTGGGCACTCAGCTCAAGTTTAGTACTGCATACCACCCCCAGACGGACGAACAGTCAGAACGGACTATTCAAACCCTTGAGGATATGCTGCGGATGTGCGTCCTGGACTTTGGAGGTTCCTGGGAGGATCATCTTCATTTGGTGGAGTTTGCCTATAACAATAGTTTCCAGGCCAGCATCGAGATGTCACCTTTCGAGGCTCTGTACGGGCGTAGGTGCCGTACACCCTTATCCTGGGATGATGTTGGTGAGCGATCTTTGCTGGGGCCAGAGATGATTGTGGATGCGGCCGAGAAGGTAAAGCTCATCGGGGACAGACTTCGCATGGCGCAGGACAGACATCGGCACTGGGCCGATAGCCACCGGAGGCCCTTGGAGTTTGAGGTACAGATTAGAGTAGGATTAGATTTAGGGTATTTCTTTGTGATTTTTTTTATCATGTTTGTTATTTATATTAATTGAGACCTTGCTTGTGATTAGGTCGGAGACCAGATTTTCTTGAGGATATCTTCGACTCGTGGTACGATACATTTTGGTGGAGGCAGAAAGCTTAGCCCGCGCTTCATCGGCCCTTTCGTTATCAGCGGGAGAGTCGGTGACGTGGCTTACAGGCTATACTTGCCGCCTGCACTTGTGGGGGTCCACAACGTATTCCATGTATCACAGTTGAGACGGTACGTGGCTGACCCTAGCCATGTGCTCGATCATTCGGAGATTGTGGTGGGGCCTTCTCTCAGCTATCCAGATCAGCCAATAGAGATTCTGGATCGACGGGAGAAGGTTCTGAGGAACCAGGTGATACCCTTGGTATGCGTCGCATGGAGGCATCATTCTCCAGGAGAGTCTACCTGGGAGCGGGAGGATGAGATACGCGAGCGGTGCCCCTATCTTTTTGGACCGTGAGGTATACTTTCTATCCTTCTCATCAGTTGCATTTCGCCTTTCAATTTCAAGGACGAAATTCTTTTAAGGAGGGTAGATTTGTCACTACCACATTTCTAGTTTGAGGGTAAATTTGTTATTTTTGGGGTAAATTAAATTTATTGGAATTAATTAGAATTTATGGGATTTTTTAGGAATTATTTTGGATTTATTTGGACTAGTTTGATTTTTGACTAATTTTGACCCTTGTAGACCAACCTAGGAACTAACCCTAGTTAGTGGGTCATGGTTAGGTCAAGTGACTCTAGTCTAACCTAGTATGACTTAAGTTAGTAGTTATTGATTCATTAGAAATTTAATTAGGAATTTAGGAATCAAGTGTTTTGATAAATGGCTTGTGGTTTCACAAGTTATTTTGTGACTAAACTTGATAGGACTAGCTAACCTAGCTCAAACCCCACCCAAACCTAACTTGGCCGGCCAACTAGGTTTAACCTAGGGATTTCCCCACTATAAAGTCCCTCCTAGATTTTAGGGCTAGCCTCTTTTAGGGTTCATCCAAAAGTTCTAAGGAAAGATGTGAGTACCATCTTCCAAAATTCATTAAAAATCCAATTTAAATCCTTTTTCCCTCAAACCAATTTCATTAGGACCTAAAACCAACCCTCTTGCTGCTGGTATAATTTGTTTGCAGGAAGACAACAATTTGTGGGACTTGGTGGCTTGAGGAGTTCATCCCATTTGAAGACTTTTTCATTCATTGTTCATCAATAGGTATAACTTCCTATATCCTATTAAAGTCCTGTTTAAATTCATTTTAGGAAGGCCCTAGCCCTACCCCAACTGTAGGATAGGCTAAACCTAGGGTTCGAATCCATTTCGTGTCCATATCGGACACGTATCAGTAGGTTGCATAGAGTGTTCGACGAAATGCCTCAAAGGGCATTTCGATCGAGTTTGTCCTAAGTATTTGAA
This sequence comes from Iris pallida, assembly GCA_029216955.1. Lineage (NCBI taxonomy): Eukaryota > Viridiplantae > Streptophyta > Magnoliopsida > Asparagales > Iridaceae > Iris > Iris pallida. The sequence goes on from JANAVB010037818.1 coordinate 4,407,487, forward strand.
TAGGAAATAGTCCTAGGGTTTGCTTATAGGTTTCGAGTGTCGTGCTGTGATTTCTGTGTCGTATCGAGTCGTGGTCGACACGTGTACACGCGGGTTCGTGGCGCGCGCACGAGCACTGTAGCTCCCCTACTACCAGTGTGCTTTTGCGGGCTGCACAGGACACGAGGACACATGGAAATTGACACTGAGCAAGGGGCAGTGTCTGTCATGACACTCCCCAAGTCTCGTGTCAGTTGGTGTCGTATCGGACACGAAAACTCGTGTGCATGGGGAAGGCCTGCGTGTTCTATGAACACTGGTGTTTGATTTCTATTTCGAATTGATTTTTAATGGTTTAAGTTGTGTTAACCTGTTAACTTAGATCCTAATATATGGTATATGTATATAGATTTGTTTATATGTTTTAGGTTGGGTATTATGTGGAAATTTTGGGTCGAGATTAGTGATCTATATTTATCCTGACACAGTGATATCCTAGTATTTTTCCAATTTGTTTAATCCCAGTTTTGCCATGTTTTCAGTTAAATTTGCTTCCCACACATCATAATACCAGTTAGATTCGTCTTTACATTTGAATATGGATTGTTGGTTGTGAAAATAGGATTTTGGCCAAATGGTAGATTCGAATTGCTAACTGTTAACAGGATGCTAATGTTTCCTATTTGTTTAATATGGAACCTGGGTTGTTTAATGTTCATTGTTGGATACATACATTTTTTGATAATTCCTACATGTCATATCCTTGCTATTTAAGTCCTTAAATTCGAGTATGGGCTTTTGGTCGTGAGAATGAGGTTTTGGATATAAGGTTTTGGGTTTTTTTTTCAATAACTAAACATTGTTCACATAACCTGAGTTTTGATTGTTATTCTTCATTAACCTGGGTTGGTGACAGACATCACTGAACTAATTTTCTCTTTTCCTTTAGATATGTGTTGTTCGATTTAGGAAGGGAAATCTGGGTTTTGATGTTGATGAGATTAAGCCTGTGTTCCTGTTTTGTTTGTTGCATTGCACTGCCCTTTAAATAAAGTCCTGATTTGAATGGTTTAGAAATTGATATATAGAATCATATGTGCACATGCCTACATTCCTGTCATGACACAAATCAGAGTTTACACAGACCTGAAAATTCAGTGAGTGTTCACTGTTGATTCCATTTTCATTTATGAGATGTAAACATGAGTTAAGGTGAAGTTCATAATTGTTTTGGAGAATACAAAACCTGAGATTGGTATTAACTAATTTCCTTTTCTGTTCACTGTTGATTCCTGCATATATATATATGATTTCTTGAACCCTCACACTGGACTGAGAATCAAAAGGTGAAGGGACTGTTAGCAGTGAACTGTTTTTCCTTTCCTTCACTCACACCACAGGGCACTCACACACACATGCTTCCCTCTTCTCAAATGTTTGATTCCTGCACTTATAACCTGCTATGATTCCTGCAAACACACAAGACACACACACACTCTTGACACACACTACTTTCCTATGTACACTCACACATACTGCCTTCTTCACTGTTGCTCATGTTCCTGCATACGTATAGCTAGTTTCCTGTATATGTACACAGCCTCTATATGGACTATATACATATGTAAATCAATGTATTATATATATGTAATTTTAATATGTCTATTGTGATGGGTATGTCCCTATATAGAAGTATATGGTTTTATGTAGTTGGTTACATATGGTGTATGGGGGGAAACCATGATAGTAGGCCATAGGGTTGTATGGGTGCAAGTTCATGTTTGTGCCATATGTATATACTTGGATATTACTAGATATAGGCAATGTTTTCACTTGTGTTGAGAATAGGCCTAGGCAGTTTAGTATAGCTTGATAAGCCTAGATAAGGCTTGTTCTACATTATTAGACTTAGTATAGCCTAGTTTAGACAAGGATGACCTAGTTTAACTTCTAGGGTTGACCAAAGTTGACCAAGAGTTGACTTTGGCCTAGATTGACTTAGAACAAGTAGAATGCATAGTAGGACTTCATTTTACTATTCTGGACTTGTTGTGACTTGTGCTGTTCCGATTAGGAGCCAGACACCCCTCCTTGGACAGTACGTTTCATTTTGGACACTCATATACAGGCGAGTACATTCTCTGATCATTTCATATCCTGCTTAGAATTATTTCCTGCAGTAGATTACTTTACTTGTACTGTCACGATGGTCACACGGATTGGTACTATATGGATCCTTTCTTGAGATGTTATCCTTAGGGAGCATCGGGTACTATGTGTTCTGTGCGTTTCACTTACATGGCGTATCACTATGCTTCTTGGTTCACTTGATTACTTGTGACATGTACCCTCATGATCACAGAGTCTCTTCAATCTTACACAGTTGGGTAACCCCCAGACTCCCCATTTATGGAACATCTATGTATCACCCTTCGGGGGCCATACATGGAATCATATAACATAACCTGGCTGGATCCTTGTGTATTGATTGGGGGTACGGGAGAGTAGATGTGGACATGTGAATAATACACCAGTAGTATCTTCATTGAATCATTCCGTAGTGTCTTCATTGAATCATCCCAGGCCATTTACATGTTCATGTTGTACTCTGACTCACTAGTCACTGCTAGTTCTCTATGTATAGTAGATATTTCTATTACAGTTCTTTCTCTCTGTTTTTATACTGCACTTCTTTCAGTACTTGTATCTTACTTTACTGCATGTTCATATTTTCTAACCTGCTATGAATTGTTGAGATGTACTGTGCTCGCTCTTGTCCTGACTGGACATGTTGAAAATATTACAGAGGACGAGGAGGAGGCTTGCCTAGACACCTACTACGGGGCAGCTTTAGATGACACCTTTAAGCTGGACTCCCAGAAGGATCCAGCAGTAGCTAAGGATATTCCCCCGACTGCCTAGTTTAGATTAGTTAGGCTTATCTTACATTTGCAGTCTTGAGACATGTCTTAGTTAGACTTTATTTGGAGTTATGAGTTGTATATATTCTTTCATACTGTAGTTGAGTTTGTATTTCTCTGGATATTGCTGGGATTATCTTAGACTACTGTTATTTCATCTATTTATTTCCTTGAGTTCTATTTCATTTCGTGTTATCTCTTCCTTAGTTGTGATTGAGTTTTACTGTTATGTCACCCCCATTCGGGAGTATAAACTGTTTAGATGTATATTGTTAGATGTATGTTGACCGAGGACAGCGCTCTACCGCCGATACTGCGGCGTAGGCTGGGCGTTGTTACGTTCTCGTACCCTCACAGTGGGTGCGGGTCGTGACATTGACTGATATGTAATTACTGTTCTTCGATTTGATTTTTAAATTCCTGTTTCAACTGATGTTAATTGCCAATTAGATCCATGTACATGTATATTAGTCTACTATAAGATTGTTGCCGATTTGC